>JAMZAV010000723.1:0-574276 GCA_024449915.1 Sweltsa coloradensis
CTTACTAGACAAATATTGAATATTTAAAATAAAGCCTACTACAGGATCTTTTTATGTTTGTGTCAGGTTGTCCAGAATGCAAAGAAGTGGGGCTCACGCGGCAATGCACCAAGTTACAGTCACCAGGATCCTCCGAGCTATGGTAGCCGTGGACGTGTGAAGAAAGCCTTGGGCACTAGGAGAGCAGTCATGAACAAGTTTACCCCACCGATCCGATCAGATGACAGAGAGTAAGCTATATCCTCAACATAGTTGCTGGTTTCTAGAGAGGGGAGGGAGGGTGCACACTGACAGACTTCAATGTAAAGATGGGCTAAACATTTCTAGTTCAATACAGTACATAGGCCAAAATTGGGGAACAACTGACTTTTTCCATTATCGATTATCAAAATAGTAATGTCATTATCGAATCGATAATATCAATATTATCAATAAAAAATTCAAGCCTGTTCTGACATAGATGGAATCTCAAATGTGGTAAATGAAATTCAAAACAATACAATCTCATGCCACTTGCTGCCTCGTCCTGTCTGTGTTGTCTGTTCTTGCCTCCCCCTATCAGCCAAGTGAGCTCCCAAACGTAAATCTCAAGTAATAGGCCTACACCTTGTGACCTATCTTTGTCTGCCCAAGAGGGAAATACGAATTATGGTGCGTGTTTCGGGCAGTTTTCAACCAATTATTGATATTTCGATTAGGTATCGATAATGAATTTTGATTATCGGGATTTTATCCAATATTGATTATATCGATCGATATTACCCATTGTCCCATTGATTATTGTGTGCATCCCTAACTGAAATAGATATTTCAACTCTATCACTTGTGTCAAGAACAAAATAAAGTTTGAAAGGAAAAAGTACAGTACTTTTTTATTAACGTCAAAACAAAAACAGCTTATGAAACAAATGCAAATAAATCTTCAGAATGATAATAAATCATTCCATAGACAGTGTATAGATAGCATATTACGTACCTCAATTATAGACCGCCATTGAGTAACTCCACACTTTTTTTGACCACTCAAATTTTAAGGTGGATGTAAATTATAAATGCTGTTGAAAAATGGCTACTCATAATAACCGCACCCCACTTCTTGAACTTCATAATTTTTAATATACCTGAGGCCCTTATTATATATAGTAGCCTATCTGCCAGCGTGCAGCAAGAGCTGAAGTGTCAAGACTAGTGGCTCCCAAATTTGAACGCTCCTTTGCAGTTGGAAACACGTATTATTTATTTATAGGCCTATGAAACATTTGTTTAAAACTTAAAGCATACATTTTTTTTTTAGAGTAAAATCAGATGTTTAAATGTTGTAATCAACATATACCGTACCTATACTGTTAATGGTGTTGCAGAGATGATCAGGAAGGGAAGCAAACGTGGGGAGAGAATCGACAAAACGAAGAACCTGATGAGCGTTTGAAAAACATCGACCCCAAGATGATTGAGCTAATTCGTTCCGAGATTATGGACAAAGGCACTCTCGTCTCATGGGATGATATTGCCGGATTAGAGTTTGCCAAAGCAACTATTCAAGTAAGTAAGATACCACAGTACAGTAAGTGGTAGGCCTACCTAGTTTAGGGTTCACTTATTAGGCCTTTACTAGTAGATAAATGGTGTTTTCTATTGGCCGCACTCTTTCACACTGAATGTGAACAATCATCATAATCATCATCCATTGGGAATTTGTGTGTGAACTCGGTACCAGTGCACGGAAACCATTGGCGGTGCATTAGGAACGAGTGCTGCACTGAGCCACACTGGGTTCGAAGGCAGTGCAATGGGGTTAGTGCAATATGGCGGACAATTGACGCGTGTCGTTTGTTTTTGTTGTTGGAGATTTTGGAACCTCAGACAGCAGCATGTTGTATCCGCTTGTCGTCAACAGGAGATTGTGGTGTGGCCGCTACTCCGGCCAGACATCTTCACTGGGCTCCGGAGGCCGCCGAAGGGAATACTTCTGTTCGGACCGCCTGGTACCGGCAAGACGCTCATCGGCAAGTGCATCGCCTCGCAGTCTTGCTCTACGTTCTTCAGCATCAGTGCATCTTCTCTTACCTCCAAGTGGATTGGAGACGGAGAAAAGATGGTGCGCGCTCTCTTTGCGGTTGCTAGGTGGGTATGCCCTAGTTTGGGCTATTCCCTCTTCAGGCAGAAGTTTGTAAGTTCTAACATCAACTTCAAACTATTAAAACTAGGCTTCGTTCGGTATGTGTACTGTACTGTAAACGGTAGCTTTGATGCCACCACAGATTCAAAGCTCATTCTAAATTTATTAAGTTGTTCCAAATTACCCTGATACTGACATTGCCCAGCTAGCGAAATGGAACATGAGAGCTCTCGCCGCATCAAAACAAGTCTATTTCCTGTGTTGCAGCTGTCACCAGCCAGCGGTTGTGTTTATTGACGAGATTGATTCGTTGTTGACTCAGCGCAGTGACACAGAACATGAGAGCTCTCGACGCATAAAAACGGAATTCCTCGTGCAATTGGTAAGGTATTTGACATTGTAATGTTATAAGCATGTAGCATAGTAAACAATAAACATAATAATAACATGCATAAACAATAAACGTAATATTATGTACGATGCGATGTTTAATCTTGGTTTTATAGTCGTAAGTGATGGTGTTATGATGGTTTTTAGACAGAAATTTAAAAAGAGCATCTGCCTGGACATTAGAGGTCCCGGGGTCAATCCCCAATGGAGGCACTTTTTTAGCTTCTGTCTTAAATCATATGGACAGAGTTGGGTAAGTTCCTTAAAAAATGGAACTAGTTCCAGTTACAAGTTCCTCATAAGAAAAAGGAACTCTTTCCAGTTCCAAGTTCCTCTAAAATAAAAGGAACTAGGGCGTTCCTAAGTTCCTTTCCAAATGGAACTAAGTTCCTAAAAAGTTCCTTTTTTTTCAATAACCATTTTTCTTTAGATCTTCTCGAGAGGGTCAATGATTAGTAGGTATCCGAATTTCTACTTAAAACCAAGTAGGCCCTACCAGTATTTGCAAAGAATGCATAAACTATGTTTGAGATTTGGAGGAAATAAATATAATATATGGATGCGTACGTAGGCTTACACGACCTGTGAATCAATTTTGAATGATCTTTGGGTTGATGATGCACTGCTCCACGTTTCGCAACCAACATGGGTGGTGAACAGGACACAACGCAACAACTCAAAAGATCATTCAAAACTAAGGGATGATTGTATTGAAAAGAATGAAGTTTAGCTGGCAATGCGACTAATAATGGTGAGAAACCCACGGTGGATGGGTGTTGACCACTGAGTGTAGGAATGGGGATGGGAGTATGACAAGAGTTTGGAACAATTGAGGCGAATTTAAGATTTCCTGGAAACTGAGTATTTTACAATCCCTTCATCTTGTGGGGAAGTAAACTATGATATGACTATTATATTCCTTAAATTTGTACAGTCAAGTTATATAAAAGGAACTTATGAAAATAAGTTACAGTTCCTGGAAAATTGGAACTAGTTCCTCCCTTAGTTCCTGTCTGGAAAAAGGAACTAGTTCCTTCCTTAGTTCCTTAAAAAGGAACTAGTTCCTAGGAACTGGAACTGTTTAGTTCCGTTCCTACCCAACACTGCATATGGAGGTCTATATAGTTTGCATAGGTATAGGCTTGAAATTAAATAAATAACCCGTTGAACATGAATAATCAATAAACATGTTTTAGAAAGATACAGGAAAGATACAAGAGGATGACAGCTTACCTTAAAAACGTTAGGTAGGACTGAGATATATAGCCTAGTCAGAGCAAGTAAATTGTGTAGTACATAGACTCTCTTCTCGAAGCTACCATATCAATCAACGATAGACTGGTTAATTTTCTGGTTACTAGGATGGTGCTACAACTGGTGAAGAAGACCGTACGCTAGTAATTGGAGCCACCAATCGGCCACAGGAGCTGGATGAGGCTGCCCGGAGGCGCCTTGTAAAGAGGTTGTACATTCCACTGCCAGAAATTACGGTATGTCATGCAGACTTCTTCTAGCGTAGCCTAGATAGTTATAGTAAAAAAGTGTAGGAAGAACAAAGTCCATTCATTGCTATACGTCCAAGCTTTGAGTCTTTTTGTGGAATTCCAATGTTACTATGTACTAGTATGTAGGCCTAACTAAAATATTCAAACAAGAAAAAAGACAGAGAATTCTCGTCTAACCTTGTGAACAATATACTTGTAACGTTACAGCCCTACCCCTTGTATTTTTATATTTTTGCTGCTTATAAATCTGTCTATGTATTTCATATCATGTGGAACTTTCAATATTTTCGGGACTTTAAATCATATTTTTCTAACAAGTGTTCAAGCCAGTGTGAATCTGCATCTAGGCATGCAAAGGCCAACCTTAGGGTTGAAAGTGTGGAATGTGAAGTTGTGGAGCCGAGGCTCATGTTTCTGGTTTCGGGTTTACCGGAGTGGCCTAGAAGTGACGTCACCCCATGCTAAATTCGGAACGTCCTGGAAAAGAGCGTTGGCTTCATCTTTCGACGGCAGCGAGCAAGGGTTGAGGAATGCGGCAAGCGTAAATGGCAACGTCGGTGACAAAATCCAACGGAAATGTGAATTTTGTTGAATTTGCAGTCGACGAATCGCGAGCCTAGGATGACCCGCGGAGTTTTGAACCAAGAAGACTGACCAATGGCAGTGTCCATAGAGACACACGTGACCGGATGGCGAGGGCGAGAAGAAGCCCCGAACGAGTGCGAGGCAGCAAGAAGCATCCACCTCTACCACAGTGGGTCACGCTTTGGAACCGGACGGTTGAGTCCCAGGTGCACGTGTCGTGCCAGCGTTGGAACCCACCCTGCGAGAGCCATCATGGTCGTGGAGCCTCCGTCCATTACGGAGTGGCCGACTAGGCTTAGGGAGTTGGTCTTATTTTAACATATTTTACTATTTGAAACTTATTCTGAAGAATACGGCGCGTTTTTGGTGACCCCTATGTAAAGGGTAGCCGCCAACAGTACGTCTGATAATGACGACCCGGCGAGTGCACGGTAAATTCTAAACTACTACAGAGTTGCGGGGAGCATGAGCTCATATCAAGTTTACAGTTCCTGTCTTCGGACTGGCTTTGCGGTGTCGAGATAGGGTGCACGTGTTAGTGCCAGTAAAGTACAAGACCACGTGGTTAGTCAGTACCACGATGCTAGATCAAGGGCATCTCTCCCTCTACGAGAACATCTGGGGCTGTGGTAAGCGAAACTAAACATTCTGGGCGAGTAGCCGAGAGGGACGCAGTAGGACACAAGGTCCGCGTCCGCCACTGGATGCCTTCCCCGTAGGCTACCTAAACGCCGGAGCGCGTCGCCGTTTGCAGCCACATCTTTCCCCCCCCCCCCTTTCTTCACTCAAGACCAAGGAACAGGATAGGACTTTGGAGTGGGACAGAAAGGACATGGTTGAGTAGAGCGTTGGCTTTCATTTTCTTGTATTTTTATTGTATTCCCTGTATCACATGTATGTATTTTGTTGTCTAAATTCGGATCCGATTGCTAAATTCATTTGAAACATAACTTCACTGTTGTAATCTAAATTCTTTGTTGAGTCAGTAAAGTCCACTAAAAGCACACAGCTTTTCACTTAGTAATGCATGTTTGCCCCCTGTTTTCCTCAACTCATAGCGTAGTTTTGCAAGGACCTTCAGTCCACACCACGCCGCATCACGGGTGGTTGACCTACTTTCAGCAGCAGTGCCCGAGGCCCAGAACGAGCGTGGAGCGGACCAGCGACGGCGTGGCTCACCACTAGCGTGCCTGGTAAGACGGGTTCTCTACCCCCTGTGGGTAGTGTGCTGGACCGTGCTGGGTTGCACTGTCAGTACACTCTGGCGAGTTGTTGTTATTTTTGCGTCGCGTTTATGTGTTTTCGATTTGCGTTTCTTGTTTTCCGGTCTATGTTAGTCTCATCTCTCCGCGAGCTAGGAACAGGGCAAGTTTGCGAGTCAGGCATAGGGTTAGAACGGGTGACCTTTACCTACACCAACCCCCGACCTAAAGTGACTCTATCTAGTGAGTCACGAGTGAATCACACTCTGGCGCTGGTCGGGTTGTTCGGGCAAAGCAGTGTTGGTAAAGGGTTGCGACGTGACTTGGTAGACACGACTGACCACGAACCGAGACGTACAGGTTAGGACGTTTTGGCTCACGGTGGGGGTGAAGTCACATACTTCTTACCACTAATGCGTAAATGTCTTGATATGCATCTTATACTTGTAGGACTAGTTATATAATAGCCTATTCTAATTACAATTACTATTATATTTTATATTTTATATTTTAATTTAATTTTATTTTTTTATTTAATTATCTTCCACCTATACTTACAATGTTATATTATGTATCACCAAGCTTTCACTACGATTATATTGTAATGTATACGAATATTGTCTGCTTGTGATTGCATGCAAATGTAAACGTAAATTTTAAATTATACTGAAAACTAGAGTAAGAAATATTATACATGTTATGTACCATATATCAACTATTGACATGGCATAGTTGCCACCAAGCCGCCATCTGAACTGTTACGAATAACCGTATAAAAGAATACACCCACACACAGGGCTTCGGCTCTAGGTGGGTATTCTTCTCATTATTTAATAATATTTTTATAGTTATATTTACTTGTATAGGGCCTACTTGTACTTGTATACTAGGAAAACGCTCAGTTGGACGCGTTGTTGAGCGAGCACCGGTACGTGCAACATGACCCGAGTACGACATTTCCATAAGGCCCACCACACAGTGTAGGCCTAACTGGATATTGACATTGTACACTATACTATTCCAACATCTTTGCAATGTATTAATTGACGTCATGCCTTCTAAAGTGTATCTTTGTATCTTCACTGCCTCCTTCATTTTTTAACATCATTTTTCGAATTATGATTACCAATAAGTCTTTAACGTCTTGACCGATTTAGCTGAAAATTTGGAAAATAGGAGAGAATGTTGTATTTATTGACCCTGCAAAATTTCATAACGATCGGTACATTTTTATTTTTTTATTTTTTTATTTTATTTTTTATTTTTTATAACCAATGATCGGATTTTGTTCAAAAACTATACAGCAACCCGCCTAGGTGGTATGTACATGTGTGCAAAATTTCAGGTCAATCAGAGAAACGGTGCGACCTGTACCGAAGCAGTAACAGAAAGAAAAAAAAACAGACATTCGAGCCATAAGAGTCAAGTGGAGACGCTCGCTACGCTCGCTCAACTACTATGTTATGAAGAATAAAGAATTATCTTATCTTATCTTTATCAAAAGTTTGCAATTTCACGTTTTTGACACAAATCACAACGCTTTGACGTACAGCTGCTATTTGGACTTAAAAATTTAAAATAACATTTATGTTTTATTTATGTTTGTCATGGTTTATTATTCTTTTTGAGTGAAGGCGGTGCCAGCCACTGGTGACCAACCTTCCGTGAAGTCACAGTCGAGATGTACGGTCATAGTAATAATTAATAAATCAACTAGTATTTTGTAAATTTACTGTGCCTGGGCTATGCTATGACATATCATTCAAAAGTCAATATTGATACTACGTATATCAAAATTTTAATTGTGCAAAAAAAATTTATAAAAAAATCTATGTAGAAGGCCTAATACTAATAATGTGTGGCGGAAAAAAGTTGATCAGGTGTTGCCAAAAACGAATAACGAAGTTTACTTTCTTACACTCCTGTTGAATGACCTGGTATAAATTCGGGACAAAATTTACTACTGGAATACCCGGCACCTCCTCCATAATTTGGGTGCAAATTGACAATTGAAGAAATTGTCACAATTTCTTGGATATTTACAGCATTCAGGGCTTATACACATTTTCATTCCCAAAAATTTGCACTTGTGGGACATATGTCCTGTTAATGTAAAGTGGCCACTAAATAATTGGATGAGCGTAGCGAGCGAAGCGAAGATTCCATTTCACTACACTGGAGAAAAAAATCCGGAATGTTTTTTTTTTCTTTTTTTTGTATTTTTGTCTGTCTGTTAACACGATTCCGGCTAAACCGATACTCCGATTGCGATGAAATTTTATGGAGGCCTTCGAAATTTCTGAACTTAGAACTGCCACGTTTTTGAGCGCAATCGGAAAATTATTTCTCATGAAAATCGCAATTTTACGATTTTTTTCGATTTTTTAAAAATTTCTTCGACCTTTAACACCTACATGCTTTGTCCGATTGTAATGGTTTTTTCACAGAACCTTAATTTTATGAATTGATATATTCTTGTGAAATTTGAGCGTAATCGAAAAAATATTTCTTATGAAAATCACAATTTTACGATTTTTTTCTATTTTTTAAATTTCTTCGGCTTACTACACCTCCATGTTTTATTCGATTGTAATTATTTTTTTACAGAACCATAATTTCATAAATTTATATATTCGTGTGAAATTTGAGCGCAATCGAAAAATTATTTCTCGTGATAATAGCAATTTTACGATTTTTTTTCGATTTTTTAAATTTCTTCGACTTATAACACCTACATGCTTTATCCGATTGTAATGATTTTTTCACAGAACCTTAATTTTATGAATTAATATATTCGTGTGAAATTTGAGCGTAATCAAAAAATTATTTCTCATGAAAATCTCTATTTTACGCTTTTTTTCGTTTTTAAAAATTACGCTCATCCAACAACGCGCCTGAAAAAGCGTTTGCGAAGCTTCTTTGTAATAATAATAATAATAATAATAATAATAATAATAATAATTTATAATATTGTTTTTGATTTTTTGATTTTATATTTGATTTTTTTATATTTGATTTTTTTAAATTTATTTTTTATATTTCAATATTTCAATATGCAAGCCAAATATTGATCCCGAATATATTCCCACATATTGATATCATATCGTCTGTTCCCAGCCCTACTATTTACTATACCTGTAGCTATTCTATTAGCTATTACAATAAAACAAATACATTTACAAACACAAATTAGTGAAAATGGGTCAAAGTCCATGAATGAAAATGTACCCAAGGTTGAAAAAAGCTTATTTTTGTCCTAATTCATATAGTAATTGGAATAATTTTATTTGGAACAAAATGAGTGGTTACAGGATACACTTCCGCTAATACTATTGAGTAAATTTGTGAAAAAGGGTCCAAGTCCCTGAGTGAAAATGTAGGCCTACCCAAGGCATGAAAAATCCTACTTTCGTCCTAATTTGTGTAATTGAAATAATGTGGGTCAAAACGAGTGGTCACACGATACACCTAAATTTGTGAAAAGCAAAGGGTGCTTAATCTGATCAGATTTACATGTGATCAGATTTTAATTTTTAAAGTAAATTTTAGAACTTATCTACAATACCCTATTAATTAGGCGTTCTAAATACCTATTATATTTGAATACAGATTTCTTTATTTTAGTTTTATTAACCCGTTTTAGTACACCGCCTCTTTCTCCTATAAGCAAGCAACTTTTTTCTGAGGGCACCTCAAGCCATTTTAAATGTTTTAGCCTAAATTCATGGTCCTATCTCAAAACCCATGAATGACTGGTAGGCTAATCCTCCCAGGACAGTGAGTAAATTTGTGAATAAATGTCAAAGGGTGCATAATCTGGTCAGATTTACTTATTATTATGGCAATATGTATTTTTTTTTAAATTGAATTTTGGACTTTTATCTGCAATATGTATTAATTTTGTAACCTTAAGATCATATTTAGTTAAAAAAATTTTAAATGCTATTTTTCACCCCCTTTTACCCCCTTAACTGGCCGGATTTTATATTGACACCTTATGGCATTTTTTAGAATATTTTTGTTTTGCATATTCAATCCAAAATTCACGTCTCTTTCACAAAACCCCTAATTGCTAAGCTAATCCGCTTAGCAACGAAGTTTCATCAAGCGGAGTAGCAGTTTGCTCGGTTGAGGGCCAAATACCTATCACCAAAATATTGTCAAATTGAAACAAATCGTAAAAGTACAATATTCATGTACCCAAAAACTTGGCAGATCTAAATTCAGAGATTTTGAAAGTCCCATCCGGCCATCCAATTTTATCAAGATCAGATCAGCAGTTTTCACGGTAATGTTTTTTTTCTTTTTTCTTTCTTTTCTCTTTTCTTCTTCTTTCTTTTTTTCTTTTCTTTTCTTTGTTTTCTTTCTTTTTTTTCTTCAACTTTTTTATATTTGATTCATTAATTAATTTCATTTAGGCCTAATATCCTTTTTATTTGTTATCAAAATTGTTGTGTTTTAATGCATTTTTGTTGTAATGTTACTATTTCAAATAGTATTTAGTAAACTGTAATTCATTGTTGTGTCTGCATCTATGTATTAACTAGATTTATTTAGTTGTCCTCCTTTGTAAATCAGTTTTATAACTGAATAGGATAGATGTTTAACGAATAAATAAAATAAATAAAGCTATTTTTTATCAGGGAAATCAAATTGAAGTCTTTGCTACGCTCATCCAATAAATAAATAAATAAATAAATAAATAAATAATAGGCCTATAGGCTAGCTTATTTGAATTCCTCGTTATGTAATCGTGCACATCTTCATTTACATTTTACATCATATTTTATTAAGGTTGGGTGCTGCTAAACCATTACTAATTTGAAATATCAGAAGTCAGAACCAATACATTTAAAGCAATGTCTCTGTTGCACTGTTGTCCATTTTAATTGTTCCCATCTTTTATCCAAGTATACTTGTTGGCTGTTGCAACACATACCACGATTCTGAAGCCTTTGTGTGTGGCTCGTTGGTCTTGTGGTTAGCGTATCTGCTTCCAATGCAGCAAGGTCCAACAGGGTTCGATTCCCGCCAAAGTCAGAAGTTTTTTAACTTCTGATTTGGACTTCAGTCCATCAGTTCTTGTCTTAGGAGTTTGTAAACGGTGACTTTGGAGCCGTCCTAGCAACGAAGCACATAATAAATTCAGAGTTGTTCTGAATCGGCCTTGTTGATTCTGGCGTTGATCTGCGGGTGTTCGCACTGTCCATACCACTGATTGCTATATTTCCTATTAAAATATCGATCTTTGGTTGGTTATCGCTCACTCGTCGATTGCGTCGGGGCCTACAGGGTTGGCTTGGTCGCTTTGATTTACTGTCCCCCACTGAAAATCAGTTATATAACTGAGTGGGTAGACTCTAAATACAATTTATTTATTTATTTTGTAAAATGTAAGACATTCCACTACTTTCATATCCCAAAATATTAATATCCCGTAAATGTCTAACATAGTTCAGACGAAACATCAGTGGACGTCCAATTTCTACCATGGTTCATATTTTGACGTGGTTTATCTCACGAACTTAGTAACGTACCTATAACAGGTCACAAAAACCTACTACAATCCATATACTACTAGGTATATAGGTTATACTTATACATATTATATGTATATTAATTTACATGTTTTTTTGGTTATATTGCCAGTTGCCACACATAATGTCATGAGCCCAACATTTTGATGAATATATAAATGCAAACTACATTAGTGTCAAAAATACAAATCCCATTAATTATTCTTGCAGGCAAGACGCCAACTTGTAGAGCGACTGATGTCTTCGGACCGCCACACGCTGACTGAAGCTAACATCGATGAAATATCTCAGTTAACCGATGGCTACTCTGGAGCTGATATAAAGAACCTTTGTCAAGAAGCATCTCTGGGGCCAATCCGTTCACTGGGAATGATGCAGATTCAGCACATACAGCCTGACCAGGTGGGTACACTAGGCGTCAGAAGTAAATCAAGGGGTCTGGAAGACACCTATCGTTATTAACCTCGCTCGTGAATATTCAGTTTGTTCTGGCATCGCTCGGTGCTCTGTATTCACTGAGCTATCACTCGCTGACGTCATCTAATGCAGGCCGTGGAAAAACATGGCTGCCCTATTTTACGTAGCATTTGCTTATTGGAACTTTTAAATACTGGGTCCAGCGCGCAGATAATATTAACACGAGGTTTGTTTGCATACATTAATGGATTCACAAAATGCTGCATAACCTTAGTGCAGGCTTATCTTATTTATTTCTAGTGTAGAAATCAATTGGGGACAGTTTTTCTCGTGACATAGGTAAATAAGGCAAGCCGTCGTCTAGCTTTGTGTAGTTATTTAGTGCTAGCTTGGTGTGACTTTTAAAGGTGCCTAATCCGAGATTTGCCGAGTGAGTGTCAGTGGTGTCGGTAAAGGATTACCCTTGATTTACTTCTGAAGCCGATATCGTACATCAATACAGTAGGTATACTAGGTTCATACTTCATACTATGCACGGTCTTGCAAAACAATTGACTACTACTACGCTTATTTTGAGCTGAATACACCTGAAATTGTCTATACATATGTTAGAGATTTGTAAATATTCAAGATTCAAATAATATTTGCAAATTGCAAATACGTTTACGGTTTACTTGTTAACTACAATTCGGTTCGAATGTTGAATAATTGTATGGTTTGTTCTCGAATTTCGAATCCGATTTAACTCCTCCACCATGGTGGTGGAGAGTTATATAACTGAGTGGGTAGACTCTAAATACGAATTTATATATTTAATCACAGGCTGCTATTCTGTAACCTTCATTGATAGCAATAAATGCTGTTAGATTTTGATAATGGGCCAATGTCCAATCACAGGCTGTTAGCAATATGTGTTTCCTGTTTATTTCCAAGCCCTGTTGACCCGAGCAAAAGGTTTGTGCCAACAGGTTCGTGGTGTGAATCTCTCGGACTTCAAGGCCGCTCTTACTCGTGTCAGAGCTAGTGTGTCTCCGGATGATCTCGATACTTACATCAAATGGGACAAAACATTTGGCTCGGGAGGTGCTGGACTTGCCTAAGGACTCTCTCGGACTTCAGAGGCCGCTCTTACTCGTGTCAGAGCTAGTGTATCTCCGGATGATCTCGATACTTACATCCATGGGCTCAAAACATTTGCCGGGAGCATTGCCTAAGGATCTCGGACTTCAAGGACTCTCTTGTGTCAAGCTAGGGGGCTCGGTTGATCTCGATACTTAATCAAATGGGACAAATTTGGCTCGGGAGGTGCAGGACTGCCTAAGACTTCTCGGACTTCAGGCCGCCTTCCTAGGTTCTGCTAGTTATCTCCGGATATCCGATATGATCAATCGGACAACACTTGCTCGGAGTGCGGAAACTTCTAGGACTCTCGGACTTCCAAGACTCTTCTTCAAGCCGCTACTCTGTCCGGTAGGTAACCTCATAACTGGACTTAAACAATGGCAAAATGGCTGGGAGTGCCAGGACTCCGAAGGACTCCCGACTTCAGCGTCATTAGCTCGTGTGCAGTGATCTCTACTTCAATCAAATGGGAAAAAACATTTGGCCGGAAGGTGGGACTTGCCTAATACTCGGACTTCAAGCCTTTCAGTGCAGAGCTATGTGCTCGATGACAACTTTCTCAGGGATAACTTCTAAGGGTCAAAACTTTGCTCGGAGTCAGGACTTCCAAGGCCTCTGGATTCAAGCCGCTCTTACTCGGTCAGAGCTAGTGTTCTCGGAATGAATTCTCGATACTTTACCACCAAGGGACAAAACATTTGGCTCGGAGTGCTGGACTTGCTAAGGACTCTCTCGGACTTCAAGGCGCTTTACTCGTGTCAGGACTGCTAGGATCTCCGGATGATCCGCATACTTACCGTAATGGGACTAAACTTGGCTCGGGAGTCTTAACATTGCACATAGGAGTCTCGGACTCCAAGGCCTCTTACACTCGGTCAGAGCTAGTGTCTCCGGTGACCGATATTTACATCAATGGGACAAACATTTGGCTCGGGGATGCTCGACTTGCCTTACCGTGCTGCTAGCTTCAGAGGCCTCATACTGTTCAGAGTAGTGATACTCTGGTGAGTCGAACTTACCAAATTGGACTAAATGGCTCGAGTGCGGATTGCTACGGATCTCTCGGACTTCAAGCCGCTTAAAACATTGTCAGGCTAGGATTCTCAGGATGTCTCGTACTTCACAATGGCCAACATTTGGTCGAGAGTGTGTCTCGATGATCTCGAACTCTCGGACATCAAGCTTGGCTGGTGGTGCAGATGCTAAGGACTTCTCGGATTCAAGCCGCTCTTACCAATGGACAATGTTCTCGGATACGGATTCTAGGACTTAACAATGGCTCGGGGTTGGACTGCAAGGCCTCTGACTTCAAAGGCGCTCTTACCGGTGTCGATACTTCATCAAATCGGATAATCATTTGCTCAAGTGGGACAATTGCGACTCGGAGGCAAGGCTGCCTTACTCGTGTCGAGCTTATGTGTCTCCGGATGATCCGAATTATCAAATGGGACAAACATTTGGCTCGAAGGGCTGACTTGGCCCAAGCTCGGACTTCAAGGCGCTCTTACTTCTGTCAGAGCTAGTGTCCCGGATGATCTCGATACTATCACAAAGGATGACAAAACATTTGGCTCGGGAGGTGCTGGACTTCCTAAGGACTCTCTCGGACTTCAAGGCACGTCTTCACATGTCGAAGCTAGTGTGCATGATTCTCGATACTTATATCAAAAATTGGACTCAGGAGGTTGGACTTGGCTAAGGACCTTGGCTTAAGCCTCTCTTACTCAAATGGAGAATTTGTCGGGTGCGTATTTCGTACTTCTCGAGATTCGAAAGGGCCAAAACATTTGGCCGGGAGGTGCGGACTTGAAGGACTATCTCAGGTTCAAGCCGCTCTTATGGTCAGACTTGTAAGCTCGCGGATTCAGCTCGATACTTACATCAAATGGGACATACAAATTGGCTTCGGAGGTGTGGACTTGCCTAGGACTCTCGGACTCTAAGGCCGCTCTTACTCGTGTCAGAGCTAGTGTGCTCGAGATCTCATACTCAAAAACAAAACATTTGGCTCGGGAGGTGCAGGCTTGCCTAACTCTCTCGGACTTCAAGGCGCCTTACTCGTGTCCAGAGCTAGTGTAGTCTCCGGATGATCTCTACTTCATAAATGGACAAACATTTGGCTGGGAAAGTTGGCTTCCGTAAGGTCCGGACTTCAAGGCACTCTCTCGGTTCAAGGCCCTTGCTCCGGTGTCTCTATTTCCGGATCAAATGTACTACATATGGGACAAAACTTGGCTGGGAAGGTCTCTCGACTTCAAGGCCGCTCTTCTCGGACTTAAGGCCGTTCTCCGTGTCGATACTATGTAATCGGGGTAAACTTGCTAGGAGTCAAAGGGACTTCTAAGACTCTGGCTCGGGGGTCGGACTCTGCCTATGTGTCTCATCTCTCGGACTACAGGTCATACTTTGAGCTAGGTGTATTCCGTGATCTCGTGACTTCAAAGGACAAAACTTTCTCGGGAGGCTCGGACTTGCAAGATTCTCTGGACTAAGCCGATCTTCTCAGTGGGACAATGTTGCTCCAGGTGGACTTCTAGGCTCTCATGGGACAAACTATTGGCTCGGGTGTGCTCGTTGATCTGGAAACTCTGGACTTACAATGGCTGCTAGCTGTGTCGGACTAGTTCTCGGATACTCGTACTTACTATCAATGGGACAAACTTTGCTCGGGAAGTAGACTTTGACAAAGGGAACTCTCTGGCTTCAAGGCTTCCTAACTCTGTCAAGCTAGTGGTCTCCGGATGATCTCGATACTACTAAATGGGAACACTAAGGAAAACATTTGGCTCGGGGTGCGGACTTGCCTAAGGACTCCCGGACTTCAAAGCGTCTTAACTCGTGTCAGTGTGTCTCGGAGATCGATACTTACATCAAATGGGACAAAACATTGGCTCAAGGTCTGGACTTAAGAGACTTCTCGATTGTTCCAGGAGCTCTTACTTTCAACGCTTTGCTCGGATGACTGTACTTCTAAGGGACAATCATTTGGCTGGAGGTGCGGGACTATTGCTAACGGACTCTCTCTGACTTCAAGGCCGCTCTTATCGGTCAGAGCTAGTGTGTTCCGGATGATCTCGAATTCATAATGGACTAACATTTGGCTGGGGTGTCGGACTTGCCTAAGGACCTCTCGGACTCAAGGCCGCGCTCTTACTTGTGTCCATGAGCCTAGTGTCGGTCCGGATTCTCGATAACTTTCATCAAGTGGGATAAATTCGATCGACTCAGGTGTGGCTAGTTGTCTCCGGATGACGACTTATCTTAGGGCATTGCTCGGATTCGGACTTCCTAAGATCACTCGGCCGATTACGCAGCTAGGTCTCCGGATACGTCTTACACAATGGCAAACATTGCTCGGATGTGACTTCTAAGGACCGACTTCCGGGTTACTGTGCGAGCTATGTGCTCGGCAGACTCACTTACTCAAATGGGATAAACATTTGGCTCGGTAGGTGCAGGACTTGCCTAAGGACATCACGTTGACCGTTGAGCTTGCGCCCAGTTTAGTAGACTTATCGTTTTGTCGTTTCGTTACATGCTTTGGAGTAAGTCAAGCTTTGGATAGCAATTGTTAATGTTTTTTATTAAAAACTTTGTCACCATATTATTAATGAATTTACTATTAATTGTGTGTGTACTACCTTCCACCTTCCCATTTTATTTACTCAGGATATTAGGCCTAGTACTAGGAAAACGCTTAAGTCCCGCCGCGTTGTTGAGCGAGCACCGGTACGTGCAACAGGACCCGAGTACGACATTCCCATAATGTTACCAATAAGGTCTGACTGATTTAGCTGAAAATTTGTAAAATAGGAGAAATGGATAAAATCCACCACCATCTAGAGGACCTTGACATCATTTCTTTGGGAAAACTATTTTAACTCTTTGATAACAAATTATACACTGCTTCCTCGATAGTATTTTGATTACTTCTAGGTGGCAGTGCATAGTGACCAGAATTCTCGTGCGACTTTTCGTTGCTATGGTAACGTTACTTTTGTTAAAATGTAATTTCTATCTACACTACTTAAGGTCTTGACCAATTTAGCTGAAATTTGTTAAATAGGAGAGAATGTTGTACTTATTGACCCTGCAAAATTTCATAACGATCGGAACATTTTTTTTTTTTTTATAATCAACGATTGGATTTTGTTAAAAAAACTATACAGCAACCCGCATAGGTAGTATGTACAAGTGTGCAAAATTTCAGGTCGATCAGAGAAACGGTGCGACCTGTACCGAAGCAGTAACAGAAAAAAAACAAAAAAAACAGACATTCGAGCCATAAGAGTCAAGTGGAGACGCTCGCTCAATAAGCGTAAACACTAAACAATATGTCCATTACCGGTACTCAAACAATAATGTGTCTGCACATATAGGTAAGATGGGGTTATCAGCCTTCTAGGAAGACAACAGGATGCTGAAACATAACAATATGCTGGTAATACATACGGTAATTGACGTAAATACCAAGTGTGTCTCAATCACATGAATTATGTGTAAAACACGTGCCATTTTTTATAGGTGTGCATTTTTCTTTGGGCACGCAGTCAAAATAATTGCATAAATTTTTATAAGTGTAGCCGTACTATTTATATAGGTATATATTTTTTAACAACAGAACTTGATTTCAACATTATTCTCCGCAAGTGGCTAAGGGAGACAACACACAAGAATCGTTTTCTATCGGGGCACACTTTGGCGATCCTCGTCGCCCATCTAGAAATTTATATCCGGAAAATGAATTTAAAATTTTAAGAATTGAAGTAGAGCACAATTTCAATGGGTCTAAGTAATGCATTTCAAAACAGTAGCTCTATAGCAAGAATATTGGACTGCAAATATTAATTCTACCAAAATATTAGAACAACATTACTGAATAGAAATTAATGCAGAAATTACAAATTTCATCACAATCAATAATTACACTCGGGACTGATGATATCGAGAAATTAGAATTTTGAGCTTGTTCTCCAGCTTTACAATACGACACTAGAAGCCAGGTTAGACCACCTGGCAGTACGTAGATCCCAGGACTCGACTTTTCTTCCCATGTTATACCTTGGCCGGCTTATCACAACAGAAAACACTTTTCTACCCGGCAACTCCACCAACGCATGATGAGTTCGGTCCGAAAGTTCCCGCATTCATTGTAGTGATTGTCATTCATTCCTATTTAGTACCTCACCAAGGTATTTATTACCACACATTGTTTCGAATGACATCATCGCACTTAAAGGCTCATAAGGCAAAAATTCACCATCTTCAGTGCGTAGTTCAACCATGGACTTATAATAGTACCCCCTCCAACTCATACACTCGTACAACAAATAAGATGAAAAATGTGTACGAATTATAAAATCATATAACATTTTGATCCACACATTTGTGATTCTTATGATTTTCATTGATCAACTGAAATACTGTGCTGAAGTTATTTCACTGGTCTAAAGGATGGATTTTACATTATACTATAAATGTTCCAAGATTTGGTCTATGTATAAGATGTAAACATATATTATAATTTGACTTTGTATCCAGGAAACTTAGAATCGATTATTCGTGCAATTTTGATTTACATTATAGAATATTTCTCATCGTATTAATTTTGGAAGCGACTTCCGAGCGTTTCTGCACTGAAGGAGGAGAGCTGAATCTTTTTTTTGTGTTAGTAGTTGAATCAACTCAACGTGAATGGTATTCTTTGCATTTAAATCGCAGACATTCCCAAATTTGATTAATGCATTGAAAATTATGTTTTTGGAACAAATGAAGACGCCAATAGGCAATAAGTACAACTCGGAATAAAAGTCAATACCATCTCTGATTAAGCGAGCGTTTCCATTTGACTCTGCCGGAAAAAAAAGTCACTAGCTTTCTTTTCTTTTTTTTTTTTTTTTTGTTTTGGTTGTGTGTATGTTTTGCCACAACGTTCGAACGGAGGCTCGGATCGATTTGAAATTTTGACCATCCGCAAGCTTCGTTCTTGATTGAATGCCATTAGTTTTGTGTCAAAATCGTTCAAAAAGTTAAAAAGTGACATTAAAGTTAGTCAAAAGTTTTTTTTCAAACTAAACGACGACAAAATCTGAGGTGGACAAATCATTTAGAATGTCCGTCCGGTCACGAATATGTCAATTTTATTTTAATGCGATAAGTAGTGGAGATGGAAATTACATTATAACAAAGTACCGTTACCATGGCAACGGAAAGTCGCGCAGCTTTTTTGGCTCATGATAGCGGTCGAACGGAGGTTCGGATCGAGTTGAAATTTTGACCATCCGTAAGCTTCGTTCTCGATTGAATGCCATTAGTTTTGTGGCAAAATCGTTCAAAAAGTTAAAAAGTTACATTAAAGTTAATCGAAAGTTTTTTTTCAAACTAAACGGCGACAAAATCTGAGGTGGCCAAATCATTTAGAATGTCCGTCCGGTCACGAATATGTTAATTTTATTTTGATCCAATAAATAGTGTAGATGGAAATTACATTTTAACAAAAGTAACGTTACCATGGCAAAGAAAATTCGCACGAAGTTGCTGGCTACTATGCACTGCCACCTAGAAGTAATCAAAATACTATCGAGGAAGCAGTGTTTTATTTGTTACCAAAGAGATAAAATAGTCTTCCTAAAGAAATGATGTCAAGGTCCTCTGGATGGCGGTGGGTTTTATCAACAAAGTAAAGGTTTGCGCACGGGTTTACTCAAATACCTTGGCAATAATAAAAAATATTGGAAACATGGCCCCGTGGACAGCGAACGTCACAAATTTTAAAACTAAAAAAAATGCATTGTGGGTCTAGCTATAGCACGTGCTCGCTTATCAACGCGTCCAACTGAGCGTTTCCTAGTTAATTTTAATCTAGTCGCAAAGACAAACACTCAAGTTGGCAACTTTAAAAGGGTTGTAAAGCCTGCCCGTTTCCTTTCAACTTGAAACTCATAGTTTGCAAAGTAAATAAATAAATAAATAAATAAAATAAATCCTTATTTAGAGTCTACCCACTCAAGTCACATAACTGATTTTCGGTGGGGGACAGTAAACCAAAGCGACCCTGTAGGTCCCAACGCAATCGACGAGCAAGCGATAAATAGATTTAAAAGTTAAAACAACTACCGTAATGCGGCGGCTTAGATCGGAGGGGTATTACACAGGGACTGCAGCCAGTCTGAGTCAGGCTACAATGGCCTGGATAGCCAGTCTGAGTCAGGCTACAATGGCCTGGATAGAGAATTTTCTAAACTGCAGACTGTAACCGCGGGTTGGATTTTTCTGGTCCTGAGCATGCGCACATTTGTTCTGCTCACTTCTGATTGCAGCCAAAAACTGTACCAGTCGGCGGAAATCCCAGTGTAATACCCCTTTTAGCGTTGATGGGTTCTTGGTCCTTGATGTGTTTTAGAATGAAGGGGTCCTGGGTTCTTGATGTGTCTTGGTCCTTGAAGTGCTGCAAGTGATGGTTTAAAGCCGTTGAAAATTTCCCGAAATGATTGCGATGTTGGTTTTAAAAAGGCTTTATCTAACCAACAGAAGAAGATTGTGAGCATTATAAAAGACTGAGAAATGTGTTCACTAGAAAGAAATATAATGAGGGATGAAAGACTGAAATATTACGAAGAATCTGTTGATGATGATAATAAATTCAATTCAAAATAGATGTAGGCCTATGTGGAAGAACTTAAAAACACTATTAAAGGGTAAAAATACAAATAACCACTATATAAGATGGTTATATACTCAATGCTATAAGGGTAAAATCGAATTTGGCAACAAGGATATTTGGTCATCGTGTGGCTCGTTGGTCATTGTGTGGCTCGTTGGTCATGTTGTTAGCGTATCTGCTTCCAATGCAGAAGGTCCAGGGTTCGATTCCCGCTAAAGTCAGAAGTTTTTTAACTTCTGATTTGGACTTAAGTCCATCAGTTCTTGTCTTAGGAGGTTGTAAACGGTGACTTTGGAGCCGTCCTAGCAACGAAGCACATAATAAATTTCAGAGTTGTTCTGAATCGGCCTTGTTGATTCTGGCGTTGATTCGCGGGTGTTCGCACTGTCCATACCACTGATTGCTATATTTCCTATTAAAAATATCGATCTTTGGTTGGTTATCGCTCACTCGTCGATTGCGTCGGGGCCTGCAGGGTTGGCTTGGTCGCTTTGATTTAAAGTCCCCCACTGAAAATCAGTTATATAACTGAGTGGGTAGATTCTAAATAAAAATTTATTTATTTATTTATTTATTTATAAATATGGCAACTAGTAGTTTTGTTTTAATTTGTATTTTGTTCAGAGTTTTGACAAAATAGCAAATAGGTAGTAAAAGAGGTATGATAATTATGGAGAAAAAAATATTGGCACATAAACTTAAAAAAAAATCACAAAAAAACTTTACAATGAACCGAATATAAAACTTAATAAAACAAACACTACAAAATAATTATGATATTTAGATATTATACTGTCAAAGTAACAACTCACCACCATACACAAAAAAAAAAAAAAATTCATCCCGATACATTCGGTATGTCAAAACACATGGGCCTATACTAATCTTATTATACACGAAAACTAACTACATTTTTTTTGTTTACCCGCCGATATCCTCTTGTCCATAAATACTGTAAAAGATATTCCAGATGAAACATGTCATGAAGGCTGGTTACGTATGACCCGTTTTTCCCCGCCAAAATATATAGGAAACTTTCACCCTTATTTTATAAATGAAAATATCCTCAAAATCAAGAAAATAAGATTTTTTTGTAAAGGAAGGTGACCTTAACTCCATAGAACCATAACATAAAATTATGCAAATTCCCTATTGATATTATAGGCTACCATAGAAGTTTTTACTCCTTTATAAAAATTAACCTAATTTAACAAAAAATAATTTTACAGTGGAACTTGAAAAAGTAATGAGAACCCACGCATACAAAAGACGGTTCTTTTTCGGTTGGGGCGGTTCAACTATCGACACTTTTTCCCCCAAAAAAACTGTAAATAACAACATTCAACAACTAATGACAAACTAATGACTTTGGCTCGAGCCGTCCTAGCAACGAAGCACATAATAAATTCAGAGTTGTTCTGAATCGGCCTTGTTGATTCTGGCGTTGATCCGCGGGTGTTCGCACTGTCCATACCACTGATTGCTATATTTCCTATTAAAAATATCGATCTTTGGTTGGTTATCGCTCACTCGTCGATTGTGTTGGGGACTACAGGGTAGGCTTAGTCGCTTTGATTTACTGTCCCCCACAGAAAATCAGTTGTATAACTGAGTGGGTAGACTCTAAATACAATTTATTTATTTATTTATTTAATAAATAAAAAGTTACTCATTACTAACAATTTATTAATAACTAGGAAGCTTTGCAAACGCTTTTTCAGGCGCGTTGTTGGATGAGCGTATGTTTTTTTAAACGAAAATAAGCAAAAAATTGCGATTTTTATGAGAAATTATTTTTCGATTGCGTTCAAATATCACACAAATAAATAAATTCATAAAATTAAGGTTCTGTGAAAATATCATTACAATCGAATAAATGCTTTATTCGAGTCGAATAATTTTTTTTTAACGGTCGAATAAATGCTTTATTCGAGTCGAATAATTTTTTTTTAACGAAAAAAGCGTAAAATTGTGATTTTCAAGAGAAATTATTTTTCGATTGCTCTCAAAAACGTGGCAGTACTAAGTTCAGAGATTTCAAAGGCCTCCAGAAAATTTCATCGCAATTGGAGTATTGGTTTAGCCGGAATCATGTTAACAAACAAAGTACAAAAAGAAAAAAAAACATTCCTGATTTTTTTCTCCAGTGTAGTAAAATGGAATCTTCGCTTCGTTCGCTACGCTCATCCAATAAACAGTGTGGATAAATATAATTAAGTAGTTTATAATTGGATGAGCGAAGCGAGCGAAGCAAAGATTCCATTCTACTATACTGGAGAAAAAAATCCGGAATGTTTTTTTATTTTTTTGTATTTTTGTCTGTTTGTTAACACGATTCCGGCTAAACCGATACTCTAATTGCGATGAAATTTTCTGGAGGCTTTCGAAATCTCTGAACTTAGAACTGCCACCTTTTTTTTAGCGCAATCGAAAAAATTATTTCTCATGAAAATTGCAATTTTACGATTTTTTCGTTTTTCTTGTTTTTTCTGTTTGTATTTTTGTGTGTTTGTTAACACGGTTCCGGCTAAACCGATACTCCAATTTCGATGAAATTTTCTGGAGGCCTTTTAAAAATCTTTGGACTTGGAACTGCCACGTTTGTGAGCGCAATCGAAAAATTATTTCTCATGAAAATCGCAATTTTACGATTTTTTTTTCGTTTTTCTGTTTTTTTCTGGTTGTATTTTTGTGTATTTGTTTGTTAACACGATTCCGGCTAAACCGATACTCCAATTGCGATGAAATTTTCTGGAGGCCTTCGAAATTTCTGAACTTAGAACTGCCACGTTTTTGAGCGCAATCTAAAAATTATTTCTCATGAAAATCGCAATTTTACGCTTTTTTTTGCCAAAAAAAAAAAATTCCGCAACATATAACACCTGTACATGCTTTACACGATTTTAATGATTTTTTCACAGAACAACAGAAAATCTCATAACACATGACAGCTCAATGCACCAATTACGCTCATCCAACAATGAGCCTGAAAAAGCGTTTGCGAAGAAGTGTAGACCAATAAAATAAAACATGTGAGTTCATTTTTAAATAATATAAATCTGTTCTTATAAAATATAAATCATTACAAGTTGGTTTACTATCATTCACTTTCATAGTTGGACCGCCCCAACCGAAAGAGTGCCCAAAAGGAAAAAGTCAAAAAATTAAAAAAGCTCATCCATCAACGTAAGTGGAAAAAGCATTCGCGAAGCGGCCTAGTTAAATGAAATATCACCATTATTTTATCTGTATTTGAAATTCTCAATGTAATCTGTCCTAATCGTTGTTCTTAACTAGGGGCCTGGTGTCACGACCATGGTCACGACAATAATTGGGTCAGCGCATGGGTTGGCTATCTTGCGCCAGCTGACGGATGACGGACGGCCATTAGATTCTTCAGCTTCGAGATATCGACGATGAATTGATGCCAGTACGGTCTCCCATTCGTTCAAAGCACAACATTTGAAAGCCAAGCTACATCCAATATTATTATTAGCCCTAGTTTCTTTAGTCACATCTCATAATGACCCAATCTTGAGAGAAATGGCCAAGTTTGTTCCTGGATCGGCATCGGAACCCACGTCCGAGGTGGAGCTGACCTTGTCATGCAGGTAGGCTTTTGAAGTAGCCCTAGGCTGGGCCTAGGCCTAGGCCTAGGGCCTAGGGCCTAGGGCTAGCCCTACCTAGGTAGGCTCTAGTAAGCTAGGGCTAGGGGCCTACTAGGCCTACCTAGCCTTACCTAGCTAGCTTTTGGTTTATAAAGGCTAGGCCTAGGCCGTAGGGACCTAGGTAACTGTGTTACCTGGTGTTACGAGCTAAGGGGCCTGGCTAAACACTCGTGGGCTTAGATACCTACCTAGGGGCCTAGGCCTAGCCTAGGGCTAGGCTAGCCTTTGGGTTTATATTGATAAACCCAAAAGCCTAGCCTAGGCTCAAAGGTTTTAGGGTTAGGGGGGGATGGGCCTGCGAAGCGCCGTGGCGAGGTTAGTATTAAAGTTAGACCCCTAGCCGAAGAAATAGGCCTAAGCCTACCATTGTGCCCCTGTTCCCTTAAGGTCGATGCATACCCTAGGCCTAGCCTAATTGCCCGGTACGGCCAAACGATAATGGGAACGTAAGAATGAATTAAGTCTTAAGCCTAGTTTTAATGTCGCCGAGTGAAAAGCGCGGCGCTAGGCCCCTAGGCTAGCGACCACATTTAAAAATGATCTTGTGTGGGTTGGTATAACCTGTTGGCCTAATGAGATTGCTCTCAAGTACCTACCTAATCATTGGACAAAAATTTAACCAAAAAAGCTCATCCATCAACGCAACTGGAAAAAGCGTTCTCAAAGCGGCCTAGTGATGGTTATCAGCTGATAAAATAACTTGTAGGCCTTAGGCCCTACACTTTTAACAGGCAGTGGCCAACTTAATTCTAATTTGATTTGGAAAAGTCCGTAATGGGAACATTACGGAAAGTTAAGACTTGACAAAGTTCCTTCCCATTTTTGTTAAATTGTTCCCGTTATCGTTATACCTATTTGGTCATTGTGCATCGTCCCTTACCCCGTTTACATTAGGTAATTCAGTTTACAGTCTTGGGGAGGAAAGCGTTTCTTTTTCGCGAACTTTCGTGGGCCAACGCGTTCCTTTCCTTAGATCAGGAACTTGTAATGGCAAAGTTTCTATTCCGTGGGAACTTGGAACGAATTTAACGTTCCTTTATAAGTTTCTTTCGCCGTCGTTTAATCCCATCGAATTCCAGTAGGGGCCTATGCTATCGTAAACTGCAGTAGGTATGAGAAATATATTTTTACATAGGGTGACCAGACGTCCCAGTTTTCCCAAGACAGTCCTGGTTTTCAGGTACCTGTCCCGGTGTCCCGAGAGACACCACCCGGGACGGGTAATTGTCCCACTTTTATAGGCATTTTCGGATTTCAAAATACTATCTTATTTCATTTTGCAATACTAGGCCTAAATACGTACATGGGTCATTCTCAAATAAAATGACCCTTGTGCTGTCCCACCTTAATATTATTTTTTTTTTAGATCAAGATATTGATTTGCATAAATTTTGGTTGTACATTTTCAGAATACTTATAGTTTTTATTAGCTCCATGAATTTTTGCACTTCTATCTTGTAAGGTTGACCTTTAATTCAATGTCGGGTATTGCAAAATGTGTTAAAACCCATGTCCCTATCCTCAAAACCAGAAGTGTTTTTGTAAAATGTTTGACTTTAAGACTAAAATTTATTTAGTCTCTAGATTGGAATTAATGCAGAAATAACAGTTAATAACTGTGTGTTAGTGACTTTTTTAACAATTTACATTTTCAAACAATAACTAGTGGAAAGTGTTTGTCCCTAATGTGGCAATCATAATAATGTCATGACTGTTACCTGTTACCATTGTAAAAGAGTTTAAATAATTTTTCAAAAAGGCAGTGGATCAATCTAGAAGAAGAAGAAGAACAGCTCCTGACATGGCATCATGGAAGTTTGGTTTGTTTTGACATGAGAACTCTTTAATTGAAAAGTAAACATTTTAACGGTGAGTATTTTAATTCAATGTCATGAATGTTACCAAGATAAAACAATTTAATTTGTATTTAATATTTTATTTAACAATTGAGTTAAGTTACAATCAAGTTCCAGCTCATAGCAAACATAACCCTACTTTTTCAAATGGGATTGTTAACAGCTAATGAATTAATGAAGTTGAAATGTCATGCATGTTACTTGTCAGGTATGTTACTTTCAAAAAGTAACATTACCAAGGGCATCGTGGATTACTGCATTAATTTCCTGCAACTGTAGATGTGTTTTGAAGGGAGAGGTTGTAATTCATTGCCATACTCAAAAGTAATAAAAACTTGTTTTTATTGATTTTCAGTGATCACTTGTCAAGAATGTTACTTTTTGTCAAGACCGTTACCCGTAGTGTCTCTTTACTTTAAACTCAACACAAACTTGTTGGATTAGATGGATTTTATCTTTAGGTTGACTGATTTGTACACTAACAAGCAACATGATCTTAGAAAAAAATTATTACTGTTAGAAAAGTAACTTTTTTGTCAAGACTGTTACTTTTTGTCAACACCGTTACCCGAGCTAATTATTAAATTAAGTCTTATTTAAAGTTTAAAATAACTGAATCACATTTTTAATCTTATTTATAATATTAATACTTCATTGCTAACAGTGATCTTGATAAAATAGATTTGCCATTTGTCCATTATTAGTAAGTTAATTACCAGGTTTTGAAATTTGAGTAACATTCTTGACATTTTGGTATTATAAAAAGTGATTAAAAAAAATGTATATTTTATTGAATGTATTAGTTTTGTGTGATAATGTAACAAACTATTGTGCACATGAATATAGATTTAATAAATAACTTCTTACATCAATTGTCACTTTTATGTCCGGTAACAGTCATGACATTTTCGTACACTTGGATTGATGAAAATGCTTGTATGTAAAAAAATTTTGTTTTTTTAGATAAACCCTTTTAGGGCTGTAAGAACAAATTATTGGATAATGTATTGTGAAGGAGGCATCCAATTTTATGTTATAATTTTTTCTTGCAAGCATTTTTTTCAATATGGTCATTACGTTTGAGAATGACCCACATAGTAATATGACGCGTCACTTGTCCAAGACATTGTAGTGGCATGTCAAACTGAGAGATTTATGTGTTGTTCTGTGTTGTGTGTTTTTACTGTTTGAGTGTTTGTGTTAGTCATCCAAGTGTAAAATGTGTAAGAGAAGGTGTGTGTTCAATGACAATTTGAAAAACCCTATCCATTTATTAAAAAGGCTAATCTAGATAACAAAGTGCAATGCACTGTTTGCAAAGGTGTATTTTCTATAGATCACAGAGGCAAGACCGACATTACCGTCACATGAAAACAAAAAAACATAAAGAAGCGAACCTTGCCTCAATCAAAAGTGAGAAAATTCGTAAATATTTTTCGCGGGAGAAAATGGGTACAGATGAGGCCAAATTAGCAGCTGCTGAAGGAACATTTGCTTACTATACCGTGATGCACTATCAGTGTCACTGTTTTCGTTCAATAGATTGTACGGTACGTCTGCAATAGTGCCACAACCATTTCAGTTCCATAGTTTCCTTGTCAATTATTACATTACATTACAACAAGTATTTCGTGCCTTCCTTGCTCAGATCACTCTTAAAGATACCTGGAGACCGGATAACCCACTCAAGTCCACACTGATACTTATGTCGAGGTGTCCCGGTTTTTCGTTTTTGAAATATGGTCATCCTATTTTTACATCTTGTATTTTCGAAAATGGCGCCACACTCGTCAGATGGCCTGGGACTCACTCAAAAGTAAACATTGAAGGAATTAAGTTCCTTTTGAGGAATGAGGAATGTCTCAGTTCCTTTTTAGGCAGAAGTAACTTAACTTTTCAAAGTTCCTTTTTTGGGGGAACGTGCCCAAGACTGTTCAGTTACTAGGGCTTGGGGTACGCGGGTAATAATTAGCCTACTAACTGCGGTCGTAGACCAAAGCCTACCCCTTTATCATTCATGCAACACGTCAAATTCCATAGCAGGCCTATCTGACTAGTTACTCTGCTAACGGATGAGGTTGCCTACGTTGAAGTCACCACAAGATAAGAAGAGAAGAGGTTGGAGGTCAGACCTGGGCAGGTTTTTGTTCTTTGGGAGAACAAGGGAAATGGGAATGGGTTCCCCCCCCCCCCCCCCCCCCTCCCCTGACTGGGTCTGGGGTAGAATAGGGCTAGACCTAGGGCTTGATAGTTTGTTGAATACATTGTGGTCAGCAGGAGTACGGTAGGCCTACCTTGTTTATAAAATAGTATTATTGATGAGAGAGTTGTTGTTTTAGGGTTGGTGTGTTTTGATGTCTGTTGATGAGAGTAGAAAGAGTCACCTATTTTATTAGTTTGTTTTAAAAAAAAGATTAGTTGTATATCATGAACTGTGGGTGTAGGTAGCCTATTATTAGTTGCCTGTATCTGAGTCTGTGATAAGCTATAGCCTACTACTTATATTGGTATCATGAAATTATCTTCTCTCTTATCATTCTCCTCCATTCATATTGTAAAAGGTGATAAGATAGGCAGTCATGTGGACCCCTCAACCTCAAGTAACATCTTGAGGTGAATGGAGACCACAAGAGTGCTCCTGTGTAAATATTTTCACTATTTCTACACACATTCTTGATAGAGCGACAATCATCTCTGGGTTTTACTTTTCATATTCTCTACTATTCAGTTTTCACCATCAATTCTCGCCCCTTTTGTGCCTTCAAATCCACCTTAAATCAACTAAGTTTCAAGTCAATTTCCGTTTACAGTAAATAAATTTATTGTAAGTTGTAACCCATGTCCACTTATAATTTCTTTTAATATGCCGACCTTGGCAATGTTTTACATAATGATTATGTGTGATTTAAGTACATGTAAATTTTTTAATTTTAAACGGTCTTTGGGCCCTAGATCTCTTAGGCACGAATAATCTTTGACTATTATAGCACCCTAAAACTAATAATTAATAACGAGGGGCAGATGGGGGTAAAGAAACTAGGCCTGTGACTATCAGATTCCTCCAGCACATTAAGGCTTGTGGTAACTAACCAATAGACAAACAATGATTATGGATTATGAAGTAGGCCCTACCTAAGTCCAAAAAGAGAACTGAAGTTCGTAGGGGGCTGCACAAAGCTAGATGTTTTTTTCTTCTTTTTATGTGACAGATTCCACGGAATAGCTACTTTCGTTTCAAAACGTTGAAATTGAGCAGGAAATCTGTGCGCCAGGATTTACCGAACATAACCTTTCATTCGGCTCCTGACAGAACTGGCAGAATATTAAATTGATTATTCACATTAGTTCACACTTTAATAAGCACACACACTGCACAACATTGAATATACGCGTTTCCAAGCAAAGATAGATGGCAGCACTAAAATGCAACATGTCGGACCGATCGGTGATAGAGGCGAGCTGCTTACGGCGGGCGCTGCATATTCAGTTGGCTTCAACTTGATTTTTGTTACATTTCTGATCATTTTCGAAAACAAATTGCTGATTATGTCATATTGTCAGCGTATTTTATTTGTAAAATTCGTAAGTTTTGGGGATCGGCTTTATTAAAAACTGGAATTTAATGCCATTTTAAATTACAACAAATATTTAGTTATTTGATGAAATTAACTCGAAAAAAACAAACCACACTGTTAAAACTATTAATCACAGAAACAAGTGTATCAAATAACGTTGAATGATGAAAATTGATAATATTTTGTCAAGAAAATGTTGCCCAATAATAATAATTTCCTTAATTTACTTGATTAGGTACCAAAAATCAAAAGAGCTTCTAGCAAATAGTCCTACACTTCTTTTGCACCTTTTCTACTTCGTTTTACAATGTGAACGCAATCGGAGTAGGCCTAGGCCTATATATATTTATCTACTATACACTTGGGACTATCGTTTTTTTATATACATTTTACTAAAATTATGCCTATTGAATAGCTGATGGCCTATTTTTATTATTGTTTTGTCATGACGCGTCATTCTGCAGACAGCTTTAAAATCTTGTAGAGGTCATATCATTTATTGATTTTATTCTTATTCAATAATAATATAAATCGTATTATCATGATATTATGTTGACATATAGTATTATAATGATTATGACTGTAAACGGTATATTTAGGCCTACATTAATTATATAAGGTTGAAAAGGAGTTTAGACTTGTGCATAAGCCCGAATACAATTAATATTATTTTTGTTAATGTTTTGTTATTAATATTATTATTGTTATTATGACTTTTTTATATAATTAAATTATCAGAATAAAACTTGCGGAGTACATCTCAATTAAAAGTGCCATAAGCTATACTGTGCGTGTGTTTACTATGAGTTGTGAACATTATTGACGGTTTAAATTTGATTTAGTATTTATCGTACTCTGTTAGCCTATATTTGGTATAGGTATATATACCAATGATTTATTATATTATAATTAGAGAATTGTTATATGGATACAAATGCTATCCTCGGTTTCTCATGGGTGCATGGGGCGCAGGTCTGAATATAGTAATATTATTCTGGTGGACATGGTCTCGAATCCCGCATATTGATATTGGAGAGCGATTTATCATTTTGGTGCACCCCAATGCTTTTGATAATCTTCAATTAACAGCATTTTGAAAGAGCAACGACAATGTACCTGTGATTGTACATATCTATAAGTGACAAACATGGAATGATCTGTGTTCTTCAAGTAAGCACATAGCGCGCTCCTCCGCTTATCACCAATCGGTCAGTTGCATTATTCGCCACCAGGTAGCAACCCCTTTGCTTGGAAACGCGTATAGGGTACCCTAGGGTTGCCGTAATTTAAACTCCTCAAGATAGAGGGACAAATCTTTCTAGGCAAAAATTAGCACATAGTCCGTGGAACAAGCTGTTAAAACTATAGGAACATTTCAAATCCGGAAACCAGCACCAAAATTTAGGAGCGAGTAAAATACATATTTTAGAATGTTATTTTCACGGGGGACACGCATGGTAGCAAATAAGTCACCTGTCATGGCGTCCTCAAAATGGCCGCCAAAATAATTCTTAAAATGGCTGTAACTCAAGAAGTAATCATCAGATTTGGATAAACAAGGTTTTGTTTTATTTGGTTTTTAATGCTCTACAAAAATGTCACCAGAAATTTTACCGTAAATACAATAGTTTTAATTATATTGATATATTATTACAATGTATTGCAATTATAGCACTTTTTGGTATATACATAATTATTTATACGTAGAATTCGCTAGATTATCATAAAATTTTCAGGACTATACGAAAATAACGCAAATAAATCCAAAATTAAAGTCCCGAAACTAAATTCCTGTAACTTTTTGATTAATTAATTAATTAAATTAAGCATTAATTAAATCCCAATTAAAAGTTTCTTATTCACTTACCAAAGTCACGTAGTGTATTACACAAGAACAATATGACCACAATGAACGAAAAAAATATTAGTTCCAAAATTAATTCCAATCACTTCCCTATTAATTCAATTAATTCAATTAATTAAAAATAATTACAATAATCTCAATTAATTTTATAAAATGAACACAATGAGGTCGACCTTGGAATCATTTTAAAGCTAGTTTTACGGCGAATAAATTTAATGCAAAAATTAATTAATTAAATTAATAAATCACCAAATTAATTACATTTTAGTTAAATTATCCCACTTTTGAAATATGTATTGTTATATATCCTAAAACTCGATCGATCGTCATAAAAATATACTACTTTACTGACATAATGCCAATGAATCCGAATTGTCATGTCCCGAAACAAAATTCCTATAACTTACCGATTAATTAAGAAATTAAGTGAAGAATTACTTATATCTCAATAATTGTTATTGTCACTCAACTAACACATACAAAATGCCAACAGATGTTTTAAATATAAACAAAGCAAGTATAATTTTAAAAATGAATAGTCCCAAAATTAAGTTCATGCTACTTTTCTGTTAATTGAATTTCCCACAAAATTATTTTCCTGTAAAATAAGCATGCAAATGGTTCCCAGTGTGGCTGTGTTAATTTTACACAACACATGGTGATTATATCAATTAATTTAATTCATTCATTAATTCAATTAACGGGAAAGTAGCATGAACTTAATTTTGGGACTATAAATCTTTAAAATTATACTCGCATTGTTTATATTTGATACTTCTGTTGGCATTTTGTATGTGTTAATTGAGTGACAACAACAATTATTGAGATATAAGTAATTCTTCACTTAATTTCTTAATTAATCGGTAAGTTATAGGAATTTTGTTTCGGGACATGACAATTCGGATTCATTGGCATTATGTCAGTAAAGTAGTATATTTTTATGACGATCGATCGAGTTCTAGGTATACATAACAATACATATGTCAAAAGTGGGATAATTTAACTAAAATGTAATTAATTTGGTGATTAATTAATTTAATTAATTAATTTTTTCATAACATTTATTCGCCTTAAAACTAGCTTTAAAATGATTCCAAGGTCGACCACATTATGTTAATTTTACAAAATAAATTGAGATTATTGTCATTATTTTTAATTAATTGAATTAATTGAATTAATAGGAAAGTGATTGAAGTTAATTTTTGGAACTAATATTTTTTTGGTTCATTGTGGTCATATTGTTCTTGTGTGATACACTACGTGACTTTGGTAAGTGAATAAGAAACTTTTAATTGAGATTTAATTAATGCTTAATTTATTTAATTAATTAATCAAAAAGTTACAGGAATTTAGTTTCGGGACTTAATATTTTAGATTTATTGGTGCTATTTTAGTATAGTCTGAAAGTTTTATGACAAACTAGCGAGTTCTACGTATAAATAATTCTATGAATACAAAAAAAGTGATAAAATTGCAATAAATGGTAATAGTTTATTAATATAATTAAAACTATTGTATTTACGGTATAATTACTAATGACATTTTTGTAGAGCATTAAAAACCGAATAAAACAAAACCTAGTTTATCCAAATTTGATGATTACTTCTTGAGTTACAGCAATTTTAAGAATTATTTTGGCGGCCATCTTGTGGACGCCATGACAGGTGACTTATTTGCTACCATGCGTGTCCCCCGTGAAAATAACATTCTAAAATATGTCTTTTACTCGCTCCTAAATTTTAGTGCTGGTTTCCGGATTTGAAATGTTTTTACGCTTGTTCCACGGACTAACAGTAGTTTGGGGGCTCCCAACAATAGCGCTGTTGGTGAATTTTTTAAACTAGCTTTTAGAGTCCATTCTGAGCATTTCAGAAAAAAAATCCTGGACTGAATGAATGAAAACATTGTCGTTTTTGTTGTGCAAAACAAGAAAAACCACCAAAAATTTATTGGAGCAAAAAAAATTCTACTAAGCTGGACAATTGTGCCCTGCTTAAATTAAGCGAGCGAAGCGCGAGCGTTTCCATTTGACTCTGCCGGAAAAAATAGTCACTGGTTTTTTTTTTTTTTTTTGTTTGTTTGTTTGTTTGTTTTTTGTTTGTTTGTTTGTTTGTATGTCTCGCGATAACGTTCGAACGGAGGCTCGGATCCAGTTGAAAATTTCACCATCCGCAAGCTTTGTTCTCGATTGAATGCCATTAGTTTTGTGGCAAAATCGTTCAAAAAGTTAAAAAGTTACATTAAAGTTAATCGAAAGTTTTTTTTTCAAACTCAATGGCGACAAAATCTGAGATAGCCAAATCATTTAGAATGTCCGTCCGGTCACGAATATGTTAATTTTATTTTTGATCCGATAAGTAGTGTAGATGGAAATTACATTATAACAAAAGTAACGTTGCCATGGCAACGAAAAGACGCGCGAAGTTTCTAATGCACTGTCACCTAGAAGTAATCAAAATACTTTCGAGGAAGCAGTCTATATTTGTCAACAAAGAGTTTAAATAGTTTTCCCAAGGAGTCAAGGTCCTCTAGATGGCGGTGGATTTTAAAGTAAAGATTTAAACACGGGTTTACCCAAATACCTTGGCAATAATAAATAATACTGGAAACGCGAACGTCGTAAATTTTTAAATTAAAAAAAATGTGCAATGTGGGTCTAGCTATAGCACATGCTCGCTTATCAACGCGTCCAACTGAGCGTTTCCTAGTAATAATAAAAATAATAGCCCTAATAAATGGTTTATTGTCACAGTATCTACATTTTGCTAGAAGCATTTTCAGATGTACAGACAAAATACAGAAAATATAGAGAACATTAGTGTAGCTACTGGCGGGGCGGGACACGGGACTTTAAATTGAATATTTAAAACACTTTTAGTGGAAAAAACTCTATTTTATTATAATAAATTACAACGTTTCGGAAATGACTTCAACTTATTCCGTCTTCAGGTTTCTTGTTAAAAACAAAAAATCATTTTATCAAAAATATATCAAAACAAACAAAGACAATAGCCAAGGTGAATAAAATTAAACATTTCACACATAAGTTGACAAAAACAAGGTAGTACAAATAAAAAGGCTATTTCTTAATGTTTACTAAAGGAATCCACATTGGAGGAAAAAAGGGTACTTGGCTGGCTTATACATGTGTCTTTTAATGTTATCAAAGCTGCTTCTTTCAATTTCCTTTTTTTCCAACATGGCTCTTTAAGTAAACGCTTAGATTGTAGAAAGTCGAATTTATGAACCTTGTCCCATGCATGTTCTACTAGTTTCGATGACATAAGATAACAACCATCTGACTTCTCAATGTTTTTTCTATGCTCATTAACTCGAACATGCATAGGACGTCCGGTTTCTCCTATGTAAACAGCATCACAGTTTCCACAAGGAATCTCATAAACACAACCCTTGTTCATTTGGACTTCATTTACAGGTTTAGTTTTTTGCAAATGGCTTCTAATGGTATTGACTGATTTAAAAGAAGTTTTTGGATATCCTTCTAAGAAAATCCAACAATGATCTGACGATGAAGGTCTACAGAAAACCTACTTTCTCAGGAAGATATCTGAATTTTGAGTCAAACCATCCCGACAACATCAAGACTGGTATTGCATTGGGTTTAGTTCATAGAGCCCAAAATTTATGCTCTAGCAAAGAGTCCTTCGACGAGGAAGTAAAAATCATCCAAACATCTCTAGTGAATAATGGGTATCCCAAAGACATCATCAACCGTACACCGAAAATCAAGAAAGAACGTGTTCAGCCTAAAGCTTATGCTCATATTCCCTATCATAAAGGTCTTTCAGAATCTATTCGACGTATTGGATCAAAATTCAAAATTCAAACTTCTTTTAAATCAGTCAATACCATTAGAAGCCATTTGCAAAAAACTAAACCTGTAAATGAAGTCCAAATGAACAAGGGTTGTGTTTAGTAGATTCCTTGTGGAAACTGTGATGCTGTCTACATAGGAGAAACCGGACGTCCTATGCATGTTCGAGTTAATGAGCATAGAAAAAACATTGAGAAGTCAGATGGTTGTTATCTTATGTCATCGAAACTAGTAGAACATGCATGGGACAAGGTTCATAAATTCGACTTTCTACAATCTAAGCGTTTACTTAAAGAGCCATGTTGGAAAAAAAGGAAATTGAAAGAAGCAGCTTTGATAACATTAAAAGACACATGTATAAGCCAGCCAAGTACCTTTTTTCCTCCAATGTGGATTCCTTTAGTAAACATTAAGAAATAGCCTTTTTATTTGTACTACCTTGTTTTTGTCAACTTATGTGTGAAATGTTTAATTTTATTCACCTTGGCTATTGTCTTTGTTTGTTTTGATATATTTTTGATAAAATGATTTTTTGTTTTTAACAAGAAACCTGAAGACGGAATAAGTTGAAGTCATTTCCGAAACGTTGTAATTTATTATAATAAAATAGAGTTTTTCCACTAAAAGTGTTTTAAATATCATAATGAACTCTACTAACTTTAAAACTAATATTAAAATTGAATATCGGGACTTCCCACCGAAACCGGGACGTATGGCAACCCTAATTGAGGAGAAACAAACGCCGAAGATGGAGGTTTATTTTGGTTCATATTACAAAAGAAATGGAGATGATATTTGAAGACAAATAAATTGAAATTAGGACAAATGATAAAACATGTCGTAGAACGAAAAACTGGGACATTTGGACGTCCCGGGTAGTGTCTCTTGCAACACCGGAACAGGTGCCCGAAAACCAGGCTGCCCTAGGAAAACTGGGACGTCTGGTTACTCTAGCCGAATCCAAACATTACCCGAATCGATACTAAGGTTTCAAATCTTCTTCAGGTAATTTTTTGGGTTAAATTAGCCTAAACAACATTAAGCTACTAAAACACTGCAAGAGTATTTAAATGAAAACGTCATGTCATGAAAATTGAAAACTACTTATAACAGTCTTGTGACATACAAGTTGAACTGTTAGTGTTGGGTACTTTCCATGCCCACGGCATTATCATTTTAGAGGCCTACATTTGCAAGTCCTGGCTTTATTTGTCCTCCAGTTCAATTTAATTTCTTTCATTGATACAGTAAGATGATTTCAGTTCTACAAAGGAGGTGCTACGAAATGGCGGGTACTTTGACGGATTCGTTATACACAAATCCGAGAGGATCTGGAACCAAATTCTCATTTTACTACCCTAGGTGTCATCCCTAGGTATGCCTACCAGTTTTCTTATTTTTTCAGAAACTTGTCCGATTGTGATGTGTTTTCAAAATCTGATCCGATGTGTGTGACGTATTTCAAAACCTCCAGCATGAGTGACTGGCAGGAAATACACCGCACAGAATGTGTTCACAACACACTGAACCCAAACTTTGCTACAAAAGTTCATCTCACGTATCGCTTCGAAGAGCAACAGCAATTAAAGTTTGCTGTTTATGATATCGACTCGACGGATCCATACCTTCATAATCAGGACTTCCTGGGGCAGTGTGAAACAACACTAGGGAAAGTAAGGATTTAGAATTACGTTACTTGCTTTGTTTGTGCTGTTTATGATATCGACTCGACGGATCCATACCTTCATAATCAGGACTTCCTGGGGCAGTGTGAAACAACACTAGGGAAAGTAAGGATTTAGAATTACGTTACTTGCTTTGTTTGTGCTGTTTATGATATCGACTCGACGGATCCATACCTTCATAATCAAGACTTCCTGGGGCAGTGTGAAACAACACTAGGGAAAGTAAGGATTTAGAATTACGTTACTTGCTTTGTTTGTTCTCTCTAAGTACACTTAACTCTTACATTAGAATAACACCATTTAAAAAAATAATTATTAAAGTAGGTATGGAATAAAACTTGTTCACAACTTTTTTTAAATGAGCATTTAGAGATCTATGGAAATTTAGCATACCTACCTACTATTTTAAAAGTTTTTGATGCTAAATCGAACACTTTTTTTGATGTACAAAATGCTACGGAAGGTAGGCCTATAGGTAATTAATTTTATTAAAATATGGTTTTTCTATATCTATTAAGTAGGTAGTTAAACATTGTATTCTAACATTTTATGTGGCCATATTGAATTGAAATGTTCCTATATAAACAAACAAAGCATAATTTCCCATTAAAAGTGCATGAAACACCTCCATATTTGCTATAAAATGCTATTAAATCCTAAATTTGAAAACTTAAATGCTAAATATTTCAATTATAGATGCTATTTTTCTGTCTCTTATCAATAAATGTAGGGCTAGGCCTATTCATTTAATAAGTGATGATTTCATTAGAAAACAATCCGTAATATAATGTGGTGAGGCTCGTCGTGTTGTGCGCATTATGGATATAACAACAGATTAAGCTGAGTCAGTCCGATCAACATATCTTTCCACCATTTCATAAACAGGGAAAAGTCGTAAGTGCGATATAAAAACTGGCTATCGAAAATTAATGGTAGTAATAACTTTAACTTGGTACACAGCAAAATTCCTCGTGTTGGCCTATGTTCCGAACACTTGAATGAAAGTGTTAACTAAATCACAAATAACTTGAAATGAAGCTTGTGCAAAATATAAAACCAAAACGCAAATTTAAAAAAAAAACAATACCCTACCGGTACATCTACAAAGCATCTAAGCAAAGTAAAGCATCTTCAAAACGGAGAGGTTGCCCTAACATTGAGATTAGAAGATACACTTTTCAACTGCCCGTCTGGTGCAGCCGTGCTCAATGGTAGACCTATTGAATGGGCGGGCGGTGAAGCAGTCTCATCTATAGATTGAGGTGGTCAGTACGGAAGCTTAAAAAATTGTCTGTTTTTTAAAGATAAACTTCTTGTCAGATTTTGGCATATTTTCTTAATTTTAATGTTTCTCAAGTTTGTGGCACAATAGTTTTGGCCTATAGACCTATGCATTGGTGTGCCGATAAACAATAAACGAAGCTCGTCCAAGTTGGTTGTTAATATATTTTGTATTTTTGTTGGTATTTAGATTGTTGCATCAAGTGAAGTAACCTTGCAACTAGCGGGTGGACCGCAAAACAAGGGAAAGGTTATCGTAAGCGTGGAAGAGCTTGCAGCTTGTAGAGATGAGGTTCGTTTGCAATTCTGTGGGCGAGGCCTTGATCGGAAAGACTTCTTTGGCAGGTAATGGCACTTACTGGATTATTAGCAATTAGTTACCAATAAGACACCTTTTATTTTTGTTTTTGTATTAATTTGTATTCTCACTAGTATAGCCGTACGTAACACAATAAGATCGTAAGAGTTGCACTTTTTGGTGGGATTTGGCAAATATTGCCCTCCATGATGGTCTACCAGTAGGTAGAAAATCTGAAATATTTACATATTTTGCAATATTAAGAGGAGTCACTTAGGCCAGCTCGGAGCCAAGCTAAGCGCTCAGCTTCTGTTTATTTACTTATTTATTTTTTGAGGGGGGGGGGGGGGGGTCCTAGGGCAAGAGGACTGATCTGATTTTGCTCTTGTCTGATCCAAAAATAAGCCCCCAACGTGTACACAAATCTAATTAAGAAAAGATTTACTAAAATATTATCCGTGTCAATTCACCGTGCCTGTAGAAAAGCCTCAATAAAATGTACGACAGCGTGATACCCTATTACAATTTTTATAACCAAAGGACACAGATTGTCCTGTAATTTAATTTTGTCCGACATACATTAGCAAGTAAGGTAATGCTGTAATATTTTTCCCAAGCTCCGATCCATTTCTCGAACTTCACAAAGTGGGAGAAGACGGCCAATACCGACTTGTTCACCGAACTGAGGTGATAAAGTGGACTCTTAATCCCGAGTGGAAGCCGTTCCTTCTCCCTGTCCGATCACTGTGCGGTGGCGACCTTGACAGGTCAATTAAGATAATGTGCTACGACTGGAACCGCAGTGGAAGCCACAGCCTTATCGGGGAGTTTTATGTTACCTTGCGGCAGCTGAGTGAAGGACCGGGAGATAATAATATTCACCATTGCATCAACCCAAAGAAAGTACAAAAGAAAAGGGAGTATAAGAACTCCGGAGAAATCAGACTTATTAGCTACGAATTTAAGAAGGTTTATTCATTTTTGGATTATATTATGGGAGGCACTCAACTCAACTGTACCATAGCCATAGATTTCACAGGTAAGTGAGAATGTTGTATGCACGTTTATGCATGTTGTTCTATGTTCTACCAGCAACAGGTTGTAAGATCACTCGACGGACACGAGGGAAAAGTACCAACTAATAATAATATGACACTCATTGGCCTATTACACTAATAAACTTTGAACTTTCATAAAAACATCAAACTTTGAAGTTAATATTAAACTATGTTAAGTTAACTCTATTTATAGGCCGAAGGGCAACAACAGAGGCTCTGTTTCCTGTGCAGAAGGTCCAGGGTTTGATTTTTGCTAAAGAAAGTTTTTTAACTTCTGATTTGGACTTGCCTTAAAGGAATGTGTTCTTTGGTCTGGTGTGACTTTGAAGTCATCCTAGCAACAAGGGCAACACTGTCTGCAGGTGTAGGCTATTCATGTCCAGCTTGATTGATTGATCAGTGTTTCCAATATAGGCCTACCGGTCTCTAGTTAATCATTGTTCGCTCGTTGATGGTGTCGGCACTTAGAGGGTTTGCTTGTTCGGTTTTAAATTTAATGTCCCCCACTGAAAATTAATTTTAAAAAGTGACTGAGTGGTAGACTCTAAATACAAATTATTATTTTAATATTTTATTTATTTATTATTTATTTATTAAACATTAAAAATTGACTGAATATTAAAATCATCATCATAAATCGCCGCTTCCTACTTCTGGCAGGGTCAGCTTGGGTTTCGCTTTCGCGACCATATTCTTCCACTTCTTCTATCCTCCACAATCGTGTCTCTGCTACATGCTCCCAGCTCTCTCCTCTAGTATGTAGGTAGGTATCTAGTTATGGTCTCCTTCCATCTCTACCTTGGTCTCCCCGTCTTCTTCTTCCTTCAAGCCTTTTTTCTCATACATTCTCCTGGGCATCCTCTCTTCCGTCATGACCTTAACCTAAATCCTTTAGGCCTAGAGTGTACGTCTAGCAATTATTTTTTTGCTTGGAAGTGTCTGCCCTTGTGTTTTGTTTACCCTATTTCATTAGGTTAAAGGTATGTATTTTAATAACTGTCAAATTGCTGACTGATTGGTCATTGCATTTTATTTCAATAATTTTGCACTTGTAGGTTTAATTCATGTGTTAAACAATTTTTTAATATGTTTATGAATATCTCTTGAAATGTCCTTGCTCATTCATTGCCTTAGCTTAGTTTACAGCATGTGCATGTATTTGTGTATGTGTATATTTAAAATATTTGTGTTTATGTGTACCGTGTCTAAGTACGTGTATGTTTCTATATCTAAGTCGTTTGACTCTCCACTCTCCTGTAGGCCACGTCTCAAGTTAGCCTTAAAATATTTAATTGTCATAGCCTACTATTAGTACGTATTTGATCCAAAGAGTTTAGGAATATATTGCGCGACATAGAATCCACTCTTGTACGTTTTAGTACGGGCAAATTGAGGCTCCTACTGTACTGACTTATAAGCTTGATCGACAGTTCAACGGTAGGTTACACATACATTCATCAATTTACTAGTTTGATTTATTGACAAAAGTGTTACACATGTTGCACTCAGATCCCTCTTCTATTTCATTGTAATACATTATTGACTGCTACTGTAAGTCTAGACCATAAAGAGTTGCATCGACAACCAATTACAAACGTTGTAAACTATACAGTATCAATGTGATGTGAATATAGATAAGTCTGACCAAAACCTACCAACTCTACCACCACCTCCACCATCCACAAAAATCCACCCGAAAATCGGTTGCCTTTCTTAAATTTTGGTTCGGTCTCCAAATGATCGATCAGAAATTTTGGGTACCCGCACACTCCTCACTACATAATCTTTAATTTCAGCCTCCAATGGGGACCCACAAGCTGCAGAATCTTTGCACTTCATTGCATCTGCTGTTCCCAACCAATACGAGCAGGCTTTGTCATCAGTGGGGGAGATCATACAGGACTACGATAGCGATAAGCTGTTTCCTGTGCTGGGCTTTGGAGCGCGGCTTCCACCCGATGGGAGGGTTTCCCACGAGTTCTATGTGAACATGCGAGCAGACAACCCTTACTGTGCAGGAATACCAGGTACGATAGTAGGCCTGTTGCCATTAAGACAAGGTATCTCAAGCGGTAATTATTAAGGGCCTATCCCAAATCTCCCTTTGCCGTAGTTGACTAGCTTAGTTGAACTTATTCAACAATGATAAACAATGAGAGTGACGTCACAAGCAGGCGGCAGTTAGTTCTAGTCTGCCTTAGTAGCTTCCTGATAGGCCCTGATTTTGTTGAGAACTATTCAATATGGATTAGTAAAACAACAAACATTTTTTAACTTAAGGCTGTTCCACCCTGTTTTTCCATTTTCTAAAATATGCAACTACTATGTAAAAATATAGTAAATGAAATTGAAACCTGGTACACCAAAAAATGTTTTTTCAAATTTTTCTGATCGGCATACGGCAAATATTGCATCTTCAAAATAGTTTCAAACTGCAATACATCTAGCACAGCGCTCAACGTAGATAGTTGTGTTTCTGTGAGATTAATGTTTAACTGTTTTTCTTGAACTTATCAAAGAGAAAACATGGGATTTTACAATTTTGTATGTTCCACGAATTTTTTAGATAACCAGTATTTTTTGTCAACTTGTACGGGAAAACGGAAAAATTCGCAGGGGACACGGTTCCAAAAAATCCCAAGTTTTAGAAAAACAGTCTATCATTAATCTCACAGAAACACAACTATTTACGTTGAGCGCTGTGCTAGATGTAATTGCAGTTTGAAACTATTTTGAAGATGCAATATTTGCCGTATGCCTGTTCAGAAAAATTTGAAGATTTTTTATTTTTTTTGGTGTTCTAATAGTACCAGGTTTCAATTTAATTTAGGCCTACTATATTTTTACATAGTTGCATATTTTAGAAAATGGAAAAACAGAGTGGAACAGCCTTAACATTTTATATTGGGCCAGTGGCCACCACTGCTTAAGATATTTTATTAGTAATTAACCTGAAGGCCTATCTTGTTTCTGAATGGATGTGTCTTATGTTCAACAGGTGTGTTAGAAGCATATAAGAACTGCATTAAACAAGTGCAATTGTATGGGCCAACTAATTTCTCTCCTGTGATCAATCACGTTGCAAAGTTTGCTGAAACTTATCAAGACGGCTCACAGTATTTCATCCTGCTCATCATCACTGATGGTGTTATAACAGATATGGTTCAAACCAGACAGGTGAGTCAATTTCAGATTTTAAGTAATAGGCCTATTCATACTTACTTAGCAGTTATTTAGCTTTTAATATTGGTTGTTTGGAAAGGATTCAACAGATACCTGTGAGGTGTGAAGGAAGTTGACAAATTTAATTTGAATTGTAAAAGTATCATGAAACATATTGTATTAGCCTTCAGAACCTTTGCTTTAACATTGACGGGATGTTTTGTCGCGTCGTAGTGGTGAATAATTTACATTGATATTGATATTGATATGATATTTATTAGCCATCTTTTTGCACTCATGTGCCAACACAATTATACATGGTAGGCGAGTATTAGACGTTGTCATCAAGAGTGGTTGAATATAATACCTGGTTATAATAGTATAAATGTACAAATCATTCTACCAGTGTAAAGCGTCAATAACAAGATAAAACTAATTAGGATAGGCCTATCAGTATCTTGCAAGATATCACATTTCTAAGATAATGTAAAATACATTACAATGATTAAGTAGCCTACATGTACAAATAAGTTTCCCAATGTAAAACAAGTCAATAACAAGATAAAACTATAATAAGGGTATATAACCCAGTAGGCAATAGTCATACTCTTACAAGATATCACAGTTCTGAGCTAATTTAAAACACACATATTACAAATTACATAACTAACAAGTACAATACTAATACACACAACTCACATGGAAGAAAGTCCACAGATCAATGACTAAAATACTCTGCAAGAGAGTAAAACTCTTTTTCCAGCAGCCAGATTTTGACACTATTTTTAAAACTGCTTTTACTTAACCTAATCTGACTTTCATACTGCTTGGTAAATGATTTAATATTTTCCTTCCTGCTTGGATAGGGTCACTGTCTGCTAGCCAAGCCAATAGTTTGGTCTTGGTGGAGATTATCTTTAAGTCTAGTGTTGTGAATGTGCACATTACTGTTCCTTTGAAACAAGGTAGGATTTTCATTGACAAAGCATCCCATTTCAAGTATATAAGTACCAGTTATAGTGAGAACACCTAGAGTTTTGAATGCCTGTCTGCAAGATGCCCTATTGGGTAAGTTAAGAAGAATTCTTACAGCCCGCTTTTGAAGACGAAAGACAGATATTGTAGCCGATGCATTACCCAGAATAAGATCCCGTATTGAATTAATGATTGGAAAAATGCGAAATACACCATTTTTGCTATCTTCTGGTTGCACTGATTTACTACATTCCTCAATACATAGCAAGCAGAACTTAACCTACTACATAAGTTGTGGATATGGTCTGCCCATTTAAGCTTGAAGTCTACAGTTAGTCCAAGAAACATTGCATGCTCCACCAGTTCCATCTCTACATTCTCATGTTCAACCGTCATCTGTGATAATTCACCTTGAACCTGGAATTTTAACAGCTGTGTTTTCCCACAATTTAACTTAAGTTTGTTTGCATCAAACCATTCTTCAAAGGCCCTCAGTATAATTAGGAATTTATCTTTCAAACCCATTTCGCAGAGTGCCCGTATTATAGCACTAGAATCATCTGCGTAGAGAACAATCATACAACCCAGCGGTAGATTTTTTGGAAGATCGTTAATGTACAGAATAAAAAATACTGGCCCCACGATTGACCCTGCGGTACTCCATGTTTGACAAGCCTCCATTTTGAGTGAGCTATCGATTTTCCTTTTCCTACGGCAACCCTCTGTTTCCTATTCAACAAGTATGAGGAAACCCAAGCTAGTGTTTTGTCTCTTACCCCCATATGTTCTAATTTACCAAGTAGAAGTGAGTGGTTAATAGTGTCAAAAGCCTTTGACAAATCACATAAAATTGCCCCCACAACTTCTTTCTCTTCCAATGCCATTTGGACCGTATGGGTGAGATTAAAAGTTGCTGATTTTGTGGAACGGCCTGTACATCACATGTGTTCTAACCTGGCAAATATTTGCGACTGTATTTTGCTTCCGCAGGACAGGAGTGCATTGACTTACAGTCCAAAAATGTTTTATTGTTCTAGGCAATCATCCGAGCATCTTCTCTCCCCATGTCAATCATCATCGTAGGAGTTGGCAATGCGGACTTCACGGCCATGACAGAACTAGATGGTGACACAGTTCCTCTGGTTCACCAGGGCAGGTATGCAGAACGCGACATAGTGCAGTTTGTTCCGTTCAGAAACTTCCTGCAGCTTCACAACGTTGCTGCGGCCAAGGCATACCTTGCTAAGGAAGTGCTAGCTGAAGTTCCTGATCAAATCATTGGCTATATGAAAAGTAAGAATCTACGACCAAAAAATCTATCGACAGGAAATCCTTCGGATATTGCAAATGATCCTTCTTTATTAAGGTAATTATTACAAATAACTTTTGCTTTTCATGACAATTATAGAACTTCCTCTCAAAAATAATGTAGTGTCTCTTTTAATTTCCAACTCTTAAATATAAGAATGAAAATGGCATCTTTGTGTTATAGATATCCAATGGGTAGAGGTAGTGAAAAATGGTGATAACGAAATTCGTGAATTTTTTTAAATGTCCTTTTTATTGCCTTAAATCATTAAATGTAATATTGTCGACGAATTACATCATTTAGAGATGGAAAAAATACATTTTGAAAACGCAAATTTCGCGAAATTTCGCGTATAGTGTGAAATAACAAACAAAATTGTATCAAACTGGTCAAAACGCAAATTAAATTGCGAAATTGCATCTTTTAGTGTGCAAAATGTGAGGCGATGGTGGAGGTGCCGGTCCAGTTTTGGTGGAGGTGCTGATCCAGACCGAATATTACGCATGCGGTAGGCGGTAAAATAGACCTACAAAATTCACGGAAATAGACCTACAAAAAAACGGCCCGTATCACGGATTCCGCAAAAATAGTCCACCAAAATAACGGTGCATACAATTTTTTTTTGATTTTTTGATTTTTTAGTAACGTTTTTGACAATGTTTTTGAAATCACGAAAAACGCGAAATTTGGGGTTTTATATCGCCATTTCTCATTACCTTTACCAATGGGTGTCGTAGATACCTCTCTTATCAACATTCTCTTGGCAATTCTCGGTTTTGTTTAAAAGGGCACATTTAAATTATGGAATCAATCATTGTGACCTAAAAATCGATTCGGAATCGGAAAAAAAAACGGTCAAAATAAATAAATACAATATATATTTGATTCCATGGTCAAGGCTTTTAAATCCTAACCTAAATATTTAATTTGTTGCTGTCGTAAACATCCTGTGGTTTGTCCTTCATTTCAATTCATTTGTGTCGTTCATTGTTGTAGAGTATTGCAAGAAGCCTATTGAGTAGGCGGAGGCCTACTGGCTTTAGCATCAAACAGCTACATCACAATTTAATCGAATATTTCCAAATGAAATCGGTAAAAGAGGCATCTGCTAGACCCCTTGATTTATAGCGGGTCATGGATGTACAGTCAAGTATGTACCGTACTAGGTACATTCTGATTGTATGTAGGCCTAGCATTTTTGTTTTAACTTGTGTAAACCTTGTAAGCTTTGAAATTGTGTGTACACCATTATTTTTTGTATACTGTATTTATTTTTCGAAGCTGCAAAGAAGCAAATGTTTTGTAAGTTATTCAACACTTGTCATTGCCATCAAAGGCTGCGACCGCGCGGAGGGAGCACTGTCCTCGATGTCGGTCCTCGGCATCGAGGTTCATAGCGTCCTACTCACTCTGGCGGTAGTAAGTACTTGGGGCAGAGGTCTCAGCCTCCGGCCGTCGAAGGCCTGACCAAACCTCTGTGCAACTAAATTGCGGGATCGCGCTCGGCGAGAAAGCTTCGCCGGGCTGTGGCAGGCCGCGGCGATAGTTTACGCCATCTCTCGTTCCACGCGGTCGCGGCCTTTCTCGGCAAGAGGCTGGAACCTTGTTCTGGTTCATGCCTTCGCTATTATCCTATATGCTTAATTAAATGTATATTATGTATAGTGTATTTACTATTTACTATTTTTCTATGGTCACAGTGTATAAATAAATACATCACTTTGTATTCAATAGATCATTTGTTGGTCGGCCATCTGCCAGCAGAAAGCCATACAAGGTAGGTAATTACTAGTTACTGCTGTAGTTAGTCATACTATGACAATAGCACAAGATTATTGTGTTTTGTCTTTGTAACTAGAGCACAAGTTCTGCGTGAGACTGATTTTACTAGAAAAATGCCCAAGTTGTTGTTAGGCAAGCGATTGTGCTACAAGCCTACACTTGTTAGAATGAAAGAAGATGATGAAAAAATGAAGAAAATGATATAGATAAACGGTTCCTTTCCCAAGATATTAGTTTGATAGGCCGGTACTCGGCTGACGTATGTTGTTTGTCAATTTCGATTGATTTCTAACTTTTGTCCAAGAGTGTATAAAACTTCCTCCTAGACACCTGCCAAACTTTATTTTCATTTATGTGGTAATGGTTTTAGCATGTGATTTTTCCGCACTATCTTAAAGATTCTTATCTTTCTAATTTGACATTAATTTAGAACTGGTTGATCACAGTAACTGTTACTATATGCACCTGATAATCAAATGTCATCGTTTGATAATCAATTTTCAATTACACTTTACATTACACAACGGTATTGCAGGGTCCCTGCCATACCGCCGCTACTGCATTCCTGGCTTGTGTAAAATATGATGTTTCACGATCACAGAGGCTTGAAGGTTTAAAGAATATAAATGACTTTAACAAGATGATACATGAAGCCAAGATGTACTTGTTACAGAGTACTACTTTCTACACAGTAGAAGAATATTTGAATGTGTTCTGATCTATTGTGGTTTACCTTGGGGTAATCTGATTATTATATCAATGAATAGAGATGTGCAAAAATGGTGAACAAAATTCACGATTTTTTTAAAAGTTGCAATAATCCCTTAAAATTCACTATTCAGTTTGCACATGAATCATCTGAATTGTGATTGAATGGTACCAATTTCCAACTCACGAATTTTTGCGATATTTCAGTTGACACCACAAACTAGTGGCGAAATTAGCAATGTTTTTAAACGCGAATTAGGTCACGTAATTTCAATATTTTTTTTTCAAAGTTTTGGTGGAGGTGCCGGGTAGGTAGTCGAAATTAAATTAATCCTGGCTGGTACATATGGTGGAGGTGCTAGGTCATACAACGCGATTGAGAGATTGTAAAAATTGTTTTTACGCGAGTAAACTCAAAGTACTTCATATCAAAATATCGACATTACACAAAAAATGCATAATTTTGTAATTTTGGTGGAGGTGCCAGGTAGTCGAAATTAAACCAGGTAAAAACTGTCAGAAACTTTGAAAACTGAAAGCTGAAATTGAGCTTAAAATTAAAACTGATTCTCACTCTCATGTGCTTGTTCTTCCTTTGAATTAACAATAAAATGGTCCTGGAATTTGTGATACACTTGTTCCAACGAAAGAATGCATAATATGCTTTGCAGTGGTGGGGGTAGTATGAATAGGCGGTAAATGGAATGTCCCCTTTGTGTATGAAAGAGAAATATCTTTTACCAAGCCAAGCAAAAATTATCTGTGCTAGATCACAGAATTCCTCCATGTGCAAGATCCACGCTGAGCTAGCGTGAATAGAATTGCCAAATTTTTTATGTAGGGAAAAGAATTTTGAGCCACCTGCATTCTTTCGTTGGGACCACTATACTATGTTTACATGGAGGAATGGGTACTGTACTGAGATCTTATTTCAATTCCAACGTCCTTTTTACATAGTGAGTACCCAAAGAAAACCGAATTCACATTCGGTTCAGCATTTGTTGATTTATTGTGTATTGATGACTACAAGGCAATGGGCTGTCACTGTTACATAACCTTACTTAATGAAATTTTCGTAGACGCGGGAAGGAAAAGGCCTTGGCATTGAGTATCTACATTCAAAGACGGAGCCCAACGAACAGAGGTTAAAAATTGATACTACCAACATTTGGTAACTTATTTATTGACATTTGCCAGTAGACTTTATGTTGTTCAGTTCGGTTCCCTCTCAGGAAAGCTGTTTACATGTAAAGACTCGGTACGGTCGCATCATTTCGTGGGACCGAAACCAACCGGTACGGTACCAAATTTGTCTTGATTCACGTGTTTACATTAGGTAACAAGGTAATTGGTAATTTGAAACTAAGTCTTTTTTTTTTTGGAGTTGTGCATTATTAAATTGGTTTTTGGTAAATAACGAAAAATGGAGAATTTTTATTTTTAAGGCACGAATTTTCAAACTTTAAAAAACATTTTTGCACATCTCTAAGGACTGTAAGGACAAGGTTGAAGTTAGAGCAGTGTTCGAAAATGAACTATCAATGCATTTTTTTTATGTGTTCTAATGTGTTATAATATAGTAATTAATAATTATATTATTGTACGTTTTTATGTGTAATATAAATGTTATGTAATTATGGTGTTTAAACTTAATCAATCATAATTAATTATGTGTATTGTTGTTAAAATATTATCGTTGTTTTTGTTATGTTTGTAAAAATATTATGTAAAATATCAAATAATTACTCCTACTTTACAAACTATTTCTAATCATTTTTACTACATCTTGACAAAACTTCTGGAGCTGCTTCTCTTTTTGACTGTCCAGAAACATTGCTGTATTTTTAATATAAATTTACTATCTATCTTATATGGAAACAAACAACTAAATAAATCTGTGTGTTTTATGGAGTTTTACACGAATTTGATATTTTTTCGTGTGCCAAAGAAATATAGGAGACAAACTATATTAAATCGTCAAACTATTTATAGTTTTGCATTGTCAGAAATTTGTGATTTTGTTATGTTGACCTAGTGGTTGTGTAATTTATGAAAAAAATTATGTTAAGATTCTGTACTTCCCCAGTATAAAATGTTACTAATGTTTAAGTTAGGTATTGTAGTGACAACTACAGTAACACCTCTTAGGTGTGTTTGTCTTATTGTGTAGTACCTACCTATGTGAACCAGTGTCTTCAGTAAGTAGTGGTTACCTTTCTTAAATACCCTAAATATTATACTATTCTTGAAACTTTGTTCCCATTTAAAAATATATTACTTAAGCGTCCGATACACGAAGAAGTTATGTCCGCAAATATTCCTCGTACAAATATTTCCTTAATGTTGAATACAATACATACATGATTGTGTTTCAATGGCGTGCCACGCACAACGTAAGGCATCTGCTAGAGAGAAAAACATGTAAATAAAAGTATTTCCAAATAAATAGGGCTCACCAATCGTAGGTAAGAACAGATCACCACGTGGTGGTTGACTTAACTTGCCATTGACTTAATATGACACTGTTAAGAAGGGCCAAGACATAGCCTGTAGCAGCCCGTAGACTTTGCCCTTGTTTAAAGATAAACAAACTAGACTTGGTTGTTGGCCCAACTTAACGTTATAGTAAAGTAAAACACCCTAGGCCTATACCAACTTGTTATGGAAAACAACTGTTGCATGTTTCAACCTTTTGGTGCTTTTCTCTCTAGTTTCTGGAGAAGCCTTAACACACAACACACCAATGACGTTTACATTATTAAATGACAATCTTTCAGCGTAAGCCCGCTGTAAGGACAAGGTTGGAAGTTAGAGCAATGTTCGAAAATATGTGTCCCGACCTGGGATCTATCCCGGGCCCCAAACTTGTGATGAGTTGTGATTGCTTTAGTTGGTGCTCTTGTAGTCGTTGTATAATACAACATAAAATGTTTGCACCGTAGCAGTCTTACTACTAAAGACATCATGTGTAAAATTACATAGAGTAATTGAGAAGAGATGTACCCAGTGGCCCGATAGCTTACTTGTTAAAGCTTGCTACGTAAAGGCGGAGGGCCTGGGTTCGATCCCCAGTGGGTACAATCTTTTTGAACATTGCTCTAAACTTCGACGTTTGTTTACAAATTGATGAGAGTGGAACTCGAATAATAAAATGGTCCACTAGGGAGCAGTATAATCGCTTGTCTTCTCTTAAATGCACACTAGGTAGCAGCAGTGTTTGTTTGTTCACAGACACTGTTGCTCGCAAGAAATTTCCTCGTTCGTCGGTGATAAAAAGAACTTGACGACATTAAAGCTCGGGAGAGAAATCTCTTCGTGTATCGGTCGCTTAACAAGTAACACTTGTAAATTTATAATTACTGTACTATGCAACAGCTTTTATTAATTTGCTCATGGAACCCCTTCAAGTGCATCAATACTGTTTGTTAAAACCAGGGCATCAAACCGACACCAAAAAACACTTTTACAGATCTGAATACCATTATTGGATATTAACCTTAACCAAAATCTATATTTTCTGTTTTGGCTTTTGGTTCAGAGGATTTTCAATTTGAAAGGCAAAATTTGCACCATTTTAAGTCTGAAATTACAATACTAGTATTTTAATAATTATTTGGCTGAGAACACACTTGAGATTTTTTGGAAACCATAAAGTCCTCTGCACTAAGTTTGGCGGACCAGTAAATTTAATTATTTTGTAATTGTTATTATTGCCTTTACTTTTTTTTTGGCCGTTCACAGCCAAACGAGATTATGTCCGAACTGGTTTTATTTTTATTTTGCTTAAACCAGAACCACAATAAAAGTAATATTAGTTGGATGCCCTAGTGTTATAAATTTAACTTTGTGTGAGGACGAACTGCCTGCCGTCCATACTTCAACCATGGTTTACTCACTTGGAACTTGACACATTATTATTTTTATATCATTTTTTATCCTACAATAATTGAAATGTAGGATGCATCTGAACACAAATGAAATGATGTGTATACTGTATATACTAGCCAAAACATGACCTAAGAAATGCACATGAAACAAAAATTGTTGTACTATAATTAATAAAGTAGGCTACATAGGTAAATATTAGGGATGACATACGGTACCCGGGTTCCCTGAACATTACCTGAATTTTTTCTAGGATCTAACGATCTTGTTTGGGTACATTTTTTGTAAATTGAAATCCATAAACTAACTAAAACGTAGCAAATGTTTTTGAATGAAAAAATTGTATCTTGAAAACTACCTAACAGTTTAAATTTGTGACTCACAAATTGAAATGTTGGGTAGTTTTTTAATGATGCAACCTTTTATTCAAATTTGCAATGTTTTACCTAGTATGTTGATTTCATACAGATACCATTTAACTTTGTTTGTCCTTCATTCAAATAGTGTTTCATGAGTGAATCTAGTATCCCATTCGAAACAGCACAGTTTAAACTGTGACAGATGCGCGGGTATCATGAATTCAAGTGATGCTGGAACTGAATCCATATTTTACTACCCGATGTCATCCCTGAGAAATAACTTGGCCCATAAACATTGCACAATACTATTACTATGTTATGGTTTTATCACATGAGTGAGTGCCAATTGCAAGTACCTAATCTTTTAATGTTTCTTTTATAATATCAAAGATGATATTGTGATCTCAATGTCCTGTTATAATATGTAGTATAATATGACAAGACATAATTGCTACAATATATACCATTTCAAAGGACTTATTTTTTAACTTTATTGTTAACGAATAGTATTACAATATCATACCGTTACATTAATTGTCTTCATTTTGCTGTTCATTGTATATATTTGGCAGAAGTCAAAATAATATTTTTCTACAATTTATGTTATATATAGCATGAGTAAAAATCTTCATCTTTTGGTTTTCTGCATACATGTGCACAATTTCTCTCTAGCACTATAATGATATACACTTATCTGTGACACCATTCAAGCGGGCATCAAGCTTCTACTTGTTCTTCCTAAATATAATACATTTTTTAAATACTTTACTGTAACCCTTGATAAATAAAAAGTACTTTTTCATCATAAACTACTAAACATTGTTTATTTCAGTAGTCGTGGTTTATTTGATACGACAAATTTGTTCATCGGGTGAAAGTCATTGTTGTGAGCCTAGTTGTAAACATGAGTGAGTTTTTTTATTGTCCGCTCGGGCCAACTTTTTTTTACAATATTTAGTCCATTTAAAAATTTGCTTGATTGGCAAATCCAGCTAATTTCAATTCATTCTGGATTGCTTTTCGACTCCAATTTTCAAAAAAATTATAATTTTTAAGATGTTTATATAATTTTTTTTATACATTGCGCAATCAGAGCTCATTTCAAGATTTTAGATAATTGTCGCCTACACAAGCTTGAAATAATTATAAATTAACCGTTTGGTGGCATATTGGCAGTCCGTTACTGATAAAAAGTAAGCACTATTTGGAAAATGTGCTCTGGTTACGCAATTCACACATTCTTAACATTTTGGTGCAAACCACAACCCTATATAATCTTCCAAGTGATTCAGACTATATTTCTACGTCAATGCTCGAGATCACCCAACAGTCTTATGTAGACAAAATAAAAACTAATATGAAATTAAAATACGTCTCATTGAGAAATTATCTCTAACACAGTAACACCATCTAGGGTTTATGGAATTTGTATTACTGGTGTCAATCAACATCATCATCGAAAGCACGTATCAAATGTCAAAATCGTATCAGCGCATTTTAATACCAATAAAATTGTGAATGAATTTGTCTCTTGACCACGTTTTGTTATAGCAACGTGCACCAAAGACTAACACGGCTATCACAGTGGCAAAAACTCGCCTGTTTTTAAAACCCCTTACTCGAAATTGTTCTTTCCGCGAGTCCATAGAGCCAACTCGACATGAGCGACGCAATTTGGAGTGAAGGTTCCTTTTCACATACATGACATGGCTATCTTTTAAGCGCCTTGTCCGGCATGTATTGAAAACTCAGCCATTTATTATTTTTATCATGGCGTATTTTGTAAACATGAAAAGCTATAGCTTATGAAACGACTAGGGTGTCAAGTTTGACTTTATCGACATCGGAGATCGATAGCACACACCGATAACAAAAACATTAACACACTAGTGGTGTGTGGGTACCCGACATTTCGGGTCGGGTGTTTATTTAGGCGCCGACCCAATGGTAAAAAATTGTACCCGATATTGGGGTAACAAAGAAAATATTTTTTGGAGGTTGGTGGAGGTGCCGGTCCAGGTTTTACGTACTGATTGGCGGAGGTATCAGTCCAGATATTTTTAAATGTATAGTTTATTTAGGCGTACAAAACGGCATTCAATAAAGAGCAGACAGAAAATGAATTGGAAGAAAATTATAATGTTAGATTCTTCAGAAAGTAAAATTCAATATCTATATATTTTTAATTGCAGTATTATAACGGTCGTATATTCCCTATCCAAACCGAAGTCAAAACCTCGACCCTCACAGTTCTAAATGATGGTAGGCCCTACTAGGCAGGGGCAATGGCTATGTGTGTACCCGACTATATCTTGGAATGAATTCTAACTCAATTTGCGGATGACTTTAGGCCTACACACCTACTCACTACCTCTAAAGAAGCATCACCTGCAACACTTCCACTTAAACCATCGAGCCCTCCAAATGTCTCATTTTTGTGATCAAAATCAATTCTCCCATTCTCTCAGTAAAACCGTATACATTTCCTTTCACATACCCACAACATACCATCATCAAGCACCCTAATCAGCCTCAATCAGGTTACCACTAGGAAAACGCTTAAGTCCCGTCGCGTTGATGGATGAGCTTTTTTGTAAATTTTTAGTTTGCGTGGGAATTGGGATATATTTACTTATCAAGTGCCTTTTGAACGCATTGTTGGTGATTGTTGTCAAGTTTCTATTGTTACTTGTAAATTGTCATTATAAACCTTAAAAAAAACTAATATTAAAACCTTTTATTCTATGGATTCTGGTTAACTTTTTTTAACTTTTTCTTTCAAAAAGCAACATATCAAACGTTGTAGACCCACCCGTTTGGTCAGAATCGGCCCAAATGTCACGAAAATATCGCACTAAAAATCGAAAAAAATCGTAAAAGTACGATAGGCCTATTCATGAGAAATATTTCTTCGATTGTACCCAAAAACGTAGCAAGTCTAAGTTTAGAGATTTCGAAGGTCCCCTCCAATTTTAATCCAGATCGCATACGCCGTTTGCCCGGAAGAGAGCGAACAAACAGACAGAAAAACAAACAAACAAAAAACCCAAAAAAAACTCCCGAGTTAAATTTTTTGGGGGGTCGGTGAAATTGAAGTCTTTGCTTCGCTCATCCAATCACCCGTGTAAACTCGGTTAAACTTCTGGCCCTTACAATATCTGAAAACTCTGGATGTGGCCAATCACATCAACCTAACAGCATCTAAAATATTGAGTGGAAATTAAAACAGGTTTCCCTCCATATATTCTTAAACTGGTTTATTTCTCATACCGTACATACATTCACACCTTTCATATGGAGTTCTTTTCTGGGGTGCATCTCCCCATGCAAAGAGGCTCATTGTCCTTCAAAAGAAAGCCATAGCAATCATTTGTGGTGACTCAAGACGATTCTCCTGCCGAGGATTGTTTAAAGAACTTAGCATCCCCATTCTAGTCTGTTCACTAATCCAAACAGCAGGCTTATTTGTTCATGCCAACCCCAAATCTCTTTACCCAAAACAGTGAAGAAGAACTTGACATCACATCCAAAAACCAACCCACAATCTAGCTCTATTTTTAAAAGGAACAATCTTCCTATGGTCCATCATCTACAACAAATTGCCCAGATATATTCAAAGCCCTCCAAACTCCAAAACCCTCCAAAACATTCATTTCAATCAAAAATTATTATTCCCTAGATGAATTTTTTCACGAAATTGACGACTAGACTAGGCCTATTCATATTGTGTGATAATTTAACCACTTATATTAAGTATTATTTCAAGAATTATGTGGGCCTACATGTTATTTAAAATTAATCTTCTCCAGTACATCCGATAGGTGGAAAGATTGTGGGATTGATGATAGAAGCATGACATTTGGCACACATTATGAAAAGGTCATCCAAAAATGATTTGAACATAGGGGAGGGCCTTTTCAGATTTGACCCGTGGGACGAATGGCAGTCATTTTACAAGATGGCTGCCAAATATATGTGAACTTATGGATGTATTATGATAGAATTTGGAAATTTAGTACACACTTAGGGCGTGTAATTAAAAACGAATTTTTAACATGGCCATCTCAAATTTACACAGTGGCCAGATATATAGCACCATGACAGTGGCACCAATGGCGGCCATTTTACAAGATGGCCGTCCAATATAAAGAATCACGTAGGGTATCTATTATGATAGAATGTTGAAATTTGTTACGCACACAGGGCATGTAAGTAAAGAATGATTTTTTAATAGGGCCACCTCAAATTTACAAAGTGGCACCAATGGCGGCCATTTTGTAAAAGTTGTGTTTACTATAGCTATTTTATGAACTGTGCATCTTCTAGGTTTGCATGATCCCTCTCTCTCAAGAGGAGTCAAACCTGTACTTTGTATTGGTCTCGGTTGAATGTACTTCTACTTCTATAGACAAGCCAAATATGAGTCGGGCACTTCACAGTCATGTTTATACAATTGGTCTTTTCCGCTATTTCTCGCATGCGACTTTTCTTAACATTCATGATTCAGTCTTTTGCTTTAAACAACAAGCAAAACCAATGCGGAATTAAACATAACTTGATTCCTCGTCTTGTCTATCATCGACTTCGTTTCGCGCGTTCAATCGTGCTGAAAATAGCTTCATTCTTTTCGGGACTAATTATTAATTATCCAGTATATTATACTTATTTAAGAAAACGGTATTATTTTGTTAATTACTGTATTCGACTGTTTAAATACAAAATAGACCTATGGGGCTAAACAGTTTGTATGTATATACTTTGGTTTGCAATCTTAACATCACTAGAACCACCATTTTTTTAAAATACACATTTAATTTCCTTAAAGCAGTTGTTTAAAAAGATTAGGCCTACCAGATAAAAAGTTACAAAGAAAAAATATTTTACCAACAAAACGACGTCCTATGTCCTCCTAATTCACTTATGTGATTGTTATTATAACAAATTATATCTAGCAAACCCTCCTTACTTTCCCTTTCTGTACATGCACAAAAAATATAAATGATAACAATGGCGAACAAATGTGCGGTATTCATTTCAGATGGGTTTCACCCAATGCATTATATTGAAAGTCCGCCCACACTGGCTCTACTATGTAGGTCTATTACACCGGGCAGTGGTATAAAAACACTCGGACAAGTATACATCTAATGGAAAAAACATATTTATTTGAATAATAGACCGGATGTAATGATGGAACTAGGTTAGGTGTCACAATATGCCAGTAGAGTGACAGACTCCATTGCTGCAGAGAGTGTCGGACGTCTAGTGCAAGAAAACATGAACTACGCAAACTTGCTTTGTGTGTTTCTTGTAGCGTTCGCAGTTTTGAGCAACACATTTGGTAAGTGAGACGTTCCTTGATAAATTGTTTGATTTCCACCCTTCAGACTGAAGGCTTCAGTTATGGTATTGTGGAAGATAAAGCGGCGATTTAAAGGTTGAGGAAACAATAATAGGTTATTGATGACCGTATCAGAAAATTACCCGTCGGTCGGTCGTAGTACTATCTTGGCTATAAATATTTATGTTTCCTTCTTTCTTTATTAATATTTGCATTCTTTTCTACAACATTTGAACATGTTTCATTATAAAAATGAAATCGAGAATGACAGAAAGAGCATCTGCCCCATTATTTAATTATGTTTCTTGGTTTTTATCTTATACGAAGCTTTTAAATTTTATAGCAGCGTATTTAATAAACCAACCTTCAAAGTCAAGGATTATGGTGAAAAAACATTTCTAGAACTAAAGTATTGTAGGTCGTCTTTCTCATATTTTTTTTGTATGTTTAGTAAAATTTTTCAACGCTTTTGCCCAATTTTGTGAGAATGTTTTACTCCAAAGTCCAAAGTCCAAATGATTAATGATAACTTAATCTTAGAGAATGTAATTTTTTTAAAGTTAATGGTTAGACAGGGATAAATAAATATAATAATAATGAATTGTGTGCGGTTGATATATTGAAAGTTTGCAAAACTGTTAATATATTGTGGATCAATTACTTTAATGCAACTTGACATATTGTGTGTACTTACAAATAAATATGTGGCATTCATTTACCGATATTAAAAAAATATATAAATATAAATTTTGTGAAAATTGGGGTCATGGAGAATTTCTTATCTTTTGTTACTCAAATATACTAGAGTACAGCACCTGTCTAAATTGACACTTTAAAACATACTGTCTTGAAAATATGCACAAAATATACACTAAATGTGTCAAAAATATTTATAAAATTTTAAATAATAATATTTAACATCCTTTATTGGTAATCACCATTTATTAATCACTTCCTCAAATTACAAAAACAAAATGCAGTGAACATACAGAAAATATGTAAGAGTACGTGAATGATGTACTATTTATTTTTTCTGACCAAAATCCTCCAAGATCACGGGGCATAAAGATCGCCGCAATGACAGTTATTTTGTATGTAAGAGATTTCTTGCGATTAGGAAAGAATATGAGCTTATGACAGTATCAGAGAATTACCTGTCGTTGTAGTATCTTGCATTTATATTATATTATTTTGTGTTGAATATACTCTATAATAATAATAATGTTCTTATTATTATATTCTTGCATTTATTTAACCATTCACTTTACACAGTGCTAAATTTGCCGGAGCACGGTTATACGCAGTATACCCACCTATTTTCGTGGGTATACGCAGTATACGGTATACCCACCTTTTTCAAAACAAAACAAAAAATGAAGCAAATATTAAATCTTTAGAAAGAAACGCACTATTAAAACGTTTCCTATAAATTATGCAATAAGTAATTTAGTGCCTTCCTGCCTCAGATCGCACTACAAGCTATCTTTAGGGAAAAAAGGCCTAGCAATTTTTTGACTCCGGCGTTAGGGGCTTTGCCCCAGACCCCTTACAGCACAGCACACGCAAGTCCGTACACTTTGATATTATCCAAATTTTAACTACCACCCCAAAGAAATTATTTTAATTCGACCACTGCGTATATACCCACTTTTTTTGTTCAAAATATTAACCACTGACTTTACAGTCGCGTACCTATACATTTTATAAACCTATAGGCATTATATTCTCTATTATCGAAATTTACTAAGTTTGAAAATTTCTATTCGAGTCATAGTAAACCCAATATTTGTTTTACTCTGCAAATAAAGGTTCTTGCTGGAGAAATAAATTTATCCTCTTGACGAACCCCTAAAACATAATTATTATTATTTGTAATGTAATTTATATTTTGTATTAGGTTTAATTTGTATTTTTTATGTTAGTTCTTTTCTTATGTGTACCATATACACAATATAATTCTCACTAAACTAGTTAAAATTATTAAAATCCTACCTAATAGTACAACGTGTAGAAATAACTAGCACAGAAAATAGTAAGATTTTACATACAATTTCGGACTCTGAGAAAAGCAGTACCACAAGGTTCAATTCTTGGCTTTATTAATGATCTAACTGAAAGTTGATGCTGACGATTTTTTACGGTATTCAAGGCAGATGAAAGCAAAGCTCTTCGGGATAAATCAGAAGAAAGACTAAATGATTCAAATGGGTGGGTTACAGCTATCAAACTTATTCTAAGATCCAAAAAAACAAACTATCCAATACCACTCAATTCAGATGAGTAAATCTTTAAATACCCTACCTAAAATACTATACAGATAATTAAAATATTACACAAGTTACATCAAATGTGTTTCTAGGCATAACAATAGACCAACATTGAACATGGGACGATCATATCAATACCCTAATACCAAAAGTTAATTCATCATGTTACGCCATAATTGACCATCAAGTAGATTAGTAACATCCCTACAGCCAAAATATGCCACTACTCATTATTTGAATCGTATTTAAGCTATGGAATTGAATTTTGGGGTATATCGACCCACATTAACAAAATATGTATTAAAAAAAAAAGATCTCTTTTAAATCCTACAGAACACTGTAAACCCTTTTTTATACGCCACAAAATCCTCACAATTTAACGTTTATACATTCTCAAATGAATATTAGTTATAAAAAATATATAATACATACCTATACTCAGTAAATGCCGATGACCATGATCATGAGACACGTTAATAAATCACTTGCAGCTAAATTCATATCACACAAAACTTGGCCAAGTAAACTCAACACTACTTACATACATATCTTAATGATTATTTACAATTTATTACACATAATGTGTTTCTATATAAATTTTCCCCTTAGTATTAGTATACTTTATTTTGTATAAGCTAAAAGGACACATACACTATAAATTGTGTTATTGTGATTTAAAATGTACAAACGTCCTAATAAAAATTTGAATTTATAAAGCGTACATGTCCATGGATTTTAATTAAAATAAAATAACATAACATAACCTATCTTACTAGCTTGCATGAAGAAATATTTATTTTGGTCGAGCAGGTGAATGACTTTTGTTAATTTTTATTGGTAGAAAGTTTATTTTTCGTCGAAAAATTCCCTAGCAGCGATGTATTGTTGTCCCACATACAGTATGCGTGCCACGTCTCAATACGGCAACCATAAAATAATACATATTAATATACTTGATGTGATGTGTAACATAGTGGTTACGACATGTATAAAATGTAATTAATGTACGGAAACACGACTGTAAAATAAAATAAAATGTAATGAAATTAAATACAACAATTTCTCGAATGTGAATATTTCGGTCATGTCTATTAACTTGTACTTTTTATATGTTTTTTAGTGTTCAACTGTTCATAAAAAGATAACTACAATACTAGGCTAATGCATGCCAAATCTATTTATAGAACCCCCACTGTGCAGTCCAATAAGAAGAAATGAAGTATTTTGCTCATGGATGGCGAAATCATTATTATTTTATTTAAACCTTTAATAATGATGATTTTGTTCAGAATCCATGTAGAATCCATGTAGATTAGCTATCAGGGCAATGTGTGGTGTGATTATATATTCTATACGTGGGGTAACAGTCTAATGGATATTTTATAATCCTTGATCTTAGTATTTTGTCTTGTTTGAGGGAGGAAACAACATTTCGTTCAGAATAATACAAACAAGCTATACGATGACTATAATAATATTGATCACACTCAGGTGAGATTGAAGGCCCCCCCCCATCTTCAATCTTTGGGGAATTCACTCACACATTATTCCAGTGAGGTGTGTGACTGTGACCCCCTCTACTTTAATCAGGGGTGAAACGATCAACATAGTTGCCCAACAATGTTGCTGTGAGTTGGTGAGCATTTGATAACATGCTTATTGCCATTTTGCCAACTGCCCGACAGCTGGTCAAGTCGTGTTGCGCAGCATGTTCAACAATCTAAACTACTTGACAATACAAGTTAGCAACTTCCAAGCAGATATCTTCAAAGTATCACGTGATCGTGTATCACCAAATATCAATCACAACTACAGTAGGTGTCGCCACTATTTCAGATATTTTATTGCTCGTGGATCAGGACAATCACGACAGCCCCTGACAAAACGTCAGCATCTCAAAGTCACCTCACGTCTAGCAGCTGATGACTCATCTTTTAGACAAGTTTATGTAGCTTACTCGCGGTTAATGTGACCTACCTGGCTGTAGAAAATCACTAAGCGACATAAGGCCTATTCACTACTACTAGGCCACTTCGCGAACGCTTTTTTTAGTCGCGTTGATGGATGAGCTTTTTTAACTTTTTAGTATGCGTGGGATCTCTTTACTTCTTCAAGTTTCATTGAAAAATCATTTTTGTTAATTAGGATAATTTTTATAAAGTAGAACTAATTGCGATGGTAATTAGAATGTCAAATATCTGTAGGCCCGAAGATTGCTTAATGAACGCATTGTAGGTGATTGTTTTCAAGTTTCTATAGTTACTTGTTAATTATTGTTATACACCTAAAAAAATCATATTAAAACCTTTATTTCTATGGACTCTGGATAACTTTTTCAACTCTTCTTTCAAAAGGTATACTACAGCACCATAACCTTAATGTCAATATAAAATATGAACGTTGTAGCCCCAACTGTTTGGTCAGAATCGGCCCAAATGTCTCGAAAATATCGCGCTAAAAATCGAAAAAAATCGTAAAAGTACGATATTCACGAGAAATATTTCTTCGATTGTACCCAAAAAACGTGGCAGGTCTAAGTTCAGAAATTTCGAAAATCCCCTCCAATTTTCATCAAGATCGCATATGCCGTTTGCCCGGTAGAGAGCAAACAAACAGACAAAAAAACAAAAACAACAACAAACAAACAAACAAAAAACATAGGAGGTAAATTTTTTGGGGGTTAGTGAAATTGAAGACTTCGCTTCGCTCATCCAATAAAGCTCGACAGCTTTAAAAACGACAATTAAAACGTGAATGTAAATGTAAATGTTACAACTAGGAAGCTTCGCAAACGCTTTTTTTTAGTCGCGTTGATGGATGAGCTTTTTTGTAAGTTTAAAGTTTGCGAGGGATCTCTTTACCTTTGCAAGTTCTTTTTGAACGCATTGTAGGGGATTGTTGTCAAGTTTCTACTTGTTAATTGTTATTATATAATTCAAAATACTTAAAATAAAGCCTTTATTTCTATGGATTCTGGCTAACTTTTTCAACTTTTTCTTTCAAAAGGTACTACATCACCATAACCTTAAAGTCCATGTAAAATATCAACGTTGTAGCCCCACCCGTTTGGTCAGAATCGCCCCTAATGTCGCGAAAATATCGCACTAAAAATCGAACAAAATCGTAAAAGTACGATATTTATGAGAAATATTTCATCGATTGCTTCCAAAACCGTGGCAAGTCTAAGTTTAGAGATTTCGAAGGTCCCCTCCAATTTTCATCAAGATCGCATATGCCGTTTGCCCGGTAGAGAGCGAACAAAAAAACTAAACAAAACAAAAGAAACACCCGAGCTAAATTTTTTGGGGGTCTGTGAAATTGAAGTCTTCGTTTCGCTCATCCAATAATTAGATTAGCGAAGCGAAGACTTCAATTTCACTTATGTTTTTTTTTCACTTTCGTTACCCCAAGAATAATAGCTCGGCTGTTTTGTATTTGTTAGTTTTTTGTCTGTTTGTTCGCGCTCTAACGGGCAAACGGCAAAATGAGATAGTTTCGTGATATTTGGAAAACGGCTACTCCGATCGTGATGGAACTTTATAGGAACTTTTAAAATCACTGAAATAAATATATGATTTTAGAGACATTAGAAGAATGTAATCGTACTTTTACGATTTTTTCCCCTGTTTTTAATACGATATTTTCGTGATATTTTGGCCGATTCTGACCAAACGGGTGGGGGTTCAACGTTCATATTTTACATTGACATGAAGATTATGGTGATGTAGTGCCTTTTGAAGAAACAAGTTGAAGAAGTTGTTCAAAATTCGTAGAAATAAAGGTTTTAATATAAACTTTTTACAGGTGAATAATTAACAAGTAACTATAGAAACAGTAATGAGATCCCACTTAAAAACGTAATCATTGGACAGAATCATTAAATAAAAAAGCTCAACCATCAACGCGATTGGAAAAAGTGTTCGCGAAGCGGCCTAGTCTGTAAATATAACTATTACGTAATAGGACAATGGTCGATATACCACGTGAGTAACACATTGAAACTCACGTTGCTGCAATTAATTTGAATTAACAATCATTTGACCTTGGTTTTTCACATATTTCATTAGCGCATTGTATAATCTAGCTAGCCTATACATAAATAGGCTTCCTGTCTATTATGAATAGAAAATATGACAATACACGTGACAGTGAAGTCGTTTTTCATTCCTATGCAGTAGCTACGGAAGTTGCCTGTCTAGGGGTGACCTTGTCAAGAAACTATCGTCGATCATTATATTGCACCCGTGTATCATTGTCCGCTGGGAGAAACCCTCGCATTCGAAGCAGAAAGACTTTTACGTAACACTCTTTGTGTGCTGCTAACTATACCATCACAAAACATGAGTCGTTATGTCGGCAGGTTTTCCCGGTTCTGCTTTTCCCTCCCTCGCTTACACTTTTCTATCCTGTTTGAGCACGTAATACATTATAATTACCCTACATGCAACTCAGCATTATACATTTATTCGATATATAATGTGAAGCTTGATGAATGATGATTATCATCTTGCAACGATTGTATTCCGGACTATCAATGCAATGTGTGGATAAAGGAAATAAAAATTTCCAAGCTTATGTGGGATTCAAATTTCAATCCCACATGCTTAGGTTCAACAGAAAAACAGTATGTACCTGTAAATCAACTGCAATTTTCTTATCACAGTTAAATTTTGGCATTGAAATAAAACAAAAACAAAAACAATAGTGAGAAAAGCAAAATCAATTTACAAGTTCCAAAAATTAATGTGCACGTGCACGCATCGGTTGCGGGTGCAATGTTTCAAGAGTCAAAATCAAAATTCAAATCAATTTCAATGCTCAATGGAGAACACAATTCCAAACTTGATGTAACTTCACTATTTATCGTTGTTCGTTGCATAGAGAAGTAAATCAAGGTTTGGATATGAAACAATGTTTAAAAATTCTAAAAATTTTAGTCTATAACCACTCGGTGGTTCATACTATTTGGGTGCAGATCCGAAGCGTAATATGACATAAGGGGGACGCGAGTTAGAATCCAACATAATGCATGGGTCTTTGATTGTCTTTCAGCCTCATCGTCTAACATAGCAAAAGTGAAAATAATAATGACGTTAAGCAACAAAAACCAACCAAGCAAACTCAATTAACTCGTTTTCTGTGTTAGACTGGACTTTAATTTAATGTGAACCGAGCCAACTCTGTCGCCGCAGACGTAGAACAACTAACGGCCAACCAGAGATCGGTCTTTGAAATGGGAAATGGCGTGTGAATGAATGAAAGAAATGGCGTGGAAATAGGAAAGCGGTTGGGCACAATTCACACGCGGACAACACCATTAACGAGGCTAAATTGGAACAACCATAAACAAGTATCTATGTGCTTCGTTGCTATATAAAGGAGCTACCGTTTACACATCGTACATACCATGTTAGAAGTTAAATTATAGCCGGAGAAACCTGAACCTTCTACATTGGAAGCAAGGACTCTCACCACTGGACCAACAAGCCCTATAATACCTCGTTTTTTTAAACGCGGGTACGTGCGCAGGTGCGCAGGTAATTTTTGTGATGTAAACGTACTGAGTTACAACGCTAGTTGGAATATCAACTCGAGTAAAAAGATTCGAATTACTCGAGTAATATTTTATAAGCCGCCAACACTGGCTAGTGGCTACCAGCTGGTTGCAATTACTACGTAAACAGACCATGGAATCACAAGGCCAGTTACTATTGTAAGTTCATGAACAAACCTCAAAATATAGGCAACGTAATATTGTGTTTGTTGATTCAATAGAGCTGCTTTTTAATTATTAGGGCCTACACTTAAAATATACACACACTTGAATAATAAAAGCCTACAAATTTACACAATCTTTTGTAAACTACAGGTCATGTATGAATATGATGTAGGTTTCGTTGCCATATATTGTGTTGCAATAACGTCTTACTTACGACGGTAATCAAGGTCAGGTTATACCCAGGTGAGTTGACTATCGTTCAACCCCTGTTGATGAAACGTCACTGTCAGTAATAAAAACCAGGTCTACCTACTATTCATTTTCTATCCTCAATCCCATATAAAAATCTAATTGGTTACATGTTATGTAATTGTCACAATGTATAACTAGGAAAACGCTAAAGTCCTGTCGCGTTGTTGAGCGAGCACCAGCACGTGCAACACGACCCGAGTACGACATTCCCACAATGTTACATACCAATAAGTCTTTAAGGTCTTGACCGATTTAGCTGAAAATTTGTAAAATAGGAGAGAATGGATAAAATCCACCGCCATCTAGAGGACCTTGACATCATTTTTTTGGGAAAACTATTTAAACTCTTTGATAACAAATAATACACTGCTTCCTCGATAGTATTTTGATTACTTCTAGGTGGCAGTGCATAGTGATTCTCGTGCGACTTTTCGTTGCCATGGTAACGTTACTTTTGTTAAAATGTAATTTTATATCTACACTACTTAAGGTCTTGACCGATTTAGCTGAAAATTTGTAAAATAGGAGAGATGTTGGACTTATTGACCCTGCAAAATTTCATAACGATCGGAACATTTTTATTTTTTAATTAATTTTTTAATTTTTTATATCCAACGATCGGATTTTGTTCAAAAACTATACAGCAACCCGCCTAGGTGGTATATGTACATGTGTGCAAAATTTCAGGTCGATCAGAGAAACGGTGCAACCTGTATCGAAGCAGTAACAGAAAAAAACAAAAAAAACAGACATTCGAGCCATAAGAGTCAAGTGGAGACGCTCGCTACGCTCGCTCAACAAGATATGTGCGGAAGTGTTGATTAACTCTTTGATAGCAAATAATACACTGCTTCCTCGATAGTATTTTGATTACTTCTAGGTGGCAGTGCATAGTGAGACTTTTAGTTGCCAAGGTAACGTTTCTTTTGTTAAAATGTAATTTCTATCTATTTTACTTAAGAGTCAACCGGAGTTTGGCCTGTAGGCCTAAGTTGGTGATAATGGGAGCTTGAAAGAGGCACTGGAGGTGGGATTTCGCAAATGTCACTCAGAATATTCGAAAAATAGCCGTCCAATAGACGGCCGCAGTTGCAATGTACGTCTGTGGCTGCACGATGTACTGCAGAAGCTCCGATACGGTGCGGCGCCGTGAGTCCGGTCTACGGTCCGCGAGGCGCGAAGCACTATTATTATTTTCACATCGTTCGCAGTCTCGCTCCGTGGACGAGTTACAACAGAGGGTGCTAGATCTAGGGTGATTGAGTAAATTTTATGATCAGGAAATTCCAAATTGGTTATTAATGTATGTGATGAATGAAAAAAAGTGTATAAATCTTACCGACTGAAAACTGTGGAATCGAAACACGCCCGTAAGAAGTATATGTATATTCGAAACGCTGATTTAAGACCACAAGACATACTTGAGGCATGATTGGTACATATTTTAATCTACTTATTATTACAATTTATTATGCGTGGGTACGTGTAACGTGCCGTTTATTGCGCTATAGCTAAGTACATAAGTATACCATAATATTAATATGGTTGTGACCGTTGTGCATACATTTAATCAGGATGATATTTTAGCTAGCTGTGCAAAGCCACCTCCTGATGCAACCATGCACTGATCCATTGATGACTGGTATATAAGAATGGGAATTTGAAATGGCTTCTGAAGAAAGTGCTGTTTTTGTATTATTCATTTGACATTTGCTACGATTGAAACTCGTCACATTTTCTTCTATCAAGTCCGTATCCATAAATTTACAGTATGTATAGTGTACAACAATAGTACCTATCATTGAGTTTATGCTTCCGATTTTTTTCTGACTGCATTAAACGGAAAGATGAAAAAAGTCAACTATTCTCCGGCCTTTTGATTATGACATTTGTTCTGTAGGTGGCGGCCTAATAAGAAACATAAATATTTACTAGGGAAACGCCAAAGTCGTTGTTAGACGAGTGAGTGAGCCATGTGTTGAGTACCCGGAACATTTCTTTTCTTCCCCTACCTTAGGCCTCCCTAGCCTATCATATAGGCTACATTGGAGCATTTTGGCCTAAACTATGGCCTAAACTTTACACAACTCCCGGACCAACAATCTAACATTAAGCAAGACCCGCAGTCACACGGAATATTCAGTTGAAGACTGCCAACAACAGCAACCTCCGGCACAGTGATTTCCACCAATACCTATTATCAATACGAATATAATTATCAACTTAAATGCTAATGTTCCCGGGTACTCACCACATGACTCGCTCACTCGTCTAACTACGACTTTGGCGGTTTACCTAGTCTAGTTGGCTAAAGCGCCCTTGTAGCCGAAATGTGGGAGACGTGGGTTCAATCCCTGGTCGGGAAAGATTTTGTAATTTCTAGATTGCATTTCAAAATAATTAAACATGTTTTGAAATGCATATAACGCAGTGTAGTCCATCATCTGTGGCAATAGGGCCTACTATGGTTAACATAGCCAGTACGAAATACGTGAAAATATTGCAAGGTTTACTCAATCTACGTGCGGAATTTGGGGGTACCTTGACGTCCAACATTCGACTGACCTTGCATGGACACGGCATTTCACGGCCAGGCGAAAACAAACAAAAAAATATTTTCAAAATCTAAAACATTGTCGTTAAAATAATTTCTAAACATTGGAAGTCTATTTCTCAGTTTATTATTTCTTGTAGGTTTAAATCGCAATGAATCTTGCTGATTTTGTTAACAGTTCTCAATAAACTCGTACCGGATGTCCGTTTAAAATTTCAGCGCAATTTGTTCAGCGATTCGGCTGATTTTCAACGTACACACACACACACACACACACACACACACGCACGCACGCAGAAAAACCGTAAGGGCCGTTTAAGTCGAATGGAAATCACTACGTTCGCTACGCTCACTCGTTCAAATATTCGTACAAACTATTTCCATGATATACCTATACATTAAATTCATTCAAATATATTTCTTCAATACCTATTACCTATACCCAATAGCTGTACCCAATGACATCCAATGTAATGCACGTAAGCTACAACGACGGCAAGGCACGTATGTTAATTAATGAAGTGAAAAAATAATTGTGAAAGGAGAAGGAACACCAATGTAATGTGTGTTGAAATTATGAAACGGTAATGAATTTCTTTCGAAGTATATTTTTATGTTTGCTAACTTGCGTTATTATATTATTATTTCTCGGGATATTTGAAATAACCTTTCACATTATTTTCTCTATTCAGAATGCAGAAATAAATTTTAAAGCAACACCCATATTTTCTCGCTAAGTAAATACGTAACGAAGTACAATATCATTGATACAGAATGAACATTGCTGCTTCATTTGATGTGTCAACCATTGTGTAAATGTTGAAGTACAACTTCAATTCAGCTTTCGATTTCGATTCCGGGTGTGACCGTTTTGCTGTAATGAGCCATGAGTGCATGAGAGCTCGAACCAAGCCCATTTGGATTATAGAAAACACGTGTATTATTACTACATGGAATCAACGCTCTGGCATATACTACCATCTTTGCTCTGGCATTATTCCCTTCGCCTTGGCATTGACATACTATAAAACATCCTCGGAAGGTCGGTAGAAGTGCGTAAAAGTTTGTATATAAAATTGTCTTATTAAAGTGTTGAATGACTCATCGCGGGCATTGGCAATGTGTTATTGGATCACTCGAGGCGGCAGGCGGCAAATGCAATTACACGAAAACACGCCTCTCTGTTGTGTCCGTTTGGAACAAATTTTCCAGACCACAAATATTTCGACATGTCTCCAGCATCTCTGACATAGCATTTGTCGAACCCTGCATGGCTTGCTTTGACCGAATAACCGTTAGAGGTAGCTCATGCATAACGCGTGAGACTCTGATTTGGAAGGAAACGGTTGAATCCCGTCACCAGCAATCCTAGCTGAAAGTTTCATCCGGGAATTCTTGAGCCCTTAGGCGAATGCCGGGATGCAAGCCTATTTTAGTTTTTATTTCTAGTGCAGTGCGTACAATGTTTTCACTTATATTCAATTAACAAATTCTGTAATTAGCAAAATCATACTAAATAGGTACGTCGTCTCTATAATGCTAAGTTGGTTGGAATCCGCCCGGAGAGTGAAAATCCTGAGATCTATAATATACCTTGTGGAGACAATTTTTAATTTCTGTTTCATGATAACCCACCAATGCACTTCTCAGGGCTAAACAAAATTATACGAACATGTCAATCGTGTGGATGTGTGCGTGTGTCAATACAATGGATCTACTGAAACACGCGCCATCGAAATAATGGATGGTCATGTAGAATCGAACACAAAATAATTCCAAACCTGAGCCCTACTCATATTTTTTATATGCACATTACAACAAACTACAATCACTGAGTGAAATGGTCCCCCTATCTCGAGCAGAAAATTATTAGTTATGTTTATTTTATAAATCCACACAAATATTAAGTTCCGTTAAAAAAGTTAATACGGCCTAATACAAAAATACTAATTGGAGTGAGCGAGCGAGCGTAGCGAGCGGAAGCGAAGACTTCAATTTCACTGACCCCCCAAAAAATTTAGCTCGGGTGTTTTTTTTTTTTTTTTGTTTTTTTTTTGTTTTTTTTTTTGTTTTTCCGTCTGTTTGTTCGCTCGATTCCGGGCAAACGGCATACGCGATCTTGATGAAAATTTGACCGGACCTTCGTTTCTCTGAACTTAGAGGTGTATTGTTTTTGGTACAATCGAAAGAAATATTTCTCATAAATATCGTACTTTTACGATTTTTTTCGATTTTTAGTGCGATATTTTCGTGACATTTGGGCCGATTCTGACCAAACTGGTAGGGCTACAACGTTCATATTTCACATGGACATTAGATTATGGTGATGTAGTACCTTTTGAAAGAAAAAGTTGAAAAAGTTAGCTAGAATCTATAGAAATAAAGGTTTAATATTAGTTTTCAATTTTTAGTGCGATATTTTCGTCACATTTGGGCCGATTCTGACCAAACGGGTAGGGCTACAACGTTCAGATTTCACATGGACATTAAGGTTATGGTGATGTAGTACCTTTTGAAAGAAAAAGTTTGAAAAAATTAGTCAGAATCTACAGAAATAAAGGTTTTAATATGAGTTTTTTGAAGTTTATAATACCAATTAACAAATAACAATAGAAACTTGACAACAATCACCTCCACAATGCATTCAAAAAGCACTTGCAAAGGAAAAGTGCAAACAAACGCACAAACGCAAAAAAAAACGCTCATCCATCAACGCGGCGGGACTTTAGCGTTTTCCTAGTAGTAGACCATACAATACATTACCGTCAGACTACGTTTTAGCATTGCTTTCCAACGAAAATAATATATGTCGACTCTAATACATTATATTTACGAGTAATATATTTATATATAATTCAAAAAGTGACTACACCGGGTTTGAACCCGGGACCTTAGTGTTACATATTTGATCTACATTGTTATGTAGGATATAGATAAGGATAATAAGAAGTGTGTACTCACGTAATAAGCTTCAATCATAAGTTTATTATCACTTTATATTCAAGTTAGACATTTTATATTCCTAGGCTCTAGTCAAGTGGTGCCAACTGTCACGCCACAACTCTGAGAACATATTAACTTACTTTCGCAGGTTGACCAACACTTTAGAGAGTGCACATATGTGACATGCCCCTTTTTTTTTTTTTTTTTTTTTTTAAGGTTAATTATTGTCATATTATTTTAACTAGTAATGAAAATTATCTAGATTCAAATCTGTTATTATTACTGTTATTATGTTGAAAATAGCCAACTGCTACAATAAAGAATAACTACTACTAACAAAATTATTAATCGTTACTAAATACTTAATTATATATATGATTATTGATGTGACTTTTAACTCTTAACTGATCTTCTCATCTTGTAACTTGTCATTCCTCTTGGAAACGGAGTGGAACCTTGACTACTCGTCCACTTCTTGTGGTGTTTCGGTCAGCTCTGGCATCCTGCGGCTGCTAGCTGGAGGATTCTTCTGTAAAGTTACTTCAGAACGGTTCAGATTTTTTTTGGTGAGGTAAGTCTGAAGGGTTCAATTTCTGGAGTTTCCATTCTTACAGGATTTGGTTGAAAAAATAAAGGAGTAGGAGGATGTGGGCATACTTCTGGAGTGTTTCTTGGACGGAGATGAATGCGGTTCCGACGTAGTGTGCTTCCTTCTGTTTTCTTTACTTGATACGAATTTGGTGTTTTATCCCTTTCGATTACTTGACCTGGTATCCATTTCCTTGTTGCTTTTTGAATTATTATATCTTGACCGTTCTTCAAAGGTTTAAGTTGTTTGGATTTTGCATCAGAGTTCTTCTTTTGCTTGTTCTGGTTTTCTTTTAGGATTTGAAGGGTTTTGTTAGTTTTGAATTTTGGCATCAATGTTTTTGTAGTAGTTGTTACAGTTGTTCTGAGACGTCGACCCATTAGTAATTCTGATGGTGCTGGAAGATTTGCTTTCGGGGTGTTGTTGTATTCCAATATTGCCAGGTGTACATCTTCATTTGATTTGTACGCTTTTACTAATAAGGCTTCAACTGTTTGAATTGCTCGTTCTACCATCCCGTTGGATTTGGGGTACAGAGGGCTTGACGTTACTTTCTGTATATCATAATCTTTCAGAAACTTGTCGTATTCTGTTGATTCAAAAGGGGGTCCATTATCCGAAAATAATTCCCGGGGTATACCGTGAGTACGGAAGATGTTTTTTAAGAGCATAAATTACCGCTCGAGCAGTTTTGCTTCCAAGCAATCTTACTTCTATGAATTTCGAATGGTAATCTACGACGACCAGATAGTCTTGACTGTTTACATGCAGAAAATCAATACCCAGCTTTTCCCAGGGCAGCTTAGGAATTGGATGCGGTGTTAAGGGCTGTGTCTGATTGGCTCGCGAGTATCCTTGACATACTGGACATTGACTAACAATGGTTTCGATGTCGTGCATCATGCCAGGCCAATATAGAGAATCTTTCACTTTGTTTTTGCTTGATATTCACCTTGATGTGATGAGTGAATTTCTGCAATGTCTCTTTTCGTTGACTTTGACTTGATGGAATGATGATTCGATTGTTGATGTACATCAGACCATTTGATTCGTGTATTCCATCTTGATTTTGCCAATATGGTCGTACTTCTTCAGGTACTTGTGACCTGTGTTTTGGCCAGCCTTCCTTACATAACATCTTCAGAGCACTGAGAACGGGATCCTTTTCAGTTTAGTTCTTCATTAGTTCTATTTTGTCATCTGTTGCACTGATGAGCGAATGAACTGTGCCCGTTTCTCCTTCAAGGTAGTCGGTGTTCACGTAGTTCTTGTCGTCAGGTTGTCGTGACAGCGCATCTGCGACATACATCTGTTTTCCTGGGACGTACTGCAGAGTAACGTTATATCTAAGAAGACGCATTACCAATCTTTGGCAGACGTGGAGACAGACTTTTCAATCGTTTCTTCATGATGCCAAGTAGAGGCTTGTGATCTGTTTCGACAACAAACTCAATCCCATAGACATAGTAGTAAAATCTTTCACAGGCATTGACAATTGCTAATAACTCTTTTTCTATTTGGGACCATCTCTGTTGAGTGTCAGTGAGTACTGCAGAGGTGTACGCTACTGGTTTTCCTTCTTGCATGATTACTCCTCCCACACCATACTGGCTTGCATCAGCTGATACTACTGTTTTCTTTGATTGGTCGAAGTATGCAAGAACTGGGGCTTTTGTTACCAAAGTTTTTAGATCTTCGAATGCCTTTTGTTCTGGTGCTTCCCACACCCATTCATTCTTCATGCTTAGAAGACGCCGTAGAGGACTAGTCTTTTCTGACATGTTTGGAATAAACGGTGTCAGGTAAGTTATCATACCGAGAAAACGTTGCAGTTCTTGTTTAGTTTTAGGTGTTGCAAAACAGGAAATAGCCTGGACTTTCTTATAGTCTACTGCTATTCCATGTTCATTTATTGTGTGACCAATGTAGTCTACTTCAGTCACTGCTATTTTGAACTTTCTCTTGAGAATCTCAGGTTCTTTTCTTGAGCTCTTTCCAATACTTTCTCCAAACGAGCATCATGTTCTTCGATATCTTTTCCATACACAAGTAAATCGTCGATGTATATAAGAATTCCTTCTATACCTTCAAACGCCTCGTGCATTGCTTTTTGCCAGACTTCAGCGGCACTGTTGATACCATAGGGGAGCCTGGTGAAGCGGTACCGTCCCTTAGGTGTGGCTATGGTACACAATTTTGAGCTCTCTTCGTCCAGGGGCAGTTGCCAGAATGCTGTAGAAGCATCTAGTACTGAGAATACTTTTGCTCCTTGTAGCTCTGCGAAGATTGTGTCTGATGTCGGTATTTGATAGTGTTCCCTTTGGATGTATTTATTTAGTTCTCGAGGATCCATACATATTCGGACATTTCCGTTAGGCTTTTTTACAATCGCAATAGGATTTACCCATTTTGTAGGTTCTTCTACTTTTTTTAGGATACCTTGCTTTTCCATTTTCTTGATTTCTTTTATTACCTTATCTTTTAATAGATAAAGGTATTTTTCTTGCTGCCACTATTTTAGGTTGTGCATCTTCTCCTGTTGCACTTGTAGTGTGTATTCTAGCCACAAGTCCTAACTTTTCTAATGCAGTAATACCAAGAATTGGTTGGGTTTTTCCTTCTGAGATGTAAATTCTATCTCTGCTTCCCCTTGTTTGGTTTTACACATGAACTTTGTCACTCCCTTCACTGCTATTTTATGGCTTGTATAGGATGTTATGGTTCTAGTTGCACTGTGTAGTTTTGGTTGTTTTGACATACTTTTTTAGACAATCGTCCGGAATTATGTTGACCTTCCGAACCGTATCTAATTTAAAAAATATGTCTACACCTTGAATCTTAATTGTTTCTCTCCACTCAATATTATTCACTTGAGGGTTGGTAGGACCATGTTCTTTAATTTCCAAGACAAATTCTTCGTCTTCTTCTGAAGTTTGGTTTTGTTCCACGGATTGGACACGTTGCATTTTACACATTTTTGAGAAATGGTTAGGCCTATCGCATTTTGAACAAGTTTTACCATAGGCAGGACACTCTTTAAATTTGTGTATTTTCCCACACCTATAGCATGTCTTCTTCTCTTTTATGTCAAGTTTTTCTGTATCTTTAGTGGTACTATGATTTTTGAATTTGGTTTTGTATTTTGAGGGTTGTAGGGCTACCTTCTTCTTTTGAATTGCATTTGTAGTTTCCCCCTGCAACTCTTTCATTTGTGCTTTACTTGTTTCATTTGCTCTACAAAAGTTAATGGCTTTTTCTAGGCCTAGGTCAGGTTCTCTCAGTAACCTTTCCTGGACAGCTTTGTCCAATATCCCTAGCACTATTCTATCTCTGATTAGGCTTTCAGTTTTGGGATTCAAATTCACAGGTCGATGCAAGAGGTTTTAATGCTGTAACAAATGCATCAACTGTTTCAGTGGGACCTTGAGACCTAGAGAAAAATTTGTACCTGTCAAAAAACAATATTTTTTCTTGGCTTGCAAAAGTCCTCCAAATTTTTGAAGTACAATATCTATCTTTTCTTTGTCTGTAGGGTCTGCATAGGTGAATGTATTGTACACGCCTAGTGCTTCATCCCCTATTAGATTTAATAAAATCGAAACCTGAAGTTTGGACGATTTATCTGTTTTTTCAGAGGCCTGCATATAAATTTCGTACTTCTGCTTCCACCTCTTCCAATTCTCTGCTATGTTTCCTATGAACGAGAGTTCCTGAGGGGGACGAAATTCCATGCTTGTTTTTCTTATTTATTAAGCTAGGCCTTTACTGTTTTGACAGGAGCACGTTTTTACTTGAGGTTAGGTTGACATGTTTTTTATTAAAAATCCCGTGAGCACTGGTTTTATTCTTATCCCACCGCTGCCACCATGTTACATATTTTATCTACATTGTTATGTAGGATATAGATAAGGATAATAAGAAGTGTGTACTCACGTAATAAGCTTCAATCATAAGTTTATTATCACTTTATATTCAAGTTAGACATTTTATATTCCTAGGCTCTAGTCAAGTGGTGCCAACTGTCACGCCACAACTCTGAGAACATATTAACTTACTTTCGCAGGTTGACCAACACTTTAGAGAGTGCACATATGTGACACTTAGCTGTCCGGGTTATGCTCTTACCAACTGAGCTATGCAGCCACCAATTTAAAACTGTCTAATTCTTGGTCTATTTTGTACATTACATGTACGGACAGCTAAGGTCCCGGGTTCAAACCCTGGTGTAGTCACTTTTGTAATTTTTGTCTAAAGTACTAACATAACAGAGTCAAAGTCGCCTACTTATAAAGCCAACGTTAATCGTATATCCCCTAGATCATGGTATATCCCAACTCTAGGGTTATAGAGATGTTTTGTATTCTCTAGTTTTTTTCAGTGCTGCTCTACAAATGTACAAAACAGACCAAGAATTAGACAGATTTAAAATTGGTGGCTGCATAGCTCAGTTGGTAAGACAAGCCCGGACAGCTAAGGCCCCGGCCCGGGTTCAAACCCCGGTGTAGTCACTTTTTAATTTCTGTCTAAAGTACTAACATAACAGCGTCATAGTCGCCTACTATGAAGCCAAGGTTAAACATATAAATAAAACCATCGACCCAAGTCAAATATTATTACACACACAACACGAAATGTCTTACAATTACCGTATTCTATAAATAAACACGCATGTGACCAATTGTTTTTTCAACATTAACCCTACACACCTACACCACACACTTCTTATAGCTTATTTTTCATGGGAGATCACACACTTTCTAAGTATGATAACTAGCACAGAGTCACGAAAAATAATTGAATGAAAATAAACCAGATTTGCCTATATTTCGATGTGACAGAATTGCGTCGGTTACAAGGTCACTGCATGTTACGAAACGAAATGAACGTCTGGTGTCCGCTTGACACTGGTAATTTACGAATCGGTGGCTGTCATCGGTCTACAGTTGTGCAATCTTCAAATAAGTAGTATAATAGGCAGATAACTTATCCAGATAAAATGAGGAAATACGATTTTAATTTCGTTTATATTTTTGGAACACAGATTGATTTTTTAAATTCTTTTTGGCATAACTCGTTAATTCCTGTTTCCTTCCAGAAGAGTTAGAGTTAGAGTAAGTAAGAGAACTTTTCATAACATCGTGGGTGCAAGTGAACCAAAGGCGAATTCACATCAGAGCGATTTGCTTTTGCTTGATGTCCAGATATTATTTATAGTTGGCGACTATGACGCTGTTATGATGGTAGTCTTATCATAGATATAAATTAAAAAAAGGTGCCTCCACCGGGGATTGAACCCCGAACCTCTGATGTCTGGGCAGATGCTCTCACCCCATTTTATTATTAATTTTCTTAACTTCAAATAAAAATGGTCCCGTGCCGTGGTTGAAATAAAAAATATAATTTTATCTACCAAAATTTAATATTCAAGCAATAGCCAACAATAAAGCCACTTTGTTACGACTTATCTCATCTTAATTTGACAGCCGTGGTTCAATCCCCGGTGGTAACACTGTTTTAAAACCATGATAATATATACAATGTTAATTGAAATTGCCAAACAAAGTCGAATAAAATACTGTATTTAGATTATGTTTGTTATCATCATGGAAAGTGGTTTTCCGCGTGCTTCAACCCATTTTTTTCACCTATTAGAGATGTTTATGTTCGTACCCAAACAAATGGACTTGTTGCCATGAACCCTCCTCCCCCCCCCCCCTCACTTCCGCCTCAACTTCATATTAGTACATCACACGCTTTCAATAGGCGATACACTAAAAATTATCTTACTTCAATTCACGTGCAGTAAAACTTGAAAGCCTCAGAGATGCATAAATGTAATAACGCGCCGTGGCTGGATGTATTAATAATTGTTTCATTCTGTTGTGTTGTGATATAATAAACAAAATTGTCACGACTGGGGATCGAACTCAAAAAAAAAATACTGGTCCCTGTACATATAATTGGATGAGCGAAGCGAAGACTTCAATTTCACCGACCCCCCAAAAAATTTAGCTCCGTTGTTTTTTTTTTTTTGTTTGTTTGTTTGTTTGTTTGTTTGTTTTTTTTTTTTTTTCCGTCTGTTTGTTCGCTCTCTACCGGGCAAACGGCATATGCGATCTTGATGAAAATTTGACACGACCTTCGTTTTCTCTGAACTTAGACTTGCCACGTTTTTGGGTACAATCGAAGAAATATTTCTCATGAATATCGTACTTTTACGATTTTTTTTCGATTTTTGGTGCGATATTTCCGTGCCATTTGGGCCAATTCTGACCAAACGGATGGGGCTACAACGTTCATATTTCACATGGACATTAAGGTTATGATGATGTATTGCTTTCCGAAAGAAAAGTTGAAAAAGTTAGCCAGAATCGAGAGAAATAAAGCTTTTAATATACGTTTTTTGACTTTTTGTGCGATATTTTCGTGCCATTTGGGCCAATTCTGACCAAACGGGTGGGGCTACAACGTTCATATTATACATGGACATTAAGGTTATGGTTATGTAGTACCTTTTGAAAGAAAAAGTGGAAAATTTAGCCAGAATCCATAGAAATAAAGCTTTTAATACAAGTTTTTTACGGTAAATAATACCAATTGGCAAGAAACAAAAGAAACTTGACAACATTCACTACAATGCGTAGGCAGCAAATCAAAGCACTTGGAAAAGTAAAGATATCCCACGCAAACTAAAACCTTTAAAAAGCTCATCCATCAACGCGGCGGGACTTTAGCGTTTCCTAGTAATTGATATTTGGGATGTTCCGGTATCGAACAATTGTCTGTAAGAGTGCAAAAACATTGACGCCAAGCATAGCATTCTATAGCGCAGATCTATGCATAATGATTCAAATGGTGCTCCTGCAGTACTTCACGAGCAAAGTCATGCAGCCAATCAGAACAAGTTATTAACAAAATTATATGACCTGTCACTCAAAGTGGTGAAAAAGCTTCGTGTCGCTAAGGTTGCGCCACTTGCTGGAGTCAAAAAAGCCTAAAATAGCGCCGAAACATGCTTTCGTACTTCCATTGTACAGCGGACACCCCTTGTCCAAAAATTCTCAGATTTTTAGGAATGCTAGTTAAAGGTGTCTATTTACACGTGTGTTGAGTACTTTTTCCAAAAAGTGCTTGGTAACGCCTAAAAAAATTCGCGAAAAAAGGGTAAATGTTAAAATATTCCCCAAAAGTTAACAAAATTTATTTAAAAAACAAGGGCAATATTGGAAAAAGTACACAACACACGTTCATTGGACGTCTTTACTGAGTAGAATAAAAAAAAAATTATAAAGATATCTCAATTGTGTCGTTAGATACGATGGAAGTACGAAACCACTGCAACACACCGAAATAATACAGGGTCCAGTAGAGCCTTAAGGTCTTGACCGATTTAGCTGAAAATTTGTAAAATAGGAGAGAACGTTGCACTTATTGACCCTGCAAAATTTCATAACGATCGGAACATTTGTATTTATTTATTTTATTTTTTATTTTTTGTAACCAACGATCCGCATAGGTGGTATGTACATGTGTGCAAACGCATAGGAGGTATGTACATATGTGCAAAATTTCAGGTCGATCAGAGAAACGGTGCAACCTGTACCAAAGCAGTAACAGAAAAAAAAAAACAGACATTCGAGCCATAGGAATCAAGTGGAGACGCTCGCTACGCTCGCTCAATTAGTACAGTGTTATCTCCATTCACCTATAGTGGGTACACCCACCAACAATGACTGCAATCACGTGGGAAATCTTAAGTCTATTTATAGTATCTAAAAAACCAGTAAACCACCTTCAAACGTTATGCCCCTCAGGGGGAGGGGGGTTAGACAGCCCAATCTCACTATGTTATGAGTTTAAAATTTTAACATCTAACAATTAAAATTATCGTCCTTGTGCTGAATTCTAAAAGATGAAGAACTTCAATACAGTCCAAAAACTATTTTAAAAAGAGCCAGTTTTACTTATGACTTTTGACGGAGGTACAAGTGTTTCTTCCTTTAGCCAGTGACGACGACTCCCATGACTACCCCGACCTGTCGATGTCCTCCTCGGAGCAGATCGTGGAAGTAGGATCGTGCTAATGTAGAATGTTCTCTTCCTTCAGCCAGTAGACTCCCATGACTACCCCGACCTGTCGATGTCCTCCTCGGAGCAGATCGTGGAAGTAGGATCGTGCTAATGTAGAATGTTCTCTTCTTCCTTCAGTCAGTGACGAGTGACGACGACTCCCATGACTACCCCGACCTGTCGATGTCCTCCTCGGAGCAGATCGTGGAAGTAGGATCGTGCTAATGTAGAATGTTCTCTTCTTAATTCAGCCAGTGACGACGACTCCCATGACTACCCCGACCTGTCGATGTCCTCCTCGGAGCAGATCGTGGAAGTAGGATCGTGCTCTCCGGGGACGCAGTGCACCCCTCTCAACACATGCATCCTGGTCAAGGATCTTATGGACACCTCGTGCCTATCATCAGCCAAGTAACTATAAACACACATTATCTTACGCGCACCTAAGCGCGCGACCGCCGACATTGTGCTATACTGTGCTGTATGTTTTTTGACTTATAATTTATTTATTTAATTTAATTTATGTTTTAGGTTAACGCAACGTTGAAGGTTCCTTTAAGGATTTTTTAAAGTCCTAAGTGTCGATATCGATTTGAAAGTTGATAATCGATATTTTCTAGGATTGAATATTACGCAAGCAAGCAAAGTATACATGTAACAATTGCTGTCAATTAGATTATTGATAAATTAACTATACCTATTTTGAATTTTGAAAGACAGCACTCTCAATTAGACATAACTGTCAGTTTCCAATCACTTTTAAAGCATTAGGCAAATAATAATAATAAGAAAAACAAACTTTTGAAAGCAAGTCCAAATATCTATTCTTTCCCGGACATAATAAATCATATCAATGTTCTAGGATGCGCCAGCTGGCTTGCGGGTTCCATGGAGCGGAGCCCATGGTCTGCTGTCCGGAAGGCGGGAACTACAGTCCGTTCCCCTACAACCCCCGGGAGTCTAGGTTCAATCCTGATGACTCCTACATCCCTGTGAACCCGAGGCCTCCGTATTATCCCGGGGGATGCCCTCCGTCCTATCCACCGCAACAGCCGCAGCCCACGATGGACACGGGGGGTGCCGGACAGTGGTAAGGCAAATCAGCAGATAGTTGCTTCTAAAGCTGCTCACGGGGTACAGTGGAAGTGATGTGACCACGTGATGTTCTTCCAGGGGAGATCCGCCATCTTCGGGATCCGCTTCCTCGTGGATGACCGGGAACTGTGGACAATCCGTCGTCAGGAACCTGGGGGATGACAAGCTGGGCGTCCAGCCGTGGGTGGCAAGAGTCGGCTTCCTGGGTAGGTCTTCTTTGCCTGTCATCTGCATTCAGTATTTTAAAATGCAGACCTGAATTCAAGCACAAAGCTGCACCTTGGAGTAGAGTTGTTTTTCACGCTTCAACATCATCATCTTCTTCTTCTTCTTCTTCTTCTTCTTCTTCTTCTTCTTCTTCTTCTTCTTCTTCTTCTTCTTCTTCTTCTTCTTCTTCAGAGTGAGCATGGTCTTCATATTATTATTGTGACCAATTGTTAAGAATAATCCCAGTGACCTAGTGCACATTTTCTTCATTTCATGCTTCACACACAAGAGTGAGGTCGTTTGAGACGCGTGGGGATTAAAATATGATAGTGGTAAAACAAATCAATACAACTCAAAAGAAATCGTAAATAAATTTGTTTTAGTTAATTTTTTGGGGGATTTTTTTAACGTATTCCTATTCATTTAAAAAACTGATTTGCAAAGGAGGACGTTTCTTTGCAAGCGGAAGGGTGACAGTACTCAGTTATCTAGGTGCCCGTTAGGGCGCCGCAGCCAAGCCGCGGTACGCTACACACTCAGGCACCTTATATACAGCAAGCAGAGTTGGGGTGAATTCGAGGTGTCACCCAGCCGTCATGAAACGTGATGGGAACTTGAAAACTATCAAAATCGAGGGGATTTAGGTACCTGACAACATTCCTTTTTGGTGAAAAAATGACTTGAAACATGCTCAAAATCACTTTAAAGATGTTAGTTCCTACTGGCTACTACTGTCTAATTCGTCAGTTTCAATTGCCCAGCGATTCTGGCCAAACGGGTGGGGCTACAACGTTCATATTTTACATGGGCATTAAAGTAATAGTGATACGGTTCCTTTTGAAAGAAAAAGTTGAAAAAGTTTGCTGGAAGACTTCCAAATAAAGGTTTCAATATAAGCCTTATACAAGAATATAATCAACAAGTAACTAGAGTTACTTGACAATAGTTGACTACATTGTTTACAAAAAGCAAGTCTTTGGACCACTAAATATTATACATCATATTGTTAATTGGTAATACCATAGAAATTAAATCAACTTTGAAAAAATTATTATATTTTAACAAATAATTTTGCAATGGAACTTGAAAAAGTAATGAGATCACACACAAAGTCCTAAAAAAAACTTGTAGAAATACAGCCAAACCTTACACACTCAAAAGAAATTAGATCCTAATAAAGGGCCAAGCTCATTCTACCCTTCCACATTTGAAAAGCTTGGCAAAATAGAATTTGCATGATATTACGTTTAAATTAATTAGAAAAAAGAACTTGGATGAACTATTACGTTTAAATTAATAATTGCAAATTCTATTTTTCCAAGTTTTTCAAGGATGCTGTTTCGGAACACTGTACGTTTATGAATTAAGAATGCGCAAATGTGGAAGGGTAGATGAGCTTGGCTTTTTTTAGATCTCATTTCTTTTGAGTGTGTAAGGTTTGGCTGTATTTCTTCAAGTTTTTTTTTATGTGTGTTATCTATTTTATTCTCATCGGAACGCTTTGTCCGTGAGTTGCAATAAAAATACCGGCCTCTGATAGCCATAAATTACGGTTTGATGGGGGGTGCCTGACGATGAGAACGCGGAGTCGTGGATTTTTCCAGACTCTATGATTGCATTGGGGTTTAATTCGGGAATAGCGGATCATCCGCCAGATATTGTAGTTCAGTGTGATGTGGGTGGGGGCAAAAATGAGTTGAGAGTAGGAACGGTTTTGTTTATTCCCGTCTCTTCTTGGCGGGCAAGGAAAGACCTCCTTGGAACATTGGGGGCCGCTTTCGTTTGAGATGCGAGGTGGCATGGTTGTTCTGATTGCTGATATAGGTATAATATATAATTTGTCGTTTGGGCTCGAAAGGAACTGTGTCTGCGCCTGGATGGTCGGATTTCTTCTGTCAGGTAGGTCGTTGTAGAATGTTCGGGAGACATCACGGAGGTGCTCGCTATTGATGCCATTTCTAGGTCTTCGCGGAGAAGGTGGATGGGAGTTTCGCGCGGGGCGAAGGACACCATTCGCAAGATTCTGTTCTGTAGCCGTTGTAGTGAATCAAGATTGCTGTCACACCGGACCACATTGGGCATGCATAGGCGATGGCCGGTCGGAGAAACTGTTTGTAGATGGTCAGACGGTCAGATAAATCAATTTTCGGGGAAGTAAGTAGAGGGCCAGGGCTGCCGCTTTTCCAGTGACTTTGCGATGGATGTTTTGAATGTGGTCCAGGTAAGGCGCGAATCCATCTCTGTACCAAGGTAGTCGGCCGATGCTGACCAAGGGATCTGTACTCCTACTAGCTCCAGATAGGGCAGTAGCGGCTTCCTTCGCTTTGTGAAATAAACTGATTTCGTTTTGGATGGGTTGATCGAAGTTCGCCACTTGGTAAGGTGTCTTCCCACAGTGCCGCTTCCCGTAAGGCCATCAACCTTTTTTTTCCCCCTATGCCATCATTTCTACCTGTCGATAAAGACCATGTTACAGGAAGCGTTGATGGCCTAAGGGGAATTGATTTATTCCCCTTTGGCCAACACCCTGCATTTCATTATGGAAAATACAAAGAAGGTTTGTTGGCCTTAGGGTAATTGATTTATTCCCGTTAGGCCAACAGCGTATATGCATCGTTTACGGTAAGGAGCGGGGCGTTGTTGGCGTTGGGGTAATTGATTTATTCCCGTTAGGCCAACAACGTATATGCATCGTTTACGGTAAGGAGCGGGGTGCATATACGCTGTTGGCCTAACGGGAATAAATCAATTACCCCAAGGCCAACAACGCCCCGCTCCTTACCGTAAACGATGCATATACGCTGTTGGCCTAACGGGAATAAAATCAATAAATCAATTACCCCAACGCCAACAAGTGTAACATGGTCTTTATCGACAGGTAGTAATGATGGCATAAGGGGAAAAAAAAAGGTTGATGGCCTTACGGGAAGCGGCACTGTGGGACGGCTCCCTTGGTAAACCAGGCTACCATCTTGTTGAGACATGCCTTTTAACGGGGCATGCTTTGGCGATTTTCATCTTAAAATGTTTTGTGAAATTATTAAAATACCTTAGTGCTTTTGCTTAGTGACTAATATTTTGACCTTACTTTTGTCGGGGAATTCAGAGTGCAAAACTCACATTCACTTATTTCTCAATTTCATTAATCGGGAAACACTCCCGTAGGTGTATTTGATTTTTTTTTAGAAATCAATCCAGAAATTTAAAATAAAATCTCGCCAACTGTGATAGTTACTTCAGCTAAATGCGCCAATGCATCAAATACACACACACCGCTGGATGGATTTTGTAATTTCTGGATAGATTTTTAAAAACAAATTCATATTCACTTGCATGAACAATAAAGAAGGCTACATAAGATTGTTTGCGTTTAGTCGTAACATTGGAACAATTTAGGGGCAATGAGTTGAGTTGCAATTAAAATGTTTTTCGTGTAATCACAGATTGCGTGCCGATATATTAATTTTGATGTTCTTCCCGACGACGAATGAAAAGCTCTACCCCACTGCTATTTGTGTTTTTGCACAATGTTTTCTCGAACTAACTTTAAGGAATCGCCATCCCCCTGTTTCAGATATCAAGACGCGGAAAACAAACTATGCCTGCCTAGGAACCATTATCTCACCAACTGTGATAGTTACTTCAGCTAAATGCGCCAATGCATCAAATAAAAATCATTACTTGTAAGTATATGTGTTTATTGTTAATATCGAGGTGTGAACTTCAACTTTAATTTGAACGTTAATATTGTAAACTAGGCATAACCGAAAAAGGAACAGGCACACAAAGGTTTTAAATCAGTACCTTTTTTAATAGCACGCATAAATATGGCAGATAACAAACTTAAATAGTATAGATTTATGTCACGGTTTTACGAGAATAACGTATATTGTCTTTTGGTTGTTGGCTCGAGCATTAAGCGCTTGACTCTGATTCGGGAGGTCCCGGGTTCAAATCCCGTCGAGACCGACAATCCTGATTGAAGGTTTTTTCCTAGATTTTCCTCAGTCGTAAATGCGAATGCAAGGGATTGAGTCCCCTTAAACAGCCCTCGGACATCCCTTCACAGTTTCCTATCCGCAACATACCTAGTTAGACACCTGAAGAACATGAAGTGCACCCTGGGCAGGCTTCCTACAAAATGTTTTTTTGTGTGTTTGGTTGTCTAGATATAAATGTTTTGTAGCAGGTCATGCATTAGCGGCATTGTAAAAAAACACAGACTCAAAATCTCATTTAATTAACAGGCACACTCCCTTCAAAATTACCCAAACTCCAAAATAAGCAAGTATTTTCTGCAATTAGCAATTTACTGGGCATATATCTGAGGAAGAATAAAAAAAGTGAAGTGTGCCTACTGAAATATATATTAAATACTATTAAGTAGGCACACTTCAATTCAACGCTTTACTTTCAATTTTATGGACTGTGACAGAATTCATCGTCAATGGGTGAATTTAACATCACCAGCTTTCTTTCTATATTCAAAAGTACGGTACACTAGCCCACTTTTAATTAGAGACAGGCAGGTCAGAAGAAGCTCCAAGCTATCTTATTGCCAAATATCCTGCGCAATTCTTCCTGTAATAACTAACAGTAAGGAGACGATACAAACAACTTGTTTATATAATTTAATTTAATGAACATCACGTTTTCTAGATCGACAGTTCGTGTGGGAGAATACGACTCAAAGACTAATCCCGACTGCAACTCGGTATTTTGTGCGAGTCCTGTGCAAGTTTATCGGATAAGCAAAGCTATTATCCATGGAGGTTATGATTCAAAGACATACAAAGACAACATTGCACTCATCATCATCAACCAAACCATGCAGTTCAGTGGTAAGTCAATCCTGATTGTAACTTAGAGTTCTGTGTGAGTCCGGTGCAAGTTTATCGGATAAGCAAAGCTATTATCCAAGGAGGACGATTATACCTTGCCTACCACACATACTACATTTCTGCAAATAGTTGCACTGCCATGCAAATACATTTGATTAATTACTTTTAGGTTTGTCTCATTTAAATATAATTGTTAATCATTCAGATTAACCATTGCCATTTCCAGTCAGTAGGCTATATGCAGTTGTATTTCTTTTAATGTAGAGTTTACATTACAATAAGTTTGATTAAGTTAAACAATTTTTCATGAATATATATTATTTGAACATTTGAAACATATTTAATATAAACTGTAATGGGGATTATGTTGGAGTCGGCCAAATAATCACCCTTATTATATATTCTAATTTCGTTTTCTAGTCAGGGTGGATTTATAGTCCATGGATAACGACGGATTACAATTTTAGTTGACTGTTTATTGATACAATGACATTACAGTAAAGTGCGGGAAACATGATTGCTTTTCTGGTCCCAGCAAACCACTTAGAAAACTACTAGTACCAACCTAATAACATGGATACATGTTGTTGTTGTTGTTGTCGTCTGTTTTCAAATACCTTTATATAACAACCCTTCCCCTCTTGATATAGCTCCTTTAACCGATGGGAATGGGCAATGGTAGACAGCAACACTGTTAAATAATTATTTAAAAGTGCAACCCTTATACGACCTTCTATAATTTACTATCTGTGTGTTTATTTCCAGTGGCCGCCCAGCCGATATGTCTTCTGCAGAGCGGACGAGTGCCGCTGGAGGGTCGAAGAGGACTGCTGGTGGGGTGGGGGAGGTCCACCAACATCGTCGGACAAGAAGGTGAGATGATTGATCACTCGAATATGCATTTATAGATCATTGCATAGAATTAAAATATCACACTCAAAAGCTATGCGGGCTCGAAAATACGTTTACCAAAAACGTATAAAGGCTCTCTGTAAGAATTTAGCTATAGTGTTATAAGAAGACAAAAAAAAACTTTTTGGATCAATGCACGTACATTTCAATAATTGCTAATTTACGATTTTGTTCTTATTCTCATACTTATTCTAAATTTTCAAGGATGATATTAAAATTATAATAGCTTGCACATACCTGAGATTAGGACTTATGATATTTTGAAATGTGTATTTGTAATACCTTGAGCTTTTTATGATTATTGTTGTGATTTGCAAAATAAGCTTTGAAAACACACATTGCTATTATTAAATTCTGCTATAATTTAACTATCGGCTTACCAAATCGTATACTTTTGTGAGAAATGGATCACTAAAATGTGTATTGTCACTTCGAAAGTTTATAAGCTACTGTTGTTTTTACTCATTAACAATGTTAATACAACGAATCCTTTTCGTATTCGAACAGTCTTACACTTATAATTGCTACTAGCTTGGTGTAAATTTGTCGACCAGTAAGTGAAGAAACAAGAAAGCGGCTTTGATTCGTTGTTCATAGAAAACATTATCTAAGACCCGAACTCAAAACAATTAAATAAAGTTTAAATAATAAAAACAAAGTAATAGTCCACATAAGTAAATATTTTTTTTGTGACATGAGTATAAAATAAAACAAAATCACAAAAATTTGTTCAATGTAAATGCATACTTCAGCGACTTACACACAGTCATGACACATTACCGTGAAAATAATTATATATTCTGCATTCTATATATTTCCTATTGTTCAGTAACATCGAGCCGGCAGCAGCAGATCGAATTACCCATAGTCTCCTTAGTTCAGTGCGTACAGACGTACGGAGATAAAGTTCCTATTCAGTGGCGTAGCTACCGCCCCCGCAGCCCCCGCGACTGCGGGGGTCCCTGGCCTGACTGGGGCCCTCGGGGCCCCTGTCAGGCTACAGAGGGCCCCTTCATCTTTCGAAATAAATTTTGAAGTAAAAAATCTCTCGCATTACTTACCCACAAAATTACATCTTTTGTAAAAAAAATACGCATTAGTTCAAGTTGACAAAAGAGAAGAATGAACCGTGATAACCAATTTTGCACATATTAACTTCAAAAATGCACACCTCTAAACAATTTGCACAATTTTGTCAAATTACCCGAGTTGAACATGGCCAATCATCTGTGACATGACTACTGTCAGTTCTGTCAATTTTTTTAAAAATTTTATTCCAATTCCAGATTCTTTTGAACGGGGATATTTACAAAATGCCTTTTCAGAGAAATCTCATTTCACATAGTACCGGTAACATGGGGTGAATAGGAACTATGGGGTGAATAGGAACAAAACTTCCTCTAAATAATACTAAATTCGTAATTGCCGCTCCTTTTAAACGGCTCACATAAGGTTTTTTGTGGTTGGTACACGACATTTTGCAGTTTCCTTTAAAAATAGACTAAACTTGACAACTGCAGCCTTTATAATAGAAAATCAGCCTCAATGTTATGAAAAGCATTGGCACATTTAAAAGAGCTGATAAACTTTGTCATTTCTCTTTATCTGGCAAGAGTTACATATCTTATAAACGTAGGACTCCATTATCAACATATATTTTTTTAATGTAATTTGTGTTCCTATTGACCCCTGGCTAGGGTTAATAGGAACAGCTAGCATATCTATATGTATTTTCAGGCATATTTATATCCCTGTTCCTATTGACCCCACATGGAGGTGAATAGGAACGCACAATATAAAAATAAAAATAAAATATAAATATTCATATACTCTGTTAATGGTTGGTTATATTATTTAAAGGAACCACATAGCCATAATTTAAAAAATATCTCATTGGTTTACTATGATTCATGTTGAAATAACAAGAACTTAACTTACGAAACTGTTCCTATTCACCCCACATTACGGTATATAACGCGGTCCAATACACTAATAAATCATGACAACCCTTCTGTTGTCTGACAGAGGGATGTTTCGATGATGCATGCAATTATTAGTTCATTGACATTTCATTCACACTTCAAGTGATCCTATGACAATAACTTCACACCCATTTTAATCACCATCAGTATTATCATAAGTAGGTAAGTGATTATTTTTTATATTTTTATTTAAAAGTGATGCAAGTAATCCATCCACTGTAATTTTTCTCGTCAGATTTGTTGATTGGTATGTGTACGTAAATGTATGTAAGTTTAAAAATGTGTATTTTCTGGGGTGTTTTCATTTATCATTATTGGTGTTGATATTATTAATAACATAATGGTTTTAGTAAATAAATGTATTAGGGATGTCATCGAAATCGCGTTTTAGGCCATCAAACATAATGTAGGGCCCAAAAAATTTTCACCTACGGTGTAAAAGCCTCCGGCGGCTGGGGCTTTGCCCCAGACCCCAGCTATTCCGCGCAAGTCGCGGGGGGGCCCAGGAAATGTTGCTACGCCACAGTTCCTATTACAAGCAATCAACTATGTGCCGGTGGTGAGAAGAAGAAGGATGCGTGCACTGGCTTCACGGGAGCACCCCTTGTGCTACTGGAGCATCTCACGTTTAGTCGGTACTACATGGTGAGTACACTACAGTACAGACGTACGGAGATAAAGTTCCTATTACAAGCAATCAACTATGTGCCGGTGGTGAGAAGAAGAAGGATGCGTGCACTGGCTTCACGGGAGCACCCCTTGTGCTACTGGAGCATCTCACGTTTAGTCGGTACTACATGGTGAGTACACTGTTTCACTAATGGTTGGTCCATTTAACAAGATTAATTAGTACAAGTGCAGGAAATCCACTTATTGGTCGCCTTATCTGTTTCGCTTAGTGAGCTACAACTGGCATTGATAAACTTCTGGTCTTCACACAGGTATAGTCTCTAGACAAAGATGGAATAACAAAATATAGTGTAATAGCATTTTATGCATCAATTTTTGTTCAAGATCAGAAAACAGTTCTATGCCGACAACAGTGGTAGAATCATCACACTACCCGGCGTCTTTAACCCTTTATAGGGCAAAACTTTTTATCCATTATTTTTCTTTTTACCTTAACAATTTGAAATTTTTGATTTTTTTAATGAATTTTAGAAATTTTTTTGATTTTTTTCCTCGATCTTTTAGGAAAAAATGCTGATTTTAATCCAAATTGTATCAAAGTTTTTAAAAAATCCAAAATTTGAGTATATTTTAAAAAATTAGATTTTTTTTGCAATTTTTATTTTTTTCATTTTTTTCATGTTCAAATTGAATCTACTACAGGCAAACAAAATATCCGGGACATCCCGGAAATTTGTGTATTTTTGTGTTTTTATACACAATTCGATTTTTGATCAATTACAAAAATCGTTCTAATCATTCGAATTTAGTGAGGAAAATGCTACCAATTCAGAACAAAACAAAGCAGCTTTATGACCTGGTGTATAGTATGAAAAACTGGCAGATTTAATTGTGTAGATTTTAAAAAAGGTGGTAACTTTGTGTACCACTATCCTACAAAGGGTTAAAAGTGAGTTTTGGATTAGTTTTAGGCCTACTATAGTACGGACCCAATACGAAATAAGAGAGCAAATACAGAATGAGTATATTCGAGTTCGGGTGTAGCTGTAAGGAATTTAATGGATCGAATTGGAGAGTGAAGATTAAGTGATTCGGATATGTCAAAAGGATGGATAGAGCGAGATTGCTGAAAAGAATGAAATTGGAAATTTCAGGTAGTATCTAGATCAAGGGGCAGACCACGACAAGGATGACAGGATAGTGTGAGGACATGTGGAACAGCGAGGAGGAGACTGTTATGTGGTGAAAAGGGAAGAGTGGCACGATTATAAGGATCGTACTGGATGAATCTATATATATTATATAGCTTGATTCCCACTCCTTTGGTGCGGTCCTCAGATAAACATCACTAAAGTAATTGTGGAAACATCTCCACGAATAATATTTAATATAATCTAGAAAAAAAAAACATTTCGCCCGGGGATAGAACAGGGAACTTCCACTTCCGCGTCCGGCCACTCCTGGATGGACTTTCAGAGTAAGCCTGCTGTAAGGACAAGGATAAAGTTGGAACAATGTTCGATTAGATGTTTCCCGACGATGGATCGAGCCCGGGTAATCTGACTTTACGTAGCGTTCTAACCTTTGAACTGATTAATCAAACTTTAGTTAAAAAACAAATGCAATGTAGTTAGTATTTTATGCCAAAGTAGTGTTTTGTAGTATTTTTTTTATTTTTAAGCATTTGTTTTTTTCTCACACTTCGTTGAATGCACCCATAAAACCTTGTCGAAATAAATTAATTTCGTGCAAAATAAGAAATAGTGTTACGGGAAATCGCTGTTTGGCGGGAATACATGTAAATTGTGTTTTATGCGTTTCAGAATCTGATGAAATTGGTGTCAAAGTTCATCAAAAACTATAAGTAACATGTTTAGTATTTGCATTCTATAAAAATTGTTTCGTTACAATATGAATTCCCTGGACCCCTACTCATCGATTTTTTTTTCATTTCTGGATTCTATACCTATACGTGGATGTTAATTTCCGCCTAACAAATCGAGGATCACCTCAAGGCTCCCCAACAAAACATATTTTTAAAAATATTTTACTAAACATTCTTGCACGTTGAGATCAGCTATGTTGAGAATTATTATTTACTACAATTCAGAAATTAAAAAAGTCCGCCCTGAATTGTAGTAAATAATAACAATTACATCTACGGGAGTGTTTCCCGACTAACCAAATCGAGAAAGATGTTGAGAATGTTGATGGTTGACACTTTGGCTATTCGAGACGATGAGTGGTGATAGACGAGGATGAAGTATGAACAGAAGAGAGGAGGGGAAACCCGGTACCTGCACGTAGCCTACTCCTTTCGAAAAGTACCAAGGGGACTAACGCCTTAATGTCCCATCCGAAAGGACGGTGTAACCTTGACAGTCATATAGGTTCCTCCACTAACCCGGACTGCCGAGCAGACGTCGAGGAGAACGAAGCCGTTACACTAGCTCTCGAACCCTCCATCTGTTCTAACCAGCGATTTACGTGAGTTTCAGGGCAGATCGGTCACCCACTCTACCCCTGATCACCAAATTGAGAATGTGATGTTTGTTTGTTCAAGGTTGGCATCATGTCGTTCGGCTCCGACAAGTGTGGACAGGATGGGATACCAAGCGTCTTCACGAGCGTGCACAACTACATAGACTGGATCAAGAAGAATATGGAATAAATGTTGTTTCAATTATAATATTAATAATTACCTTGGTAGATTATATCAAACATGTATATAGTTGTGGGAGGGTACCCGAATTTCGAGTCGGTTATTTGGGACCGACCCGCCAGGCCAAAATGGTACCCGTTTTCGAGTAATTAAACAAAATTGAGGTATTGTGGAGGTGCCGGTCCAGTATTTAAGTATTTCTTTGGTGAAGTTGCCGGTCTAGATTTTTTTAGTGTATAGGCCCCTACATACGAGCCAATAATACAAAATACCATTCAATAAAAATACATAAAAAATGAATTGGGAGAAAAATCGTAATCTTAGATTCTTTACAAGTATGTGTTATGTGCCTCGTTGCTAGGACAACTTCAAAGTCACCGTCTACAAATTCCTAAGCCATGAACTGAAATACTTAAGTCCATATCGAAAGTTAAAAATCTTCTGCCTTAACGGGAATTGAACCCCGGACCAACATGCAGTATTATAACGGCCCTTTTTTCCTTATAACCGACCCTATTTGAAATCACATATAGTTAGGTAGTATACCCAAACCCGACCCGACTTTCAAAACCTCCACCCACATAGTCCCACGTACAAGCCAATAGTAGGGAAATTTAAAAGCTCTAGGTGGATAGGGCTTATAAGTTACATGCTCTTAAATTCTCCTTACTTATAAATACAACTCAAATAAATAAAAAAAGACACTGCAGGTACTTTGCATAGCTGAACTATCTTAAAGAAAGGTAGAAAACAACGTATGTATTTTCTACAGGTAACAATTTTCATTATCCATCGCCGTAGACTGCTTCTGGCAGATATTAACAAATTGAAAAACTCTTATTTCCCTGTCAATTGTATATTTTTATTATTATATGTAATTTATTCAAGCTTAAATAAAAATAAAAACGTTATTGAAATTGTAAGTTGTTCGATTTTCTCTTTAGAAATATTTTCAGTTTTTTTAATTTTTGTGAGAAACTAATTAATTTTGTACAAATCATCATGTGCGTTTCATTACGAGACACTAACATATAAGAAAGAGATGTACGAAGTGACGTGAAGCTGTTGATGCGTGACAGTGGTTATATGTACATTCAAATCTAAGTGCATCCTACTGTCAATCCATTTGATAGCATACTGCATTAGATTAGTTTATAATGAAAACTGATAATTTTATTTGGGATGGTTCTTAAAAATAAATTATGTTTGGTTTCTGAACATAAGTAATACTAATATGCAACCTACAATTAATGAAAGTGGTGTGGGCGTACCGAAATTTCGAGGTTGAGTCGGGCATTTGGGAGCCGGACTCGATGGCTTAAAAAGGTATATGATTTTCGGGTAACACACAAATATTTTTTGGGGAGATGGTGGAGGTGCCGGTCCAGGATTTACATATTTAATTGGTGGACGTGCCGGTCCAGACATTTTTTAAAAGTTATGTAAAATTATATTCAATAAAAACCCCGACAGTAGAAAATGGATTGGGAGAAAATCAAAATTTAAGATCATTTTAACCATTTTCAGATGCAGTATTATACGGCAGTCTTTTCCCTACTTTCCCCGAAAACTCGAAGCCGACCCGACCCGACACCAAAACCTCGACCCGTACAGTCGTATTAATGATCCAATCCAAAGTGAAGACTACAGTCGACAGCAGAAATTTTTTTAATGTACTTTTCTCAACTTTGAATGGGACAAAATGACAAATGGCATGAATCGGAGGGAACAGGAGTCTATGAACTAGAAAACACATAATGACATGAATAATGCTAATTGTGGGAATATATTTTAAGGGGATATTTAACTGAAATTGAAATTTTCTTAACCATTCCATGTACACATTTGAAATTTTGTGATTTAAAAAAAATCTATATTTCACATATTTCAATTAAAAAACTATAAATCTAATCAAGAAAGTGTCTGGTGAATTTGTCAGGATAAGATTTGAGAGCGTGTTAAAAAGAAATTATCCTTTTATCTTAAAAACTGTAGAAGAGGTAGGGAAACAAGTTAGCAAATGTGCTAGAATAAAACTTCCAAGATAATATAATATATACTATTGGTATTATCAGCTGTTGACATAATGAGCCATTTGAGAGTCTTTTTTACCACTTGAATATCACATGCAGCATTTTATTTCTGCGTTTAGTCTATTTATTTATTGGTTAGTTACTATATCGGCCTACATTAATTGAAATGTGCATTTTACTTTTTGAAACTTGTAATGGTCATAAACATTAATTATATGGGTAATTGAAGATAAATCGGCCAATCCACCCCCACCCTTATAACAATTACTTATGATCGTTACAAAGATTCAAAAAGTGAAATGAACATTTAATTATTGTAGGCCAATATAGTAACTAACTAATAAATAAATGGACTTGACGCAGAAAGTAACTGCTCCATGTGGTATTCAAGTGGGAAAAAAGACTCCCATATGGCTCATTTATGTGCAATGTCTATATAATTTATTCTTATGGTAACAACACTAGTACTGTACTAGTCAATAGTATGTCTCGTCCTTTTTATTTTGCTTTTAAATACTTGTTAAGGGGATATCCATTTTTATTTATTTTCCCCACTTAAAATGTTGTTGCTGCCCTTGCAGAAAATGTTTTTTGTGAAAAATTAACGTTTTTGGTGGAGGTGCCGGGTAAGATTATAATCAATTTTATTTGTTTTGTCGAATTCTTTCTATCGTCTGGAATACTAGGAAAACGCTCAGTTGGACGCGTTGATAAGCGAGAACGCGCTATACAATTTGTTGATGGTCCAAATTTCAACCTGATCTGAATCTTCGTGCAACCGCTACCATGAGCCAAAAAAGCAAAAACGAGTAAATTTTGTAACAACATTGGAATGTATCACAGAGATACGCTTTTTTAAGTACTATAAAATTTAGAATATATAGCATTAATAAAATATGGCAATTAGTAGCATCTACATCCCCCCCCCACCCGCCCCCCCTTCACCACCAAAACCCCAAATGTGGAGTGTTTCTTGCACTCAATTCAATTTCAATTCAGTATTTATTTAGCTTAAAGCTATTTTTACATGCAATTTCAATAGTAATAGTACAATTCAATACAATTTCATTTTTAAAAATAGGCCTAACTAATTGAAACAAATTTTCAAAATACATACAAGATAATTCAATACAGTTACAAAATATATACAAGTCATATTACAATTTTTATGTTCCTCATAGATAAAATAGAGTTTTAACAAATTTAATACATTTCAATTTAAAAACTGCTATACGTTGTTCCTGTTTTATCACTAAATCTAATTTATTATATAATCTGTACCCAGAATAAAAAACATGTTTTTCAGTTGCTGATTTGTTTACTCTGTCCACAATAATGTTAGTATTATTTCCTCTTGTATTATGACTATGGTTGCTAGAGGAGTATTCTATCATGCAATTTAGATAAGTAGGCATATTTCCTTTAATCATTTTAAATATGAATAAGAGTACGTTTAAGGCAATTCTCTGTCTGACAGTTAAGAAATTTAATACATTCAGCATATCTGATATTCTGCTATATTGATTCCATCTCAAAATCACTCTCATCCCTCTATTTTGTAATTTTTGTAATATATCCAAATCTCTCTCATTTCTACCCCACAGGAGTGTGCAACAAAATTCTGTATGAGGAGCTATGATTGTCTTGTAAATAAGTGTTCTAACCCAAGGGGAGACAAAAGAACCAACCCTTGACAGAAATCCAATTTTTTTCTTAATTTTTTTGGCTATATAATTAACATGACTAGTTAGTTTTAAGTGCATATCAATAAGAACCCCAAGATATTTAAATTCACTGACAATTTCTAGTTTTTCACCATTAATATGCAAAAACACTTCCTCATTATCATTATCCTTCATTACTTTGTTAAATACACTACCTGATGATGTCAGTATCATACATTTAGTCTTTGTTAAATTAAGTTTTAATTTATTGAGTTTGAGCCACTCCATCATTCGCATTAATTGAATATTAATAATATAACACACTTCTTTATAATCCAGACCTGAATATGATACTAATGTGTCATCTGCAAAAACATTTAGAAATACATAATCCATGTTTAAATACAAATCATTTATATATATAATAAACAGTAAAGGACCAAACACAGAGACTTGTGGTACTCCAAAATCATTGACCAGTTCTCCCGATACGTAGTTTCTAAATTTAGTTTTTTGTCTTCTATTTGTTAAATAGCTGCTACTGCCTATGGCAAATGTTGAATTAAAGGAACACTTCAATAAGTCACATAAAACATAAGAATACACTGCTAAACTTGTTTTTAATAGGTATTGAAAAACATTTATTTTAGTAAAATTAATATTTTGCCGTGTTTTTCAAAGCATAGTGTTCACCAATTTAGCATTATTTATCTAAAACGCTAAAAACATGTATCTCAAATTGTTAGGACGGCCCCAAAGTCACGTCTTTACAAATTCCCAAGACAAGATCAAACAACAGGCTAAAGATATAATCTGTTGGGAGTTTTAAGGAGGATTTTAAAGTTTGCGAACATAAGGAATTTTATACCACGTCGTTGTTATGATTATCGATTGCATAATGCACGAGTATTTCTCAATGTTTGAAAGAAATTCTGGCTCAGGTTTTATTGCACATTTTGTTTGCTCAATGTCAAAACAGTTTACTACCAACACGCTTTGCAGTCTACTTTTATATTTTCATTTTGTAATTTACAACTCAAAGTCAACAGGTAATTTGACATTTTTGAATGAACAACTAAGCTGGGAGTAATAATTTATTGTTATTAGTGTTCATGTCGCAATTAAACAAACGCACGTGACCTTGCATCACCTAGGTGCAATGACAACTACTCTGAGACTGTGAACTAAGCGAACGGAACACCTGCTATTTGACAAAACACACTTTATTGAGGTATGTATTGAGCTATTGTTTTAATCTATATATGAATTAACAAAAATGTGGTTGTGATGTTTTTAATATTAGTCAAATTACTGCATGTAAAGGTGATTTAAAAAATCTACAAAAGTTTGCAATGCACGATAAGATTTTCTTTGTCTTCTTCTTCTTCTTCTTCTTCTTCTTCTTCTTCTTCTTCTTCTCTTCCTTCTTCTTCTTCTTCTTCTTCTTCTTCTTCTCCTTCTCCTTCTTCAATTTGATTATTTAATAGATTTGCTTCCTATTTTGGGTAGACCCGTACCTGAGATTTTTGTTGCATATTTTGTTATCTCCATTTGTATGCTTTCAAAACTATACAAATGTCTAATCAGATGTCTATGAATAATTCAGGACAAATATAACACATATCTTAAACATACCGACAGTGCTGGCTCGAGCGTTAAGCGCGCGACTCTGATTTGGCAGGACATAGGTTCAAATCCCGTCGATACTGGCAATCCTGACTGAAGGTTTTCCTAGGTTTTCCGCAGTCGTTTATGAGAATGCAAGGGATGTAGAAAACAATTTTAAACAGACCTCGGAAATCCCTTCACAATCCCATCTCCAATCCTAATTTAAATTAAAGGTTGATGAAGAAAAGGTTTAGCGGCCTTAATCCCGCCTGGAAAATAACGATTATCTATATCTATCTATCTATGTACCTATAGTTCACACGGAGAGGGATTTCCTGGCAGTCTCCACGAAAAAATATTTATTATCTTAAACAAATTTAGCCACGTAAAAGCAGAAAAGGAAATAGTATTCGCTAAATTCTGTCTTGTATAATGTGTATAAAATGTGTCAACGTAGTATTTCGCACTTCCAGTAGCATGAATATGATGGCTACAAGTGGACAGGCGCAGTTGCCCCTAGTCTTTCTATCTATCCTGGTTCAGGTCATGGTTGGTGGAAACGCTGTGGCAGCATCTGACGAGGAAGAAGGTGAGTTTCAGGTTCTGGGTGAAACATATCAGTGATGATAGGGGTCTCTGAGATTTCTCCTAACGTTCAACCTGTTTTCTAGGCCATGCGGAACGGAATGCCGATCCAGGGTTCAGCTCAAGAATGATTGACGGTACCCGAGCAAGTCTTGGGCAATTCAAATCCGCTGTATCATTTAGCGTGGTTGCGCAGTTTGAAGATGAGAAGGGTGATGTAAGAAGGGTGCCTATAACGCATTGTACCGGCACAATAATCAGTCCTTTATGGATTCTCACAGCGGCCCACTGTCTCCCATATCCGTTCTTGCGCAATCTGGCCGCCAAAAATAACAGGTTGGCTAAAATACTTACCTTCCTTGTTCTTTGTTTAAATGTTGGTCTTTGTTATCGTCGTCGTCGTCGTCGTAGGGAGGTCGTCAAAGGAAGGGGAGGGGTCCCCGACAACTACTTCCAGAGCTCGCCTCGAGTTTCGGGGAATAATATAACTCAATACTTATTAGCTGATATTTGTGACATGAACTTTTCCTCTTTCATTGGCTTTCACGATTAGAGCCATACTTTGGGTCAATTCTGTCCCGGTGTAATGGAATATCTTTACTCCGGCGGGATATTGCTACTGTACGAGTTCGCTGGAGGCTCCTACCCTTCTCCTACCCTTCCTTCTCCTACTCTAACCTAACCGGTTTCCCTCAAAGTGCGGGACGTAGTAATGACCGTCTATGGCCGGGTCAGAATATACTATCACACCGGGTCCATTATCTCTATTTCCAAGTTTCTGATTTTGGAGAACTTGCCCAAGACTGCAGACGAAACCGCACGTACTTGAGATAAAAATACCAAAATGTTGTTATAACCAGCAGGAATGTAACATTTCTATTCGTTTCAATAATCTTTTCTCAAACTGAATAGGTTATACACTGGTTGCAACATGCATTCACTCACCCAAACCTATAGAGGGTTTAATATCTCTACCTCGTTGCATTCTAAATAAAATCGTTGGTCTTGTGTTAGCGTATCTGCTTCCAATGCACAGGTCCAGAGTTCGATTCCCCTAAAGTCAAAGTTTTAATTAACTTCTGATTTGGACTTAGGTCCATTAGTTCTTGATTTGGACGTTTGTAACGGTGACTTTGGACCGTCCTAGCAACGAAGCACATAATAATTTCAGAGTTGTTCTAAATCGGCCATGTTATTCTGGCGTTATTGCGGGTGTTTCGCACTGTCCATACCACTGATTGCTATATTTCATATTAAAAATTCGACTTTGTTGGTTATCGCTCACGTCTGATTGCGTCGGGGCCTGCAGGTTGGCTTGGTCGCTTTATTTTAAAGTCCCCACTGAAAATCATTTATATAACTGAGTGGGTAGACTCTAAATAAATTTAAAATTTATTTTATTTATTTATTTATTTATTTAAAAAAGTATAAATTCGTTTTTGAGTCTACCCACTCGGTCGTGATTATTATTTTACTTGTTATTAATTATGAACATCACACTAATAACTATAATCCTGTTTGTTTTAGGTTGGTAATTACCCATGAAAAAATCGTGGTTGTAGCTGGTTGCATAAATTTGAGAGACGCTAACTGCCGACGATACTTGGTTGAACGCTATTTCGCCCATGACAATGTGACAATCACTTTTGGAAATAAGAGTGAATTATTCCTAATGAATTCGTGGTCAAGGCCGGATCGACACACAGGTTCAGGCGGCATGGTAACTGGTGTTGATGTGGCACTTCTAAAAACTGAAGGAGAGGATGGAATTCAATAAGAATGTTGGCTCCAATTCTATCATGAGTGGTCACATGCCTAAGAGGGTAAAATACTGTATTTCACTGGGGTTTGGTGAAAGTAATGTGCATGGTTCGCCCAGTCAACTATTATATGTTGATGTGACTGGTGGAAACCAAATATTTTGTGGAGAAAACCGACCAAAAGGCTTTGTTATTGAAACATACCATGTGTGTTCGGTAAATAAGAACGACAAAGGCGGCATCTTGTGTTATGGGGACACGGGTTCCTCGATCCTGTGCAAAGATAGATACAGTGAATACATCTTTGCGGGCGTGGTAAGAAGTGGACGTTTCTCTAACTGCGGGTCCAAGAGTCTACAGAGATACTCTGATGTTAGTACGTCCACCGGATACGTTGAACAGTGGATACGAGAGATTACGGAAAATGACACCGACATTGTCTACAAAAGATTGTAGTACCAATACGATACTTTCATGCACATAAATGTTAAAGATGGTTTTGAGTTTGTTTTCAAAGAACGTAAGTATAGTATCCTAGGACGGGAAAGGTCGGCCATGTAGGATATGGACTTGCTTACACCCTCTTTAGACTACATGGTTGAAAAATGTTAGGCCTAATTAGGCAACAATATAAAAAATTATAATTCATAACGAATAGCATAACTATTACCTAATTTAGTGGATTAATACTATAACTTTAACGACTTCATGTTTAGAAGAAAAATAACAGGTGGGTGAAGGATGGGTCGTAGGGAATAGTAACTTAATGCACATTTAAATTTATGTCTGATTGATACAAGGATATGATGAGTGATAATGTTTTATATTATGATTGTTAGTAAATGTTTTTTAAAAAAATCACCGTACTGTGTACATTGTTAAATAAAAGCATTAATGAAGAATCAGTAGTCTTTCATTATTTTAATCGCAATGCTCAAAGCCCACTCCCCACCATTGTTACTGAAAACCTTGGGTTATCCAAAAGATACGAATCATTTTATTTTTATAATTGAAATAAATACATTCAATCACATGGAAATGTAATTTTAAATGTAAGTAACAGTTAGCTATAGATTAAATAGTTTAGTATACTGATCTACAGTATAGTGAATTTTATGGGTTTTACTGTGGTACGCATCACATTGATGTTACAAAACAGTTTCGTATACAGAAATAATATTCAGAGACAACTCACAAGTGTATTGAATATGAAGTAAGAAAATAAATCGTTTTAATATTGCCAGTACTGGGCAGAATAGAAATATTCGTTTTGTGTTTTGTAATTTTTTGTTGAACTATAGAAAGACTGACACAATTAAATATTGGAAAGTAAATCTTCATCTTCACATACAAGCGATATTTCTAAAAAAAAAAAAAACAAGAACTTAAAACAGCGTGTAATGAAACTATTTTTCTATTCAAATCGACAAAATAGCGAAATGAAATTTATTTCTAGAGTTAACATTACTGTAAATATTATGTATAAGTTTTATAAGTAAACAAAACAAGTAGGAAAATGGAAGGAGTATAACAATCAAAAACATAATCACTTATTGCATTTTATTTATTGAAAATATTGTAATTTGTATCTAAAAAGAGCATAGAAACGATGCAATGCCGTTATAAATAATGTTTTTTTACCAATCATATTATTGACTTTAAGTACAAAGAGACAAGTTAAATGAAGTCCTTATTGTGTTTCTCATTATCGATGCTGGCTTTGAAATATTATTATTTGGAAAAGTAAGTAACATTCAAAGTAAGAATGCATAATATTCAAGATAGGCTACCCGGCACCTCCACCATTTTATTGAAAATCTCGTATTTTAATATAAAAAAACACATTGCAACAATGGCCAAGTAATGACGTTATACACAATCTAATTTAACCTTACATATTATTGACTTCAAGTCCAAAGGAGAATCAATGAAAAGGAGGCATTATGGTGCTTTTCATTATCGATGATGGCTGCGAAATATAACTACAAATTGGAAAAGAAATAGAGAAATTGGATAAGAATGCATTATATTCAGCATTGGCTACCCGGCACCTCCACCATTTATTTAAAATCTCGTATTTAAGTTTAAAAAACCACTTCGCAACGATGACCAAGTAATGACGTTATATACAATCTAATTTAGGAGTCCATATTATTGACTTCAAGTACAGGGGGAATGAATGAAAAGGAGGCATTATTGAGCATTTCATTATCGATACTAGCTGTGAAATATAACTACAAACTGGAAAAAAAAACACTGGAGAAATTGGATAAAAATGCATAATATTCAACATTGGCTACCCGGCACCTCCACCATTTATTGAAAATCTCGTATTTTGGTTTTAAAATCCACATTGCAACGATGGTTTAGTAATGACGTTATACACAATCTACTTTAAACCTTCTATAAAATTAACTTCAAGTGCAGGAGGGAACATTAAAGGAATCATTATTGTGTTTTTCATTATCGTTGCTGGCTGTGAAATATTACTTCAAATTAAAAACGATCTGGAGAAATTGGATAAGAATGCATAACAATCAACGTTGGCTACCCGGCACCTCCACCATTTATTGTAAATCGTATTAATTTTGTTCCAAAAACTACGTTTCAACGATGTCCAAGTAATGACGTTATAAACAATCTAATTTAAGAGTCCATATTATTGACTTCAAGTACAGGGGGAATGAATGAAAAGGAGGCATTATTGAGCATTTCATTATCGATGCTAGCTGTGAAATATAACTACAAATTGAAAAAGAATACTGGAGAAATTGGATAAGAATGCATAATATTCAACATTAGCTACCCGGCAACTCCACTGTTAATTTAAAATCTCGTATTTTGGTTTAAAAACACATTGCAACGATGGCTAAGTAATGACGTTATATACAATCTGATTTTATCTTCCAAGTTATTGACTTCAAGTACAGGGGGAATGAATGAAAAGGAGGCATTATTGAGCATTTCATTATCTGGCTGTGAAAATATAACTACAAATTGGAAAAGAACTGGAGAAATTGGATAAGAATGCATTATATTCAGCATTGGCTACTCGGCACCTCCACAATTTAGGAAAAGCTTATTTTTGTTCAAAAAACTGAAAATTTTAACGATGTCCAAGTAATGACGTTCTACACAATCTAATTTAACCTTTTATATTATTGACTTCAAGTCCAGGGGAGATCATTAAAGGAATCATTCATTATTGTGCTTTTCATTATCTATACTGTGTTAGAACTCTTTTGTTCTTGATTTCTAGAATTGAATGAATAAAAATTCTGTCATACAGTACTCGCCAACTATTTAACTGCCAACTTGTTCATTATAACACAGTTAGAAAATATGAAACGTAAGATGACGCAAGAACTAAAAGATTCTATTGTTGCTATCTACAACAACATGTGTAAAAAAATAAAGAATGTACCGGTACATACAATGGCCTAGGCCTATTATATAGGGGAGGTTACTTTTTATACATATACGGCCATAATATAATATTTTATATTATTTGAGATTTTTATGTATTATCCTACTAGGTTACTAAGTCTAGATCTGTACATATTGTAAATGTTTTTAAAATTATTTGTATTTATTGGTATTTATGTATTAGCCTAGACAGATCATGACATGTTATACACTCAGAACATGGTCTACATGGAAAGAGTATACATTACGCAAATAAATCTATCTCTCTATCTATCTACTATTATAGCATGGGATTTCCCTCCTGGTCTCGTCCAGTTTGTTTTCTATACGAGAGCTCAGCGCTAGTGTACGCGTCTCTATTGCGAGAGTTCACTGTTTAGTTCTGACCTGAAGGTTCCCCTCACTCAATGGTAAACTTATGTAAATGAGTATTATATAAAACATCCCTTGAAGATTCTCAAACAAGTAACTCCTATATCTTACATCTCCTCATCCTACATCTAGAACGTCTCCTTAAAAGTAAAATGTTTCATGTCCAGGTTTCTAATAAAAAAAAATATATATGCGTCAAATATTGTATTTAAGGTATATTTCTTAATTTCATAAATTGGGAAACACTCCCCTTTGTCAATTTGTTAATACGATCTAGAAATTAAATTTAAACCACAATCCAGCCCATAAAAAGTAGTTAATGACAAAATACAAGAAATACTTTTTAACTAGTTTAAAAATTTTATGTGGCTCTTAAGGACGATTATATTTATGAAGTGTAACTTATTTCACAATTTCCGGAAAGAGACTCAGTCCAAGTTTTACTGCTGCTGTGTCACTCTGATGACAACACAGATCTACCCCAATAAGCTTTGCACATAAACTTGTATTTAGCTTATAATTAATTTACTTTACAGCTTTTGACTTGGCAATTTACAACTAAAATCGTCAACGTCAACGGTGTATTTATTTGTTTGTGAATAAATAAACAGTGACTTAAAAAAAGTTCACTGAATTTGTAAAATATGTTCATTTCGTAATTAAAGCAACGTACACGCTCTTACAACATCTATAGCTGAGTTAGGTGAATACAACACCTAAACTACGAAGGTGCACCAAAGTCGCTGAACCTCTCTGCTCCTTGGACAAAACGGTTGCATATACCTTGTTCAATATTCATGTAAGTATAGTGGTCTCGTTTTTAATCTACGAGTATTGCAAAAATATGTTTTGTTACTGTTTTAAAATGTAAGGCTATAGATAAGGTGACAACGCTCTGAGAACAATAATATGGTAACGTTTGCATCAACTTGAGAACTAAATGAATTATTTTTCTTTCTTCCAGTGTTGCATGATGATTATTAGTAGACCAAACACGTTGACCCTGGTCGTTCTAACTATCCTGGTTCAATTCTTGGGTCGTGGCAACGCTGTACGAGATGCTGCAACGTCTGACTTGGACAGGGATGCTGGGTCATTTGAAGCAGGTGAGGATTGCACAGTGTTGCAATATCAGCGATACAATTCATATTATCCCAAACGAATGTTTTTTAATCCTTGCATATTATTATTCTGCAAAACAGCAGCTGTTTCATTCAGTATTAATTAGTTGACTAATACGTTTAGTTTTTAGCTGCCAAGTGCTTCATTTGGACCCTAGTTTTTAAACAGCAAACGTAATGATTAAATTTCTATGAGTTAAGTATAATAACAACCCAAATGTCTATGGACACCATACTAATAGTATGATTACTTTTTAAGTTACAATTGAAATGTGTCGTATATTTGAATAAATAAACAGCTGCTACCACAAAAGTAAAATTAAAATGCAGAAATCGCGCGAGTTTGTACAATATAGGACAGTGTTGTCTGAGAATTCTAGCGAGCAACTTGTTTTCTAGGCCCTGAAGAACGGAATGCCCATCAAGATTACAGCCCGAGAATTTTCAACGAATCCACAGTAAGCCTTGGGCAATTCAAGTCCAGTGTAATCGTTCAAACGTCATCGAAAGTCTACAGCGAAACGTATGGTAATCCAGTGACCTCCACGTCCTGTCTTGGCACAATAATCAGTCCTTTGTGGGTCATCACAGCAGCCCACTGTCTACCTTATGCTTACTTGGAAAATCTGGCACAAAAAAATAACAGGTTGGTTAAAAAATAATATTACACTATAGTTGTTAATAACTCACGCCATACTATACGGTCGCCAAGTCAAAAAACGACTATAAGATTTTCTTGTTATTATTATTTTATTTATTATTATTATATTATTTCCTTACTATGCGAAAATGTATTCTTGAACAAACTCAAACAGAGCATTGAAACATTACATTATTTTACCATTTTACCTTAGCTAAAATATTGTATGCGAAAGGGATTTGGCCCTTGGGTATATGCAAGAAGTTCAAAAATGCTAATTAATGGGTGTTTCCTGATGTTCTTTTAATTCTAAACACAAAAAAATTGGTTTGAACGTTTGAAAAAAATGTATTCTATAAGAAAACTGTGTTTGAAAATGCGTAATTTTCAATTGCCGCCGTGGCAACCGATAACGCACTCTGATTGGTCGTGACGTCACCCGCCATGTAAGGCACGTATAGAGGCAGTGGACTTGCTTGGTTGACGCGCAAATCCAATAACGAAGCCTAAATGACAGAAGGATTTAAGGCAAGGCAGAGGCTATAATAATAGTAATAACCAGAAATCTCTGATTCTAATCACGTAAATGAGTAGGCTTATTAACCTACTTCAAGCAGTGGCATTCAATGATAACGTACAAAACATACCAAATTAAGTTTTTTGCAAAACCTCGTAGTTTCGAAACACACCGTTAAGAACAGCTATCTAGGCCTAGGATTCAAAGTATAGGTTTGGCTACCCCTGACGCCTAGAGGGGCAATGTATACAAGAAAATAATTCATGTAATTTATACCGTAAGACACATGAGTAATTTATCATAATCAATGCCACCACTAAATAACGAATATAACGAAACAAAAAATACGTTTCCCGTGCATAATCCCCGACATTCTACGCCTATAGGCCCCGCATATATAGCTCGGCCTACAATTAAAAGTTAATTTTGCACGTAATTTATACAGTGACACACATGAGTAATTTATCATAACTACAATGCCACCACATTAATAACGAATATAACGTACCAAAAAATACGTTTTCCCATGCATCCCCTTGATTGTAGGCCTAATAGGCCGGGCATATAGCTCGGCCTACAATAAAAAGTTAATTTTGCACTTTTATAGATTAGAATATGATTTTAAAGGCTCACGGACATTAATAATTAGCATAATAGTTTTGGCAACCACAACCCATGTTAATTTACCACCGTGAGGATAGCGATCAGGATTTTCACGGTTATGTAGGATGGCTATTCGACGCCAAGAAGGGTAATGCAAACAAGAATACATATTTATGTAAGTTATACAGTAAGATAAATTAGTAGCTTATCATAATACAATGCCACCTCTAATTAAAACAAATATAATGTGTAAAAATGTTTTTTCCCCGTGCGAAACCCCCGAGATTATTGACCTATAGGCCGGGCATCTCTAGCTCGGCCTACAATTTAAAAGTTCGTATTGGCAACCACTACATTCTCTATTATCATTACTATGTTACATGTCAATAACGCCTCAAATCTTTGGTAACACTTTAATACAGCTTATTTAGCGTAGCTACACAAGTGCTAGTGCATAAAGGAACAACACAATAAGTCTTATAATTCGATATTCATTGCTGATTGCCGCGAAAGCAGGGCCCCTGCGCGTGTTATCCCAATGCGTCCGCTGGTAGCCTACATGGCCGGTGACGTCACGAAAATGGCGCGCGACCTTCAAAACGCTTATTTGACCAAGAAAACAAAAAACAATATTACGGCCAAACTAATAAATGTAGAGATCCAATTTTTTTTGGTGTTCTATAGGGTGTTAGTGGCTTTCGAAAAAATACACTTACAGAATTTGTGCAAATAGCCTAATTTATTTTATAAATCACATGCGTTTACTTTTATAGTTTTCATTTTTATCTTTTTTGGATGAGCGTAGCGAGCGTAGCGAGCGAAGCGAAGATTCCATTTCACTACACTGGAGAAAAAAATCCGGAATGTTTTTTTTTTCTTTCTTTCTTTCTTTCTTTCTGTATTTTTGTGTGTCTGTTAACACGATTCCGGCTAAACCGATACTCCGATTGCGATGAAATTTCATGGAGGCCTTCGAAATCTCTGAACTTAGAACCGTTAGAACTTCCACGTTTTTGAGCGCAATCGGGAAATTTTTTCTCATAAACAACCCAATTTTACGATTTTTTTTCGATTTTTAAAAACTTTCTTCGACTTATAACACCTACATGCTTTAACCGATTGTAATGATTTTTTCACAGAACCTTAATTTCATGAATTAAGATATTCGTGCGAAATTTGAGCGTAATCTAAAAATTATTTCTCATGAAAATCGAAATTTTACGTTTTTTTTTCTTTTTTAAAACAATTCTTTGACTTATTACACCTACATGCTTTATCCTATTGTAATTATTTTTTCACGGAACCTTAATTTCATGAATTAATATATTCGTGTTAAATTTGAGCGCAATCGAATATTTATTTCTTATGAAAATTGCAATTTTACGATTTTTTTCTTTGTTAAAAATTACGATTAATTAATAAAATTAAGTTATTTTTTTATTTAATTTAATTTAATTAAAAAAAAATCTTCGACTAAGTAATGATTTTTTCACAGAACAACAGAAAATCCGCGTAACACATGGCAGCTCAATGCACCAATTACGCTCATCCAACAACGCGGCGGGACTTAAGCGTTTTCCTATTGAAAGTAATCATCATGAATATTATGGCTCTATACCACTGTTCTTTAAATAACATTACGGAGCAATGGTAAACTCCAAATATTCCGAGTATTAATGATGGAAAAATACCAGTTCATCTAGTTTGAGAATTGAATTGAGAATTTGAGAGTTATGCTCTAAGTAACTCACTGTAGGTTCATATTCAGGGACTTACAACAGGTAACCGGGCTGTTATGTTCTCCATTGCCATTCTCTTGACATGTACTGTGCGAGTGGTGCATGTATTAGGATCTTCTTCATAACAGCATGAAGTTAAAACTCAGAAACTGCCTTCTTACTTCACCTGAAGCAGTTGCATTCTGTAACGTGTTGAGTACTACCTCGTTCCACTTTTTATAACTCGGGTGTTCAAAACAGCGTTGGTATCGCATAGAGCATTAATACAGTCATACTTTTCTGGATCGCTGCGCCAACAACGTCAAATTATGGAAGTTGCGCTGAATATGGAAAACTTCATTTCTTTTCTGAGAAAGACAGTTAATTTATAAATTTGTGGAAACATAACAACTGGACGCAATGCTCCACAAGTGCAACTAACCAATTAATATTACATTGGATAACAAACCAAAACAATTTATAACGTTACAGTACAATAAAAAATTTGTTACATAAAGATGACCACAAAAATATAACCTTGTATGTAGGCCTATGTGAGTGGTGTTGTATGCATGTTTAAGTGTATTTTTGTGTGAGTGAGTGTGTATAAGTGAAAATATAAATTGTTTGTGCTTGCAGGAGTGACTGAATAGTGAATGCATTAGTGAAGTCAATTATCAGTTATATTTTGAATTCGAAAGTGATGAATATTACAAGTGTGCAAATCTAAATGAGGCCTGTTCATTGGCAAAAGATTGGTATAAGTAGACGTTACCTTATCAAACAGGCATGCTTGTGCACATCAATGCGGTTGGGGGAAGTTGAAACAGTTTATGAATACGTGTGGTGTATCCCTCGATGGAACACGGTAGTTCAACGATTCGAGAGGCGAGTCAAGCAGGTTATTAGCAATTTTATAGAGCAGAACAACGTCCATAAATTTCCTCCGGATTTCAAGAGTACTTAGCTTATTGTGAGAACACATACCCACATAATTGCCTCTGTGTTATTATTAGCCTGAAGCACAAGTGTTTGAAATATCTTCGGTACCAACGAAATAATTTCGTGCAGAAAGAAGACAAAACTACAGTAACAATACAACTGAAATAACAACAGGATAGATTTTCACGAAATCCTAGATTTAATAATAATTTTTCACCTATTTCAGTTATAAAGCAAGTGAACATTACTTACACTTAAGTTATCCTTTCATTATTGCATTCATGAAGCGAATAACTATTTGACGAAATATCGTGGCCGTTATGAACAATGGACCTTTACCGTCGACATTTAAAATTGGACCAAAATGTGGTGGACCACTATACGCATGGACTATTATGATTGGACTCAAGTGTCCGGTAACCCTCAAGAAAGTCATGTCGTCAGGACCCCCGATGTTATAGTTGACTTTTGTAGGATTTACGTTTGAATAATACGGGGAAAAACTTAAGAACAAGAAAATGTGATATCAAATAAACAATATCAGCTACAAATGATGTATTTCTTTATTTTGTATACATCGAAGGTGGTTAGGTTTATTGATTTCGTTCCGTACGTCCCAGTGACCTGCCCGCCGTTTTCACGTCTGCTACCAACATTCTCAATAGACGCAGTCATAATATTAATTACCACTTCGGTTTATTTGTGAATATTCATACTTGAAATGGAAATACAAAATGTCAAGAGAAAAGGAGTCATAGAGTTTAAACCTCCAACCCCACCTCCTCAATGCTTTCGGCCGACTTCGACCAAAGGACATGTCCTGGAGTCTTCACCAGATGAAGGGAAGCCGGCGCTTCTGCAACATTGCATCGGTTTAGCCTGCGAGATATCATGTCACCACAGTCCATTGCGCTGGTTAACACGAAAGGAACCAGTTGCCTGGTCTTCCACTCTGTAGCCTGCGCTGTCCCAGGAAGCACCTGTAACACACAACGAATACATAGTGAAAGTCGTCGAGTTGGTTGCTTCTGCTGGCAATGTAGCTCAAATAAAACATTGTAATTGGTTTGTATTGATAATGCGAGAGTGGGTGGGCGGCAATTAAACGTAATCTGATATGGCTAAGTGCCAAGTTTGGAAGATTCTCATTTCCCAAATTTTATATCGTTGAACGAACACAAAAATCAACGAATCAACCTTTTATTCATTATTCGGACAAAACTAAGGATTATTTAGCAAACATTCTATTGCTTTATAGTGATTATTCGATTTTTTTTACAGCCGTTACTTGTTATTACAATGACGCTCATCAGTACATAAAAATAATCAACTACTATAAACTTTGCTAACTCAATTGACAAAAACTACTTATCGATTTCGACAAGAACTCTTTCAAAAATTCTCAATGTTTTGCAGAAATAAATTTACTTTCTAGAAACAAATGTAGCACTTGACGAAATTTACAGCAGGTTAATATGCAGCGTGTCCACATTTCACGTGTTCTCTCACGTCAATAGTGCGTATTTCATAAAAGCCTAAATAGAATCCAGCTATGAAATTTCGATCAGATACTTTCATCTACAAAGTTGATTTATGTCTATGTCTAAATATCCCAGATGCATTTTAAGGAGGTCTTGTGCAAAATCCGCTCAGTAGTTTTTTGTCAATTGAAGTGAAAGTTAAAGCGTTTTGATTATTTCTTTAATGATCTACATGTAGTAACCAAGTTAACGGCTGTGTCAAAAATTCGCAAAATCGCTATTATAAGCAATGATATGTTTGCTAAATAATATTCCTCTTAAGTTTTGTCCAAATAATGAATAGAATAAGAGTTAGAGCGAGATTAGTGCTGCGCCGTTCAACAGACGTAAACTTGGGAAATGAGGATTTATCCCAACTCATTCCGCCATGTTGCCTCGTGACGTCAGGAGGCGGGTAAAATTCTAGTCGTCAATTAAGGGATGATCTAATTGAATCAAGTACATTCAGTGAGTAAGCCACAATGTAAATAAATATACATTTCACATATAAATGAATGTAAGTTAAACTGAGAAAAGTTTCTCTGGGTGCTGTTAGCAAGTAGTTTTTGCTTGTATGAAGGGTTTGGTGTCACCAAAACCTCTGTAACAGTTGTTGATGCACGAGAGCATCGCAGCCAATACCAGCTCCAGCCAAATAATGCAGATGTTCTCTTTACGTGGTAGTGATGGGGCAATTATGAATGCGCGGTAAAAGAAGTCTCGCCTCTGTGTATGAAAGAGAAATAGGTGTAGCCAACAAAAGCAAGAAAAGTCTGTGCTAGATCACGAAGTTTATCCGCGAGCTACATCCATGCTGAGCTTTAGCGTGAACAAAGTTGATACAGTTGTTATATTTCGAAGCTATCCGCAGTCTTTCGTCGGAACCACTGTACCTTGAACTGTCCTGTAGACGCCCTCAGTATCCTGGTCCTGGAAGCCGACGTGCGCGAAGATGCCGTCACCGGGGCTTCGTCGCCGGCTGAACAATTGCTTGAGAGCAGCTGCTTCTGCTGGGGAGTTGAGAACTAGCAGCGTTGCTCCATCTCTCTCGCACTCGGCCTTGGCGGCGTTCCACGTCATCTTACGCTGGGAGTAGCGGTAGAGGCCATGCCCGGGTACCCGCTCGTAGTTGTCGGGTATCTTCGCCAGGCAGACCACAGCAACGGTGGCCAGGATGAGCAGGGAGATCTGCATGATGTGATCTGGAAGAGAGAGGTTATCTAATAACTTTGAGTGGATTGTGGTTAAATCGTGGGTATCTATCAACATATTTTATCTCCTCCACCTGTATTATGAACCAACACAATGTCATATCTTTGACAATAGTTAAAAAATCTGAAATTACAAAATCTAATCCGACCGGAATTTGAATTCGGGTTGCCCACATCCACCGAGCCCGTTAAGGCTATTGTACCACTTCTGGCCGATAATTTGAAAGTCGAAGAAACATGTCTGAAAAGTTGCTGAATGAAAGAAGTCCTTTAAAATAACAGAAAAAAAAATTGTGAATTTTTTTGGGCAGGACATAACCTCACTTTTGGAAATTATATTTAGATTTTTGGACAAAAGTGTAATATACAAGACTAGTTCAAAATTAAATTTTGAGAATCGGTTTTCTGGGCATATTTTCTAAACACCTTTAGCTATAACTTGACGATAGCTAAAATAGTTTTATGAAAATAACAGTTGGTGTACGAATTTTTTTGTCAAACGGTACAAAACTCGTATTTGTACCGTTTGACAAAAAATTCGTACACCAACTGTTATTTTCAGAAAACTATTTTAGCTATAGTCAAGTTATAGCTAAAGGTGTTTAGAAACTATGTCCAGAAAACCGATTCTCAAAATTTAATTTTGAACTAGTATTGTATATTACACTTTTGTCCAAAAATCTAAATCTAATTTCCAAAAGTGAGGTTATGTCCTGCCCAAAAAAATTCACATTTTTTTCTGTTATTTTAAAGGACTTCTTTCATTCTGCAAACTTTTCAGACATGTTTCTTCGACTTTCAAATTATCGGCCAGAGGTGGTACAATAGCCTTAATCAAATAAGTTCTGAATTGTTGATGCATTTTAGATCAAAATAATTCCACGTACGGGAGTGAGTGTTTCCCGACTAACCAAATGGAGGAACATATCATCTTTGTAGCGCCAACCGCTGGCCAGTACTGCAGTGTTAAAAAGAAAGTACGCCACTCTCGTCAAGCGTCCCGAGTCAAAACTCTAAACTCTTAACTCTTAGCTGTATAAAAGATACTACAGTTAGCAAAAATTCTGTCAGCCGAATGTGTTAGGGAGTTTGATTTCGGCGTGAAGTCGAGAAAATTAGCTTGGAAGCATGACTGTGATGAGAACAAATCAATTGTAGAAAGATAGTACCGTCATGGATTGTACCTTTTAAGAAACATGGGGATTCATGTTCGTTCGGATTACGATGGATACGAGGGCTTATACTTAGAGCATGCCAGCATGATCAATTAGAATGAGACTTTTACCGGATCATATTCAAACTCTAGTCTTGAGATAAATATGTAAATCAATTAGAATGAGACTTTTACCGGTATTCAAACTCTAGTCTTGAGATAGATATGTAAGATCAATTAAATGAGACTTTTACCGGATCATATTCAAACTCTATTGTTGATGCTTGGAGGGCGAGTTAGGATAACTACGTAATGTTACGACAAAAAAATCGGAATTGTCTTAGCTGTATTAGTTTCAGTAGATTATAATTTATATTTTATTTACAAAGTAGATTCCATCTTAAGAAAGAAAAAGTTTATGACCAACTTAGTAATCTTTAGATGCTGTAGAAAAGTATTATCATTTTTGTTTGTGTTGGTAAATAAAGCAAAAGTATAAAATCAAATGGAAATAGAATAATGTGTTCTTACTGTATTAGCAGGAGACAACTGCGATAGCACTAACTTCTAACTCGGACTAAATAACAACTGCTCTTCCGACTATATTATTAATATACATACATTGATAATGTCAGTGTTAAAGTTCAATCGCGCATATACACGCTAAAGCTGATGACGCGACGAAAAAACACATGATGCAACCTTGTTTATTTTAATAGCTTTCCTCATTGACCTTGTGAATATTTGTTAATTTGCACTGCAGATATGGTATGGGTCAATTATTATTTGGTAGATAATTCTTCATTAGTCTAACAAAACGAAACTAAGCTAAGCCACTGACATGGGCAGCAGCATCGTAAAGCGCGGGATTGTTTTGTGAGGTTGAGAGTTCGATACCTGCTATTAGCAATTATGAATAAATGTTTTTCTACGCGGTTTTCTTAATCATAGTTTACGTGAATTTATGGGAAATTACCTAACAAACAGCCCCTGCACACTCTTTTCACAACAACTTTGACCTCCAAGACCTGAAGAGCAATTTGACAACGCTTATCTTATCTTAGTAGAGTAGCTCTTACGTCCTTCCATTATAGGCTAACTAGACACTTCGCTGAATTATTGTGCTCAAGAGTCTACACTCCAATAACAATAGCAAACAACAACCTGTGTAGGATAGTCATTTAATAAATAAATAAAATGAATAAATGAATGAATGAATGAATGAATGAACCCTCAAACTCATCATATCATTCGGTTCAAGAATCCTTCGGATACTGAAGGTTGATAAGGTTGCAATCACCATTACTGTATTAACATTTATTCTGTCGAGCATTCTAATTCCAAGGATTTATGTTTTAGGTTGGTTATCAGTTGGGAGCGAAACGTGGTACTAACAAGTTGCTTGAATGCAAAGAGCCCAACCTGCAAATACCATCTCGTTGATCGTTATTTCGCACATGATAAAGTAGTAGTTACTTTTTCAAACAATTCTGATCCTTACGTTCGTCAGATCGAGAGCATAAAAGGTGTTGATATTGCACTCCTAAAGCTGACGGAGAGTCTGGTGTTCTCAGATAATGTGAGCTCAAGCGCGCTGCTTCGTAAGTCGCTGCCCTACAGGATAGACAACTGCTTTGCGTTGGGACTCACAGCAGACTCCAGGACGAACTATACAATGCGATATGTATACGTATTGGCCGGCAATGATGACTTCTGTTCAGACCTCAACGCCACCGAGTTCAGACTTAAAAAGTATCAAGTTTGTACGGTACATTTGAGATACGGAAAGATGAGCTTCTGTGGGGGTGACTATGGTTCCTCGATCCTGTGCAAAGCTGTCGACGGGGACTATTATGTCAGTGTTGGCGTGGCAAGCGGGGGTAAAACTTCCAAGTGCGGAGACGACAGAAACTCAGACGTGACCACGTCCATTGCTCATGTGGAGCATTGGATCAAGGAGATCACGGAGAATGATACTGAGATTGTCTACAAGACTTTCAAATCGGTGTCATATCATTATGCAAATGTGGATCGTAACATAACGGAATTGTGGTGAAGAGGTTTGAGATTTTGTTACCCGTTAGTTAGCCTTTTAGTTCAGTAATAGTCGCTTTTTGTTAAAAATCCCTATGTAACCTATATGAATAAAGGGACCTCTGACCTGCATTGCTATATTGCAGAAATTTCTAAAAGTGTATAAGGTGATCACTTGATTTACCACAAATTGCATAGTATGAATTGGGGAAGCAGAATAATGTGTTTTGAAGTATTTGGTTCAAAATTTTACATATCCTTGTATTATTTAGCAAGTTTTGTCTAGCATTTAGAGTAGGAATCAAACATAAGATTGTATTAATGGAAGCATGACTTTTAAATAAAATTATCGGAGTAAAATCCACGGAATACTAATTCTTTTGGCGTATTTTAGTTCCTCATGGTCAATTTAATACTTAAAAAATAGTGCCACATGCTAAGATTCCGTCGAAATGTGGTAAACTTATTACACTATAGACGCCATCTTTAAAGATGGCTGCAATAGGTAAATGGATTGAGAGTCGAATGGACTCTCAGCCTAAAAATGACTATTTGGGTGTCTATAGTACACGCATACATTTTTTAGGACCTCTATACATGTAATTTCAGTCGTTATTACAGTCTATCGAAGGAACCAGTGAATTTTCGTAACAAAATTGCAAAATTGCAAAATTTGCAATTTACAGCCTCGAAATCCACGGAATACTAATTCTGATGCCATATTTTGAGTTTCCTATGGTCGATTTAATGAAAATAAATGATGCGTGCCACATGCCAAGATTCCTTGAAACTTAGTAGTAGTATTATTATTACTATTATTTTATTCAACAAATTCCATACTTTACAAATACACAAGTAACACACCATATACAGCATAGGTAAACCAAGAGCACATAACGTGGTAGATGACATATACACACCTATATTAGTAAAGTACAGATGTATGTATTAAGCAAGCTAAAAAGAGCAAGCTAGCTCCATGGCAGAATGGCTTAGATTGCTTTCTATACAATAAAACTAGGTTTACATCTTAATTAATGAGTATGAAAATTTGAGATACAATAAAAACAAAATTACATTTAATTTTAGATGAATGAGATGAGAACATTGTGAGAATCCAATCATGTCCAGTCAGAACCAAGAGAATGCCAGGTCATAAGCCAAATTGTGAGATGGTTGCAAATACAGAAGAGTTGAAAGAAATTCTAAATTGATTGAAGACATTCAGAGTAAATACATTAATAGAACTGAGAATGTGAAACAATAGTATATTAATTATTGTGCGCTATTATTGTGAGTAGAATGTCTTAAGAATTAAGCTAAGGTAACAAAATATTTGATTTACGTAGATGCAACAATCTTAAACAGTAATCACCATGTGAGGAGAGCCTAGGATATTTAAAACGTGATTTGACTAAAGTTTTGAATTTTGGGACTGATGAGGCTCTTACAGGCTCTAGTAATGTGTTCCAGAGACACCACATTGGTAAGCAGATGTTCTTGCAAAAGGATAGGATATGGTTACACTTTCATTTCTCTGGACACAACTGTAGGCGCTTGAATGGACATGTGCGGACTAGATTGTTTAAGCATTTTTTTAATGTACAATACATCTATTTGTTTAAAATACAATTCAAGAGATGGCAGGTTATACTGTTGTCTTCTTACTGTGGCACTTCGTTCACCCTTGCTGGTAATGATTTTACTGACTCGATTTTGTAAACATTTTAGTTTGGCTATATTGGCAGAGTTTTAGGGTGCCATGCTGGAAGTCCATATGTAACAATAGGGCGAACGAGTGTGAGATAAACAGTGCGAAGTACTTGCTTCTTGCAACCGTGCAAATGTCTATAAATAAAGCCAGTGAGTTTAGCCACCCTGTTTCGGATTATATTACAATAAAATTTACACCTAAAAGCCTGGTGAAAGTTTTTATAGGAATTGCGATAACCTTCAGGGTGTACAAACAATTAAAATTAAAATTGGACCTTCTGATTCTTAATATTTCACACTTGCTGGGACTGAGTTGCATTTGGTTGCATTTGCATGCTGGTCAGAACTTTTGAAGGGGAAGGGGAGGAAATGGGGGCGGGATTCTCACTTCGCTGTCGTCATCGTCTTTGTCCTCGTTCGTGTTGTCATTGTCGTAGTCGTCGTAGTTGTTGTCGTCGTCGTCATCGTCGGGTTGGTCGTCAAGGGGAGGGGAAGGGGTCCCCGAGGCGACTGCCAGAGCTTGCCTCTAATTTCGGAGGGAGAAAGAAGAAGAAGAAGAAGAAGAAGAAGAAGAAGAAGAAAAATAGAATTATTACAATTCTACTTACAATTTATTTTAAATGAGTATCTGAATAGTATAGTATTTAGTATTTGCATTAATATAAAACTATTCACTGCAAATACACTGTGGCCCTGTAGTACAAGTTTGACATTCACATTCGAATTCCATGAGCTCACTTTATTTTATTTATTTTATTTGTTGCCACAAACAACAGAGCTACCTCCACAAGTGCGATACAGGCTTTTTCATAAAATTAGTTAAATACTGAAGTACAAAAATAACAATTGTATCAAAAAATTATTATATTAGAATTTATATTAGAATGGAGGAAGGATTACATTTACTAAAATTGGTAAACAATATTTTATAGATCTTTTTTAAATATAGGTTTACTACTACATGATTTTAGCGGAGCGGGAAGGCTATTCCACAAGTTTGCAAACCTGTATTTAAAGAAAACGCTTGCCTCTCTTCTCTTTGTTTACCCTAGGTATGAACAGATTTTTCGAATTTCACATTTCTTGATTTGTTTGATTTTTATTAAAAATTCCAAAGAGAATTGTATTAAAACAGACAATAGATAATTTATCTTCATCAACCAAACATAATCCGAGTGAATTATAAATAACCATAGAGAATTGTTTAGAAATAGTATGTACATATATTTAAAGGTGTCTAGAAAAATTAAAAAAATAAGTTTTTGGGGGACAGGTAATGACTAAAAGTACTTTGAAATCTGTGCAAACAAATTAAACTGCAGGGTTGTAAACTTGGTTTTACTTCATTATTGAGTTAAGCGTTGAAATCATCTTGTAAGCAGCTTTCAAAATCTGAAACATTACACAAATAACGTATTCAAAGCTCACATTCAGTTATACATTATAAGAGTCACTGTTTATTTGTATGGCCGGATCTTAGGTGCATAAAAAACATCACATATGAATTTATAGATACAAACTTTATAAAATCATTACTTGTTAAACCATTTTATCATAATTAATAAGTGTATTCTTTTATTGAGTCCCATGATTTGGGTAGTATGAATATGAGATGAGAAGTGATTGGATTTTTCCATGGTGTTCTTTCAGTAATGACAGCTACATTGTAGTCTTCTGTTCGATTCATATCATGGATGTCAACAGTCACAACAAATATCAGTTAAATGAAGGTATGTCTTGAGTCTCGATAGCTCAAATGGTAGAGATATGGCGCGTTAAGCCAGAGGATCTGGGTCGGGGCATACTTTTATGATAGTTGCTATCATTCACTAATTAGTATTATTATTATTTTTTGTTTGTGTCCAAGAGTTTCATTTGTATTTTTATTTACCAAAATATGGTCGCATACCTCGGCAAAATTCCTGAGGGAAAGAGGGTCTAGTCCTGTTGGTTTGAAAACCAGGGGGATGTTGGCTCGACTCATGATGATGATCACGGACTTCTTGAAGCTCGGTGAGGCTCCAGTCCAGTCGCAGTTGTAGCAAGCCTCGACAACTGCCAGGCTCTGGAATATGATTTAAGATTGAAGATAAAGACCATACTAAAAATCAGTTGTGCGACTGAGTGGGTAGATTAATAATTATGAGTTTATTTACGTTTTATGTTATCACTTTCCTGCTGATTCCGTCGTGTATAGCAATTCCTATGTCACCATCGATAGTATAGACGCGAAAGATTTAAATTTTATTTTTACTGGTATGAGTGATTTTTCGGCTAATGCATTGCTTCTTATTAACTTTATTTTTGGTAAAGGTGGACATGTTCGAAAGTTATGTATTCATTTTAATATCTAATTGTTGTTTTTCAATTTCATTATTCGGGAAACACTCCCATAGATTTAAAAAACCATCTCAGCGGGGTATCGAACCCTCTTTACCCCTAAGATACCGAGACGGTTAACTTCATAACATCTGGATCGTTTAAAAATTAATAAAAAATCGCTGGATTGATTAACATAAAATCAAATGGTTGATTTTAGCTGGTAGTTCAACACGTTATGTTTTGGCTTAGCATGTGGCACAGGGGAACATTGTTATTGAATTGGAACTTTTCTTAATATCATCAAAATATAATATTTCTCCTCCATGTTTTCAGCTCTTGCAATCCTGATATCACATGCATAAGGTTCAGGGTTCGATTCCCACTGTTGGCAGAAGTTTTTTAACTTCTGATGTGGGCTTATGTCCATGAGTTCTTGGCTTACGAATTTGTAAACGGTGACATTGGAGCTGTCCTAGCAACGAGGCACATAATAAATTCTAAGGTTGATCCAACTTAGTTTTGTTGATCTGACGCTGTCTGCGGGTGAAATCGTGTCCAGCTAGATTGATCGGTGACTCCTACTTGAATATGCCGGTCTCTAGTTGGTCATTGTTCGCTTGTCAATGGTGTCGACGCCTACAGGGTTGGCTTGGTAGGCTTTAAATTTAAGTGGGTAAACTTTAAATATGAATTTTTTAAATTTAATTAATTTACCTGTTCTGTGATGACGTCAGCCATGAAGTTGTACATGAGACACATCGCTATCACTTCACATGCGAAGATAGTGATAACGATCTCCTCAAGACTAAGATCGTCCGCCTGAGAACAAAACAAAACAGCATAGTCTGGTTGCCCACTGCCTCCTAGATATTTCAACCTAGCCCCCCCCTGTCCCTGCCTGGCCATGTGATGTCCTGCCAGTCTCTATAATCAGCCACTCTAAGTGTATAGTGTACTAGAATCATTGGGCGTGGTTAATGATCAATATTCAATAATTCTCTTCCCAATGGTGGAAAGTTGCCAGGCACTGTACATGTGCATTCAGGGTTTCGAAGGTTATATTCCCTACATTGCAAAAGCCCAGTCGCGGATGTTATCCCTTTCCAGCCCAAATTAAAAATTTCAAAATTAAGTCATTTTTGGCAGTTTATTCGAATTTCTAATTTTTTTCTTAGATTTTCAGTGTTTTTCAAAAAAATAAAAAATCACGTTTTTTAAGAAATTTTGGGAAATTTTGGATTTTGAATTTAAGCATCATTTTAAGTCCAAATTCAAATTTGAAACACATTCCTAAAACTAGATTTTTTTTTAATTTTTGCACATATTGCATTTTTTTACCTTAAAAATTAGCAATACTAGAGATTTATTACATTTCCGGGGAAAACCCAATTTTTTTCCCTTTTTTAGCCTTTTTTGCAGATTATGTATTTTAAATTTTCTCTCTAAAATTCGCTTTTTGTCCCATTGACATGGGGCAAAACTTTTTTTTTTTAAATTCAACCAAAAAAAAATAAAAAAAAATGGAATCAAATTGGAAAAACGGATTGAGTACCCGGATTAAATTTTGAAAGTTAATGATTCCAATTGGAGTCATAGGGCAGGAAAGGGAACCTTTAAACCGATGCTTTCAGCTGGGTGGGTGGGATGGAATTCCTAACCGTATATTGAAACATAGTGCCCCTTTATTTCAGGGCCGTACATCCCCGAGCCGAAAGCCCTATTATGTTTGTATTATGCTCACTAAGTCCAAATATTGACGCGGGTGTAAGAAATGGATAGAAAAAGACCCATGGATGAGTTCTGATTTTTCCCTTGAATTGTTGTCATATTTTTTATTTTGTGTATCTTAAGCAATACCAGCCATATAATAATAAACCTTTGTTGGTCTCTGTAGCAAGCGCTGTTGCCTCACGACACAGAATAACACACAATTGATAAAAAATAAATTGATACTAAAAAAACATTTAACAAACATCTAAAATATAACTATACCTAACTACATATAATAAATGGTTTCTAAAAATACGAATGGACCATCGTAGAACACATATTACAATCTCATCCGTCAAACTTGTAATACAACACTTTTTCCTGAAAGTTTAAAAAAAATACTGATATTTCCCCATTGCTCCTATCATTAGCGCTGTTACACTTTTTTTCATACTGGTCTTTGTAATAGTTCACCATCAGTTCATAGATGCATCTTTTCTCGAGATCCACTTCCTCTGCTTGACCCAATTGTCGTCTTCAAATCTCACTGTTGGGTCTAAAATGAAGCCTCCTCTTTTTATCACATTTCCAGGGGGAATTTTTTTTTCGCCTTTATTTTTTGCAGATTTGGATTTTCAATCTCTTCTAAAATGTACTATTCGCCCCATTGACATTGGGGGGGGGGGGGGATTATTTCTCAATTTAAAAAAATCTGTGAGTCAAATTTTTAAAAACTATTATATAACCGCATTTATTTTAGAAAGTTAATGATCATTATAGTGGACCCCAGTAGCAGTGGCGTAGGCGATATTTTTTTAATGTGCCCTTTATGGATGGCCTAAAACACGTTTTCAGGCGAATTTTAATTATGAATAAGGGTTACATTTTGAAGCCAATATTGCATTGAATATTGATTACCCGACTGAAATTGGTCGACAGTCTGCTTAGGAGTTAAAACACTGCACACAAAATATAATGAATATTAGTCTAAAATCAGATGGCTAGTCTTGTCTCGCGAATCACGTCTCTTACTGAATCTTTCTAAAACATGTCAACAAAAACCTTCCTTTTTGTTTGCAAGCCAGACTGTAGTAAAAATCCTAAAAATCACACAACAAGCTATAAGTAAGCAAATGACACCCATACCTGGCTTGACCCCCCCCCCGTTCCTACGCCCCTGCAGTAGCGAAATTGTACTGAACGACTCGTGTCTTTTCGTGTGTCCAAACTAATTTAAATGGGATGAGCATGTTAATTAATAATATAGAAATCAACTTACAGTTTTGACGAGCAGAAAAGTTACAGCCATGCAGATGATTACCACAACGCACAGCACTACTTGATAGCCGTTCAATAAGAGAGCGAGTCTTCTTGTGTAACTGCAGGGAATAAATATTTATTTTCTATCCATGACAATGTCAAGTTTGACTTTAATTTTTCAATTCAATTCAATTTATTTGTCCATTTACATTTGTGTATTTCTACACGGTGGTAAAAACATAAGAAAAACATAAGGTTGAATACTAATATTAAAAAATACTGAAATATAGTTCTATTACAATTCTTCAAAATAACTTTTAAAATGTTTTCCCATCTTTCTCCACAATCGTCTCAGGAATGAATTACATTTGGATATTGATCTGTTTATAAACGAAAATTTTCCTTCGTCTGTTTTAATAATTGTATTATAAAGTTTTCAATTATGAGAATAACTTCCCTTAAAAATCTCAATTTCAAACTATTGATATCTCCCCACCCTAGAAACCCCCTAGATGTCTTATAATTATATTCTTATTTTGTTAAGTTTAAATAATGTTGCCACCTCTGACTCGACGATAAAAGTGGTAACAAGATGCAATACGTTTATCTTACCTTGTCAACTTAACATGAAGCGTAATACCTTCGGCTAAAATTTGAAGCATTTCTTTGTCAAGCTCGTCAGAAAGACTACTTTCTTTAAATTCGGATACTGGATCAACATTTAGTCTTGAGTTGTCGTTTGAGACATTACTTGACAAAGAGGCATTTTCTTCCACTGTTGGACTGCCTTTGTCAAACAATGGGCTTGTCAGTGGAGTGGGGATATCAAACCACATAATTTTCGCTACTTCTCCAGTAATTGACTCATTCCAACATATTGCAGGTTCTGGAGTATCACCTGTTGCTAAATTTCGCTCGCTTATTCGGTTTGTTGCAATATCACGAACGTTTTCTATTTTATTCCGAAGAATTAAAAAATGTGCTCTCAGGTAAATAAAATGGGTAGTTACATAAGATATTAAGGTATTGGATGTGGTAAGAAGAAATATGGTTTCGATGAGGCGCCCAATGACGGTGATTTCGTAGTTTGGTGAGGATGTTGGGTCCCACGGATACCACTCGCTGAAAAACAAGGTTGGAATATATTTATGTTGAGATTATTAGATCAGGTTGATCAATCAACACGGACAACCTGCCACTCGTCAAGGCCAAGCGAGAGCATGCATGCCAACGTTGACAATTTCCACACAACCGACATTACCTTATAAGGATTTTTTTTTAAAGTGTCTTTTGGACATTGCACTGATCTTTTACAATACACACAACCTTACCTTATAAGGTAATTATTTTTTTAAATAAGTCTCTTTTCGACATTGCACTGATCTTTTACCATATTTTATTGTGCTATTTATTTCTTATTTAGTCTTGTTAACACAAGACTTTTGAAGAAAGTTCGAAATATCCCCAAAGAATATTATTGTGTGTGATTGTGCAATATCCAAAACATTGATTTATTAAATAACTAATATCGGTTCTACTTGTTTCTTTTTATAACCTTACTTGGTCATGTTATTATGATATTTTATCTCATTTATCATTTTATCTCATCATTTATCACCCCCCGTCTGGGCCCGGGGTAGAATTGGCCCAGAGCATGGCTCTGCTTATCGTAAAAGGCGATTCAAGAGAAAAAGTCCACCTCGCAAACATCAGCTAGAAAGAGGGGAGTATATTACTCCCCGAAACTAGAGGCGAGCTCTGGCAATCGTCGTCGGAGACACCTCCCCCTTCCCTTGACGACCCCCCGGCGACGATGACAATGACACAACGAACGATGACAAAGACGATGACGACCGCGACGTAAGAAACCCCCTTCCTCCCCTTACCCGTGGCTGGTTCTGACCAGCATGGGCCCCTCCTCCCCCCACCCCTTAGGCTAGAGTGGTGCATTATGACCTAACGGTTGACGCGTCCTTAGTAAAAATAAATCATTTTAAAAGTTTTATGAATGAAGAAGTTCGAATTTCGAAATAATGATTAGATGAGCAAAGCGATATTTCAATTTTTCTTTATGTTTTTTTTTTTTTTTACTTACGTTACTCCAAGAAAAATAGCTCGGGTGTTTTGTTTTTTGTTATTTTTTTTGTCTGTTTGTTCGCTCTCTACCAGGCAATCGGCATAAGCGATTTTGATGAAAATTGGATGATCCCGGGACCTTCGAAATCTCTGAACTTCGACTTGCTACGTTTTTCGATACAATCGATCAAATATTTCTTATGATTATCGTACTTTAACGATTTTTTTCGATTTTTAATGAGATATTTTCGTGATATTTGTCAAACGGCTGCTCCGATCTTGATGAAACATTATGGGAACGTTTAAAAACACTAAAATTATATATGTTAATATTTTAGAGACATTCGAAGAACTATTTCTCATAAAAATCGTACTTCTACGATTTTTTTCGATTTTTAATGCGATATTTTCGTGATATTTGGCCCGATTCTGACCAAATGGGTGGGGCTACAACATAAATATTTTACATGGGCATTAAGGTAATGGTGATGACGTAGTTTCTTTTGAAAGAAAAAGTTATAAATTTAGTTAGTATCCATAGAAATAAAGGTTTTAATATGAGTTTTTTTAGGTGTATAATAATAATAAACAAGTAACTATAGAATCATCACCAAAACACCTACAATCAATAAACCACCATTAATCACCGACAAAGCGTTCAAAAAGCAAATCTTAGGGCCTCCAGATATTTTACATTCTATTAATTGGTATTACCATAGCAATAAATACTATTTCATACAAATTATCCTCTTTAACAAAAATGATTTTGCAATGGGACTTGAAAAAGTAAAGAGATCCCATGCATACTATAAAGACTTACAAAAAAGCTCATCCATCGACGCGACTAAAAAACGCGTTCGCGAAGCGGCCTAGTTTTAAGAATTGTGATTCCTTAGGTTTGTTTTTACTAATGACCATCAATAATCATGTTGTTAAAATTCTCGCTCTTATTATGGCAACCTCGCCAGGGCCCCGATTCTAGAACTTCTATTAGTTTTGGTGATCCGTAGATAATCGCACGAAACGAACTCCTAATGATGAACAGATTTTTTGTTTGTTTGTTTGTTTTTGTGAGTTTAGCTCGTGCTATTACCCACGGATCAGTTAAAAGTATCAGTGAACAATCCGAAATGTGTAGTAAATGATTGAAGGTTGGATTGATTGATTAGGTTGATCAGGAAACATTCCCGTAGGTGGAATTTATAATACTTATTACAATCCAGAAATTACAAAATCTAACTCGGCCGGGTATCAATCCAGCTGGTCTCCTGCTTGCCGCGCGTACGTCTTCTAGCAGTTAGCTACCGACAGTGGTGGCTCGCTGGGTTCAAATAACGTCGAGACCGTATCCTGACTGGAGGTTTTCCTGCGAATGCAAGGGATAAACAGACCACGTACATCCCTTACAATTGTCCTTACTATATATACCAATATTACTATAATAATAGATTGATAATTATTCTACTACTAGGAAAACGCTAAAGTCCCGCCGCGTTGATGGATGAGCCTTTTTTTAAGTTTTTAGTTTGCGTGGGATATCTGTACTTTTACAAGTGCTTTGCTTTGCTGCCTATGCATTGTAGGTGATTGTTGTCAAGTTTCTATTGTTACTTGTCAATTGTTATTATTTACCGTAAAAACTTATATTAAATCTTTATTTCTATGGATTCTGGCTAGCTTTTTCAAATTTTCTTTCAAAAGGAACTACATCACCATAACCTTAATGTCCATGTATAATATGAACGTTGTAGCCCCACCCCTTTTGGCCCAGAATCGGCCCAAATGACACGAAAATATCGCACTAAAAATCGAAAAAAAATCGTTAAAGCACGATATTAACGAGAAATATTTCTTCGATTGTACCCAAAAACAATACACCTCTAAGTTCAGAGATTTCGAAGGTCCCCTCCAATTTTCATCAAGATCGGATATGCCGTTTGCCCGGTAGAGAGCGAACAAACAGACAAAAAACAAACAAACAAAAAAACACCCGAGCTAAATTTTTTGGGGGTCAGTGAAATTGAAGTCTTCGCTTCGCTCATCCAAATACTACTAAGTAATAATACTATTGAATGCAGGCGATGAGCGCATACGCGCGTACCGCGAGCGATCGGCGAAGAAAACTGAAGGTGCTGGGGAGGCGAGGCCATATTGCTCCCGCCGTATGCCGTAAGGAGATGTGTTCCTCACGGCAGCCGGCTGGAACTGAGCCGTACGGCGCCTGTACCTACGGAGCTCCCCTAAAACCGAGAATGAACTTGGCCCAGAGGCGCGCGCACGTAATGGTGCGGGCCACAGTGGTAAGATCTATAGATCTATACTTCAATACATCTATTATGACACCTGAAGAGGGGTATGCATTACAAAATGCTCAGGTTTACAGATAATTGCTCTTTTTGTCTTTTTCTGTCGAGTTAATACCTTCTTCCTGTCCTTTGAGTCTCACCAAAAAGCTCCTTACATTGAAGAATTTCTACACAACAGTCCAACTACCAAAATAATATTCGATATAAACTAGTTACCATTATAATCTGAAAATTATTTAAATGATGAAACTTACCTTGCAAAAAAACTTCTCTTTGGCATTACATAGAAAAAGATAAGAGCTACCATAAGGATTGTCAAAATGGGGTTCAGTACAAAATGAATGGATTTCGAGATATTGTCACATAACAAATGAGCACCGTTAAGAATCGTATGCTGCTCTTTATTGTCCAAGTACCCTGGTCTAGATATCTCCGCCATCGTTTGGCATAAATAAAGATTAGTTTTCAAATTTGAAAATATATTTAACAGGCCATTAACGACGATGATTGAAACAAGCATTACATAGAAGTTACCATAGAGAGTAACTTTATCATCCCAGAATAAAATCATTGCAGTTGGGTTCAGGTAGAAAATTCTAATCGTCGTAGAAATTATAAGAAACCGCGGATAGAGATAGCGAATGAACATTTGAGTCCAACGAAGGAAGCGATATTTAAGTAGTAGGTGTGCCACCCTAGGGCTGTAGTATTGATGGTAGAAGTCAAGGTTGGGCTCGGGGTCTTCGTACCACAGACCTGCAAGGAGAATAGTTTTACATGAGGTGTGCCAACCAGGGCCTGAAGTATTGAAAGTAGAATTCAATAGCATAATACTAACTAGAATCACCATATTATAGAGGTCCAAATTTTTTTATGTGTGTACTACACACCCAAATAGTCATTTTTAGACCGGTACTCCATTCGTCTCTCAATCCATTTTACCAATGACGGTAATAAGACTTCGTAATTTCAAAGGAATCTTGGCATGTGGCTCAACTTTTTCTAATAATTCGACCATTGGGAACTCAAATATGGCTTAAGATTTAGTATTCCGTGGATTTTGAGAAAGTAAAATGCAATTTTTTACATTTTAAGGTAATTTATTACGAAAATTCACTGGTTCCCACGATAGCCGAGTTGACAGTAATAACATTTATAGAGGTCCAAATTGTTTTATGCGTATACTAGTCACCAAAATCGTAATTTGTGAGCCGGGAGTCCATTCGAATCTCAATCTTTTTTCCTATGACTGACATCTTCAAAGATGCTTCTATCTCAAAAAATTATTTTGGTGTAAATTCTGCAGTGTAGATTTTTTACACGGAATGGTGTTGTTTTTAACACCGTAGTCAAAAGGACTCAAAATCAATGGCGGTGTAAATAAAACGCAGTGTAAAAATACAGAAAACACCACCGTGAGTTTACACCGTGAGCTTTAAAGACATTCGGTCTTATCTACTCCAAGATTACAACGCAAGCGGACTCAAAATAATTGTAGTTTGATGCATTTACACGGGTTTGGCCTAAATTAAATTAAAATTATCGCTTCACCACCGCCAACTCTGAACAAGTTTCAACAGGAACAGCGGGCGTTCGTGAACTTAGTAGTTATTTTTTATTTGACTTTAATCAGTTATTTCAGAATTGTAAATAACTAAAATAAAAAATACTTTTTTAACAGTATTAATATGCACAGGAATAAGGCACATTCACACAAGGTATCTACAGATACAAGTCTATCGCGACACTTCCATATTGAAATTCTTTTTTCACAAATCCTCACGCATTCTCTCCTATTATTGTGTACACATTTTTTTAAAGTTTCACGTTAAGTTTATTAAGTCTCGACTACTATACAAAATTACTTCTGGATAGTGCTTCTTTTATTTGTACAATCCAATAGTCCTAATTTTTTTCTCTTGTTCAATGTTCATGTAGATACAGCCCCAATTTTACGTAACATTTTACCTATCTAAGGCTAACCGTTAGGTCCTAATGCACCACTCTAGCCTAGGGGATGTGGGAGGAAAGCCCAATACTGGTCAGAACCAGCCACAGGTAAAGGGAGGAAAGGGGGGTTATCATGTCATGGTCATCATCGGTTGTTATCATCATCGTGATGTGTTGGCTGTCGTCGTTGGGGTGGTGGTCAAGGTAAGGAGGAAAGGTCCCCAAAACGACTGCCAGAGCTCGCCTCCAGTTACGGGGAGTTAAAATCTTCCATGCTTACGAGCTGATGATTGCACCTTGATCACTGCATACTGCATTACAAATATTATTTCCACTGACTCCATTGCAACCGAGTAGCATAGGAGGCAGTGATTTTTTCCAATGCAAAACCATTGTCGTTGACAGAATTCCTAAACATGGTAAGCCTATTTTTCAGTTTATTATTTCTTGTAGGTTTTAATCGCAACGGATTGTGCTCATTTTGTTAGCAGTTCTAAGTTACCTGGTCACGGATGTCTATTTAAAATTTCAGCTCAATCTATTTGGCCGTTCGGCCATATGAGCCTGGACAAATAGACAGAATTAATCACGACAAGGCCTGATCGAGTAGCGTTATAAAATCCTTATTCGGTTCTCTCACTCGTCTAATTAAAGTCAACTCGGATATATTTGGAACTAGTACTAGGGAAACGCCAAAGTCGTTGATAGACGAGTGAGTGAGCCATGTGTAGTATACCCCACACTGGGCTAGATCCAGCCTCAGGTATAGGGGAGGAAAGGGGATGTTCCCGGGTCAACGACTTTGGCGTTTCCCTAGTCTATGTAGGAGACCTGGATTCAATCCCCTGGTCGGATAAGATTTTGTAGTTGTGGATTGTATTTAAAAAAATATGAAAACATGTGTTGAAATGCATATAACGCAGTTTAGTCTACATCAACCGTTACAATACTATGGAAAACATAGCCAGTGCAAAAAACGTGTAAAGATTGCAAGGTTTACTCAATCTCCCAGCGGAATTTGGGGGTACCTTGAATGTGAAATTTCGATACTTTTTGGTGACTGCATAACTGCATTACAAATATGTTTTCCACTGCCTCCATTGCAACCGAGTTACATCCAAGAGGCAGTGATTTTTTCAAAAGCGAAACCATTATCGTATAAAGAATTCCTCCTGCGTCGGGCCCTGCAGGGTTGGCTTGGTCGCTTTGATTTAAAGTCCCCCACTGAAAATCAGTTATATAACTGAGTGGGTAGACTCTTAATAAAATTTATTTATGTATTTATTTATTTACACAAATGTTTGGCCTATTTTTCAGTTTATTATTTCTTGTAGGATTAAATCGAAATGGATTGTGCTCATTTTGTTAGCAGTTTTAAGTTACCTGGTCACGGTCACGGTCTGCTTAAAATTTCAGCTCAATCTATTTGGCCATTTTGCCATATGAGCCCGGACAAACAGACAGACAGACATTTAACATACAAACATTTAACATACAGACAATGGTCACAGTCAAGGCCCGATCGAGTAGCGTTATATAGACTTCGTTTTGTTGCGCTCACTCGTCTTACTAGGGAAACGCCAAAGTCGTTGTTAGACGAGTGAGTGAACCATGTGTTGAGTACCCGGTAACATTACTTTTATCCCCTACCTTAGGCCTATCTAGCCTATCTTAGGCTACAGTGGCGCATTATGGCCGGCCGTATGAGCCCGGACAAATAGACAGACAGACATTAAACATACAAACATTTAACATACAGACAATGGTCACGGCCAAGGCCCGATCGAGTAGCGTTATAAAGACTTCGTTTCGCTGCGCTCACTCGTCTAAATATTTTGTAACAAAATTGCCTTAAAACGAGCAAAATTTGCTATTTACTCCCTTAAAATTCAAAGAATACAAATTCTGATGCCATATTTGAGTTCCCGATGGTTGATTTAATACTAAAAATGGTGCCACACGCCAAGATTCTATCAAAATGTGGTAGTCTTATTACACTTTACTAGTATACTATAAATGGGTTGATAGTCGAATGGCTTCCGGTCTAAAATGTCGATTTAGGTGTCTAGTACACGCTCAATTTTTTTTGAACCTTTATACATGTTATTATTTAACTATCCTATCGTAGAAACTAGATATATTTTGTAACAAAATTGCATTTAAAAGTGTAAAATTTGCAATTTACGGAATCGAAGTTTACGTAATTCTGATGCCATTTTTGAGTTACCCATTGTCAAATAATTGGAAAAAGTTGTGCCTCATGCCAAGATTCCTTCGATATTTGTAAGTCTTATTACACTTTGACGCCATCTTGAAAGATGTCCGCCATAGGTCAATGGATTTAGAGACGAATGGACTCCCGGTTTAAAAATTACTATTTGGGTGTGAAGTACACGCATAAAAAATGGTGTAACATGGAAGACGGACTATGTCCACATTACTGTACATAGTGCAATGTTCATCCAGAAAATATGAATGATTATACGTCAATTGTTTTTCTCTATAAAATCATAACTTATTTCATATATTGATGAACGGAATATACTGTTTCGGTTTTCCGGGTTAGTCCCCATTTTACTTTATATTGAATGTTATTAATTAAGATTCAAAGCTTATTAAACTGACGAGTCATAAGTTAAAATAGTATTAAATCTAATTAAATAATAAGTTAAGAATTAATTATTTAATTTAATTAATGAAGCTTTTGAAACATGTATTTAGGTAAGTATGTCTTTTTGAATATTACCTGAATAGAACATTACAAAACAGACTCTCACCTTGCCAGTATAAGAGTTTAATACTCAAACTTATTAATTTAAATTCACCATTTTGTGTATTTACTTCTTGAATACGTACTGGTGCCATGCCTTTATAATAATATTTAACAAAGTATCTGATAAAATTGTTTTTGAACAGAGAAAATGTGTACGTGCAATCCTCGACAAGGTATTGCGCACAACTGGATAGTGATTGTATATTTCTCGTGGTTAGTCTTGCTTTGTTTGTTATTGTACTGCGTGTCCTCAAACGTTTAAATGAGTAGGTCACTGTAACTGAAAAGGGTCGATAAGGGTCGATTAAGAGCCGCATGCATAGAGCTCTGGATGATGCGCTCGAAGAGGTTCAATAGTCACTACATAACTCCGAAAGTAATAGTTCGTTATTGTTGCAAAAAATCAGGTACACAGAAGACAATGTCATATGGATTTGGGCTTAACTAAATTATGAATTTAGAATTTTTTAAGCCGGGGAAAAAAATGTCAATTGGCATCGAACAGAATAACAGATAACACGCAGAATTTCACCAGGAAAAAAAAACAAAACACACTTACGTAGATAACAATTGAATAATATGTTCTATGTGAAAATCTGAGGTTCTAGAAGTACTAGTTTGGTTTTTACATCGTTATGCATATCGCAAAATTTAGCACTAAGATCTTCAGCGTTCAGCTGATAGGTAACGCTAGCATCGAAGCGCTAGTAATTTCAAATTTTCGAGGGCAATGTTTATGACAGACAGAACCGGCGAGGGTTGCCAGGGTTGGGTTGGTTTTATGGTGGCGGGTGGAAGGAGGTCGGGTGAAAGCAGGGTGGTGTGGGTTGGACAGGGTGATGAACCTTTATTGTCGACATTTTCTTTGAGCTAAACAAACCATCCTCAGCATTGCTACTGATACGAAGTAGTTTTCAATTTTTTGTTGTAGCAGTTGTAGGTTGTATTTAGTGACGGGATTGTTTTGGTGGTTGTTAGTTGGTCTTTAAAATGTAAACGTGTACAGTATATTTATTTCTCTAATAATTGTTCTACGGCGCATTTAATTATTATGCTATGAATTACTTTACGTAGAGTGATAGTTTATGTACGGCTTTTATATACCTAATTAAAACATTGTTTTCACTCATAGTAACTAGTAAGTGACGAATGTGTAACGATATTATTGCTATTTCTAGATTTGGTTAGTCGCGAAATACTCCCGTAGGTGATATTGTTAATTTTTAATACAATTCAGAAGTTAAAAGGCATCCCGATCGGGGTTCGAACCCGAGTCTCCCATATTTCAGGAAGCCAGGCGCCTTAGCCATCTAGACCACCGAGACGGTAACTATTTAACTGAAATCGAGAAATAAACCCTCGCAACCCCCTCGCTCATACCTGCATAAGGTGCCATGCCTTTATAATAATATTTAACAAAGTATCCGAAAAAATTGTTTTTGGACAGAGAAAATGTGTACGTGCAATCCTCGACAAGGTATTGCGCACAACTGGGTAGTGATTGTATATTTCTCGTGGTTAGTCTTGCTTTGTTTGTTATTGTTACTGCGTGTCCTCAAACGTTTTAAATGAGTACGTATACTCGCGAATGAATGTTGAATGAATGAATGCAAAAATGTTGCAATGAAGAGCATATATTATACTATAGCGTGATACGGTTGTAGTTCAATATGGATTTACTCAATTATTTATAGCTATTCTATTGTCGTCGAAGCTTTAAAAAAATATATTAATTAAAAATTAATACATAAATTAATAAGATAAATAATAGATGGCTGAATGAAAGATAATTTGAATAACAGTACATTTTTTTTAGATGGGTCAATTTGTCACCTCGGCTGAGTCGGCATCTGATGTCTCTCCATCGTAACTTGTAATGACTCACATGTCTCTGCCTCAACACTGATGATAGTCCCTTGTTACGTTTAACACAATCTCTGCAAACTTCTTATCCAAGTCTAGTTTACTCTAACCTACAACAATCTCCCACAAAATTTTAAATTCTTAATCATGCAAGTTTACTTTTTTAATGATAAATTAATTTTGTAGTTTATATTTAAATTCTTTTTATCACGTGTGTATTTGTATTCGTTGACTAGTTCCTATAAGAGTACCACGTATTATGTTCATGGATTGTTGTAATAAATAAACGAGATAGGTGCAACATTTCATATCGGGCAACGATTTGTTTTCTGTTTCAACACACATGTCTAAGTGTGCCACTTAAGAATACAAGAGAAAATTATTTTATGAAATAATGTTTACAATTAAATTTATTTGTTTATTTATTTTATTTATTTATTCAACGTCTATCATATTCAGTTAAAAAACTGATTTACAAAGGAGGACAACTAAATAAATCTAATTACATAGATGCAGACACAACAATGAACTACATTTAAGTAAATATTTGAAATAGTAATATTACAACAATGCATTAAATACTCAACAAATTTGATAACAAATAAAAAGGATATTAAATGCAATTTATGAATGAATCGAATATAAAAAAAGGGTGGGGAATGAAAAGAAAAGAAAAAAGAAAAGAAAACAAAACAAAAAGAAAAGAAAAAAGAAAAAAGGAAAGGAAAAAAAGTAAGAAAAAAAAGAAAGAAAGAAAAAAGTAATATTGAATGAAACAATTTAATTTTCAATCGTTGGAGGAAATTGAAGTTTGCTCCAGACTGTTCGTGTACATTATTGTCGTAATGTAATGACGATGGTTGGATTACGGTACGTATAATCAATCCAAAAATGTATTAAAAAAATTATTTTAGTACAAAACCATTTCTAAAACTACAAACAAGTCCAAGACAATACATAATATACAATAATTGTGGTCTGGATTATAGCTAAAATTCAGGAAGACTGCATGGCACCGATATTATAGGGACTTATGTGAAACTTTAAAATAAAATGAAGGTTAAGGGACCGAACAGGTGCAATATCTGGATTCTTCGACGCGTTCAGTTCAAATTGTTGTGCAAACAGTGGTTTAACGCTTGAATAAGAAATGGGTGTATTACGATGGGCTAATCACATTTCAGGAACTGCTTGATTGTATATTATTTGTAGAGAGTTTGATGTATTTTGACGATTATGCTGTGCTTTAAGACATCAGCTTTGCCTATAAAGATACCCGCTCAGATGGATTTTTTAATTTATGGATTGATTTACATAAAATGAATTACCTACGTGGGTGTTTCCCTATTAATGAAATTGAGAAAACAAATCGCTCATACCTGGGTTAGGTAATGACATTATAAACCGTGATTAGATGGTCGGTTCAAAGGCAGCAGAATCGTTGCAGTACTGTTCCAATCTATTCAGCTCAACAATGTACCAACAATCCAGGTGTTATGAAGTTAACAGTTTCGGTAGCTACCCAGCAAACATGAGACTCTGGGCCCCGTGCGGGACAACCAAGGGAAGTGCGGGTAAATTGCGGGTTAGGGAATGTCACGGGACAACCCGCACGGGTCCCGCGCGGGACATGTTAGGGACATGTTAGGGACATTTCTATCTGGGAGAGCTACGGGACAACCCGCACGGGTCCCGCGAGGGAAACTTAAGGGACACCCCTTTAGGGAAAACTACGGGACAACCCGTACGGGTCCCGCGAGGGAAACTTAAGGGACACCCCTTTCGGGAAAGCTACGGGACAACCCGTACGGGTCCCGCGAGGGAAACTTCAGGGGTAACCCAAAATGTGGAGTAATTATATTAAAACAATACGTGTGTATAGATTTATGTTGAATACTTCCGTTGATTTATTCTTTTAGTTCTATTTCATTGCAAATCGTTTTTTATAACTGAATATAGGATAGGCCTATATAGACGTTAATTAAATAAATAAATATAATCAATTGATTTCAGACGAGTAAATCGTATTAAGTCTTAGTTAAGTTGTGAAGGTATGTTGTCTGGTGGCCGGCCACTGGTGAAGCTCGCAACTTGAGTTAGGTGTCCTGTATCATTGCTGTGATCAGTTTTTGACTTAGCCTATACAATTCCTAATAATTATATGTCTAATATATTAGAGTCAAGATCTTTTGTACTATATTATTATCAAGATTTGAAAACAAGAATGAAGATTCGCGTTCGGTCGTTTCGCGAAAGTTTGATTACTCCCTGATTTGCTGTTCCTCATTTTTATAACCTCATATTCTTTTGAGTTGGATCGTCTAATAAATCTGTTTTTTTATTTCTTTTGCGTTTTTCTTTTTTAAATGATTTTTTCCTTTCTTTCTTTCTTTCTTTTTATTAATTTCTACAAATTAAGTACAAATTAATCTTAAAAATATGTTGAAGAGAATCAGAGAGTGCATACGATAGCCTCATAGCAAATTATGCGTGATATCCCTTCGTTACAACTAAATACACGTAAACCTAATTTTGTATAAACAAAATTAATTAATAAATAAACTAAATGTTGTAGAATCAAATATGCTATAGACATAACAAAGAACATACATGTTAAGGGAACACTCCACTGAAAAAGCCAAAATCCACAGTTTTTGCGCTACAAACACAATTTTTGGTGTGGGCAATGGAAACACCTTTAAAAATTGATGAAATTATTTTTTATTTTTTGGGGGCTTATATTTTGCCCCCCTTGATTTTTTTTCATTGTTTTTAAGCTCTTTGGTAGAAAAGACAAAACGTTATTTCCTTTTGCACCGATTGTTGTAAAATTTTGCATTTTCCTTGTTTTGACATAACCAAAGACAATTGTGCATGGGTTTTGTTTATTTTTCATTTTTGGCTAATTTTATGCATTTTGAATAATGAATTTTATTAATTACACTTCAGATAGAAGTTTAATATTATATTTTAGCCAAAGTTATGAATATATCTTAAAACGCATGCACAATTGTGTTTATTTATGTCCAAGTAATAAAACAAAACCAAAACTAGCTCATTCGGACAAGTGGTACAGAAGAAGATAGTTTTTTAAGTTCTAAAAGTGTGATAAAAATATAATCCGCCAAAATGGGTTTAAAGATTTTTTACATGAAATTACCATAATTTTGTATAATTATAGTAATATTGCTCTCCCAGGTATGTAAGAACTATCTATTCCACAGGTTATAATAAGTAATCAAATAACCCCCCCCCCCCCCTCTAACTAACAAAATATATGTTTAGAAAATGGCAACAAAAAACCGCATTTCCGTGCGCGCAATAACTTAAAAAAAACATTTTCAATTAAAAGGAGGCGTGTTAGCCCATTGTTGTTAGTATAATTAAAAAGTATAATACTTAAAGAGTAAATAAAAGTAATAAAAAAATAACAGGTCAAAGGGTAGTTTTGGCAGTATTTTCAGTGGAGTGTTCCCTTAAATGATAATTTAACTGAAATAATTTTTTATTGTAAATAGTATTAAAATATGTATGATGATTTGTATTGCTTAACGCCTTTATGCACTAAGGCTATTCGAGTTGATTAGTGGTGATAATATGACGATAAAGGACGATCACAAAAAAATATGCCTTATTCGGGATTCAAACCCACGTACTCGATGAGCGCCCTAATTGTATGTGCCACCGCGGACGTCGAGGGGGGGATAATTGATCGCATTCGATTGGTTATAAGATATAAGAAACAATTATCTGTTCTTGGCCTACCGTCGTCCAATGCAATATATCCAGCCAGCATAAGATTTAATGATCGAGTATTTGTTAAAGCCTAATAATCGAAGAGGATAGCAAGGATTTAAAAAAATATATAATAGTATCATGTTTTAATAAACACCAAAACACATTTTCAATATCAATGCAATGTTGTGTTCCGCAATCCACGCAAGCGTGCTCCCTTTCATAAGCCATCTAACGCGCCTTAGACAGTATAGGTGCTGCAGCCGAGTGGATAGAGCGTCTGACTCCGGAAGAAGGCATTGCGGGTTCGAGTTCGGCTGTAGTCAATAAAATTTAAATGTCTGATAATTCTTGTCTATATTCTATGTACTTATTCCCCTTCACATTAAATGTATAAATTGAGAAAGTGGCATCGTGTAATAAATAATTCAATTTTAAAATTTTGGCCCGTTTTATCTGTTGACTTCTTTGAATGTCTACTAGATGGCGCTAGAAGCAATGCACGGGAAACACTGGGACGAGTGCGGGACCCGTGCGGGACCCGTGCGGGACCCGTGCGGGACCCGGCGGGACCCGTGCGGGAAAACTAGCGGGCAGACTATGGGACCCGTCCGGGACCATCAAGGGTAGGTCGCGGGCATGAGCGCGCGGGAAACATTTGGGACGACTTCGGGACACACTGGGACGAGTGCGGGATGTCCCGTACGGGACCCGGTCGTGGCCCATAGGACACTTCCGTACGGGGCCCGTACGGGCTGCCCGTACGGGTCCCGCACTAGCGGCATTACGGGACAGACTTCGGGAAACGTGCGGGACACCGCAAAAATGTTTGCTGGGTAGGGGTAAAGCACCTGACCGGCAATCGGGAAACCGGGGCTCGATACCCGCTGAGATGGATTTTGTAAATTTCTGAATTGATTAACATAAAACAAACTTATAACAGTATTTAAAAGGAGGCCGGTATGCTCACTTTACGAGCTATCAAATTTCTCATCCAATTTAAGTTGCATCTATTTGTGATTTTATAATAGGCCGCTTCGCGAACGCTTTTTCCAGTCGCGGTAATGGATGAGCCTTTTTTGGAATATTTCTGTCCAACTATTACGTTTTTAAGTGGGATCTCATCACTTTTTAAAGCTCCATTACAAAATTATTTTTGTTAAAATAGGATAATTTTTATAAAGTAGTATTATTTGCTGTAATACCAATGAACAATATAATGTAAAATATCTCGAAGCCCAAAGACATGCTTTTAGAACGCATTGTATATGATTGTTGTCAAGTTTCTATAGCTACTTGATATTACATTTTTTTTTTTTGGGGGGGGGGGGTTATTTGGATTAAGGACGCGTCAACCGTTAGGTCATAATGCACCACTCTAACCTAGGGGGGTGGGGGGGAAGGAGGGGCCCAAGGTCTGCTGGATCTCCGCCTAGCGGAGGATCGTCTAACTCTCTAGGTTAGGTCGTCGCAGCAGCGAATTAGAAGCCATCTTGGTGCCTAATTCTAGAGCGGGAATGTAGTAACTAGTACTTTTTCACGCACTTTGCATACTAGTGAGTTAATTAACTAAAAAACTGGAGGTTGTTAACGAGGTTGAATACTATGTTAGTAATCAGGATGAATGCTACTATAACCTCATATAGTGGTTATGATTGGACAAGTCGTCGTTTTCCGTTAAAACGAGCATTTCCCGGGGTATAATATTTTTTCATACACTTTGCATACTAATGAGTTAATTACCTAAAAACTGGAGGTTGTTAACGAGGTTGAATACCATGATTGTAATAAGGGTGAATGCCACTAGGAATATTCGCAAACGCTTTTTCAGGCGCGTTGTTGGATGAGCGTATTTTTTTTAAAACAAAAAAAAGCGTAAAATTGCAATTTTCATGAGAAATAATTTTAAGATCACGCTCAAATTTCAAACGAATGTATAAATTCATAAAATAAAGGTTCTGTGCAAAAATCATAACAATCAAATAAAGCATGTAGGTGTGTAGAAGTCGAAGAAATATTTTAAAAATTAAAAAAAATCGTAAAACTGCGATTTTCATAAGAAATAATTTTTCGATTGCGCTCAAAACCATGGCAGTTCTAAGTTCAGAGATTTCGAAGGCCTCCACAAAATTTCATCGCAATTGGAGTATTGGTTTAGCCGGAATCGTGTTAACAAACACACACAAATACAGAAAAAAACAAGGAAAAAACATTCCTAGTTTTTCTCTCTCAGTGTAGTGAAATGGAATCTTCGATCCGCTCGATACGCTCATCCAACAGTAACCTTATAGATATCGTCGTTATCGTTTAAAACGTAGCATATCGTCGTTAGCGTTTAAAACGAGCATTACTAGGCGACATAGTAATTTTTACACACGCCACCTTGAAAGAATAAACCGTCATATAACTAGTGTTTTTTATGATTATGTGTAGACACTACTAGGAAGCTTCGCAAACGCTTTTTTGGCGAGTTGATGGATGAGCGTATTTTTTTTAACGAAAAAACGTGAAATTGCGATTTTCATGAGAAATAATTTTTCGATTGCGCTCAAATTTCACATTAATATATTAATTCATAAAATTAAGTTTCTGTAAAAAAATCATTACAATCGAATAAAGCATGTAGGTGTTATAAGTCGAAGACAATTTTTTAAAATAAAAAACAATCGTAAAATTGCGATTTTAATGAGAAATAAGTTTTAGATTGCGCTCAAAAACGTGGCAGTTCTAAGTTCAAAAATTTCAAAGACCTCCAGAAAATTTCCTAGAAAATGAAGTATCGGTTTAGCCGGAATCGTGTTAACAAACACACAAAAAATACAAACAGAAAAAATAAGAAAAACGAAAAAGAAAAAAATTGCGATTTATATGAGAAATAATCTTTTGATTGCGCTCAAAAACGTGGCAGTTTTAAGTCCAGAGATTTTGAAAGCCTCCAGTTAATTTCATCGAAATTGGAGTATCGGTTTAGCTGGAATCGTGTTAACAAACACAAAATACAAAAATACAAACAGAACAAAACAAGAAAATTTAAAAAATCGTCAAATTGCAATTTTCATGAGAAATAATTTTTCGATCGATATTTCGAACCGTGCAGTTCTAAGTTCAGAGATTTAAAAGGTCTCCAGAAAATGTCATCGCAATTGGAGTATCGGTTTAGTTGGAATCGTGTTAACAAACACAAAAATACAAAAAAAAACATTCCGGATTTTTTCTCCAGTGTAGTGAAATGGAATCATCGCTTCGCTCGCTACGCTCACCCAATTATTATCACATGTGTTGCTTTGGGCACAAGGCATGTTGATAACTAGGAAAACGCTTAAGTCCCGCCGCGTTGTTGGATGAGCGTAATTGGTGCATTGAGCTGCCATGTGTTACGCGGATTTTCTGTTGTTCTGAGAAAAAATTATTACTTAGTCGAAGAATTTTTTTAATTAAATTAAATATAAAAAATTAACTTAATTTTTTTAACAAATCGTAATTTAAAAAAAAAAAAAAATCGTAAAATTGCAATAGATAATTCATAAATAAGGTTCTGTGAAAAAATCATTACAATAAGATAAAGCATGTAGGTGTTATAAGTCAAAGAATTGTTTTAAAAAAGAAAAAAACCGTAAAATTTCGATTTTCATGAGAAATAATTTTTCGATTACGCTCAAATTTCACACGAATATCTTAATTCATAAAATTAAGGTTCTGTGGAAAAATCATTACAATCGGATAAAGCGTGTAGGTGTTATAAGTCGAAGAAATTTTTAAAAAAATCGAAAAAAATCGTAAAATTGCGTTTTTTATAAGAAAAAATTTCCCGATTGCGCTCAAAAACGTGGCAGTTCTAAGTTCAGAGATTTCGAAGGCCTCCATAAAATTTCATCGCAATCAAAGTATCGGTTTAGCCGGAATCGTGTTAACAAACACACAAAAATACAGAAAAAAAAAAACATTCCGGATTTTTTTCTCCAGTGTAGTGAAATGGAATCTTCGCTTCGCTCGCTTCGCTCATCCAATAAATTATCAGAAACAGGCTTTTAGAAATATTTTTTTTAAAATCGTAAGAAAAATTGCTTATGGATATACACATCACACTATAACATAAGGTATTTAAAATTATTTCATTTTATTAATTGCATTACAACAAATTACTAGCTTCATTATTATTGTGTTGTCAATTTTATTATCTCGAAATAAGCGCAATTCTTTTCTGCCCTCTACATCGTCATTTTGTAGTCAAGTTATAGGGCGCGCTATATAGATGTTCACTTTGATTTTTAAAATTCCCTCTATTTCTCGTGCATGTCACCAATATGGCCGCTATACAGTGTGGAACGGGTTGCGACGACCTAACTTCGTGGCCACACGAGCGAGTTAGACGAGCCTCCGCCAGGTGGCGGAGATCTAGGGGACCTTGGAGCAGCCCATGCTGGTCAGAACCAGCCACGGGTAAGGGGAGGAAAGGGGGTTCTCACGTCGCGGTCGTCATTGTCATCGTCATCGTTCGTGGTGTCATTGTCGTCATCGTCGTCGAGGGGTCGTCAAGGGAAGGGGGCAAGGTCCCCGACGACGATTGCCAGAGCTCGCCTCTATTTTCGGGGAGTAAAATACTACCCTTCATACTAGCTGATGTTTGCGAGGTGGACTTTTTCTCTTGAATCGCCTTTTGCGATTAGCAGAGCCATGCTCTGGGCCAATTCTACCCCGGGCCCAGACGGGGTTGATATTTCTTCCTAATTACACACCTATAAAAGGCTTATAATAAAGAAAACCTTTATTTCTATAAATTTGGATAAACTTTTTCATCGGTGTCTTTCAAAAGGCACTATACATCACCATAATCTTTGTCAATGTAAAATATGAACGTTGTAGCCGCATCCGTTTGGTCAGAATCGGCCCAAATATCACGAAAATTATCGCTTTAAAAATCGGGGGAAAACGTAAAAGTACAATATTCGATGAGAAATATTTCTTCGATTTTCAAAATGTCTCTAAAATCGAAACATATATATAATTTTTGTGATTTTAATCGTTCCCATAAAGTTTCATCAAGATAGGAGTAACCGTTTGCCCAATCGCGGGCCAACTATCACGAAAATGTCATTAACGTAAAAGTACGATAACCATAAGAAATATTTGATGGATTGTACCCAAAAACGTGGCAAGTCTAAGTTCAAAGATTTTGAAGGTCCCCTAAAATTTTCATCAAGATTGCATATGCCGTTTGCCCGATAGAGCGCAAACAAACAGACAAAATAAATAAATAAAAAACACCTGAAATAATTTTTGGTTGGGAGGGGGGTGGGGTAGTGAAATTGAAGTTTTCGCTTCGCTCATTCAATAATTGTGTTCTTGGCCGCTTCGCGAACGCTTTTTTTAGTCGCGTTGATGGATGAGCTTTGTTGTAAGTTTTTAGTTTACGTGGGATCTCAACTTATCAAGTGCTTTTTGAACGCATTGTAGGTGATTGTTTCAAGTTTCTATTGTTACTTGTTAATTGTTATTAAATACATAAAAAAAACTTAATAAAAAACCTTTATTTATATGGATTCTGGATAAATTTTTCAACTTTTTCTTTCAAAAAGCAATACATCACCATTACCTTAATGTCCATGTAAAATATGAACGTTGTAGCCCCACCCGTTTGGTCAGAATAGGCCCAAATGTCACGAAAATATCGCACTAAAAATCGAAAAAAATCGTAAAAGTACGATATTCATGAGAAATATTTCTTCGATTGTTGGATGAGCGAAGCGAAGACTTCAATTTCACTTTGTTTTTTTTTCGCTTACGTTACTCCATGAAAAATAGCTGGGGTGTTTTGTTTAGTTAGATTTTTTGTCTGTTTGTTCGCTCTCTACCGGGCAAACGGCATATGCGATATTAATGCAGGAAATAGGAGGGGACCTTCGAAATCTATGAACTTAGACCTGCCACGTTTTAGGTTAAAATCGATTAATTGTTTTTTTATGATTATAGTACTTTTACGATTTTTTCAATTTTTTATGAGATATTTATATAATATTAGGCAAACGGCTACTCCGATTTTGATGGAACTTTATGGGAACGCTTAAAATCACTGAAGTTATATAAGTGATATGATTTTAGAGACATTTGAAAAAAATATTTCTTATTGAAATCGTACGTTAACGATTTTTCCCCGGTTTTCAATACCATATTTTCGTGATATCCGGGCCGATTCTGACCAAACGGGTGGGGCTACAAATTTCATATTTTACATTGACAAAGATTATGGTGATGTAGTACCTCTTGAAAGAAAAAAAGAAAAAGTTGGTCAAAATTAACAGAAAAAAAGGTTTTAATAAAGCCTTTTACAGGTGTATAATCAACAAGAGTAATATCAAGTAACTATTGATAAAGTAATGAGATCCCACTTAAAAACGTAATCATTGGACATAAATATTCCAATAAAGCTCATCCATCAACACGATTGGAAAAAGCGTTCGCGAAGCGGCCTAGACGGCTCGTCTATCAACGACTTTGGCGTTTCCCTAGTGTGTAACCTAGGTTCAGTGTGGGGAGCACCTAGATACGCAGTGGCGTATCCAGGAAGCAGGAATTCATAAAGGGGGGGTTCAACCAATTATTACATAGATGTGACGAAGGATAAGTGAGGGGTCCGGAGGGCTTGCCCTTCGGAAAAAATTTCTCCTTCGGTGAAAATCTGTGCGTTTTGAAGCCATCACAATGACCAGCTTTTTGTCTACTATAAAATCCTGTTTTTAATGCCAAAGTTTTCTCTCTTTCAAGGTAATTTAGGTGAAAATTTGTACGTTTTAAAGCATCACAATAACCAACTTTGTATCTACTAAAATCATTTTTGGTCACATGGTATTTGTAGTTATTCTATATTCTTATTTACACTTTTTATTGGCAAAGGGGGGGGGGGTGTTGTCCTTCCCCCTTTCCCCCCTTGGATACGCCACTGTAGATACATGAATCTAGATACTGTATCTAGGTACATTGTGTGTACCCTTACCTATATATACAAATACAAAATTGTACCTGTACCTGTATCGAGATACTATTTTTTTGTGTATCTTCAGCAAATTCAGATACAAAGATACAAGATACTTTCTGTCAAATTAATTTTAAAAAATCAATATGCACATTTCTAGATTTGGTTTATTTGGTCACAACAATAATTAGATCATTTTGTTCCACTAACCTAGAGGATATGGGGGAAGTTTTTAATGTCGCCGGCCAGAGGTCGCCTCTAGTTTCGGATAGTAAAATAGTGCCCTTCATACTAGCTGATGATTACGAGGTAGTTTTTTTCTCTTTTCTCGCCTGTTACGATCTCTAGGCCAAATTCTCTTCCTGACCCAGAGAAATAAATTGTTATGCATAAATCTTAAATTTAATCAATTTCCTGAGTACCGTTTATATACCATCGTTTTGCCATCTTTTGCTCTAGTTTATAGGGCATTAAGTCGGGAGGGGGAGGGGGAAGTGGGAGGGAATATTTATACCCTTTTAAGAACAGCCTAACTGATAGTATGTTTGAAACATTGTTGACATTGAATTAAATAAAGTATATTGATCTCGCAACAAAATATTGATTCTCGAAATTGACGGGCAAATAATGATAGAAACAAATTATATTGATCTCGCAACTAAAATTTTGTAAGACTAGTAATATAATATATTCTTCCATTTGGGCACAAATGACTTCTGTGACAAAGGAAAATAAAAAATTAATATTGAAAACATTTAAACTCGTCTAGGTTTAAAATCACAAGGAAGTATCACAGTGCACGCAACGTTACGTTGTAATATTTCCCTTCAAGATGTTCTTATATCACTTGCCATCTATTTTGTAATCAGTATTTATTTTAAAAAGTACCTATGTATCTATCAGGTACTTTACTAAGTATCTTGTATCTTTACCTGTATCTAGATCCATTTGAGCCAAAGCATCATTACCTATAGGTACCTAGATACCCTAAGAAAGTATCTTACCCAACACTGCCTAGGTTCATTGGTTGTATCCCTGCAGAGTTTTTTTTTAATTTTAATTTACCGTAGACTAATGTACAAAGGAGGACAAGAAATAACATGCTAACTTTAGAAATAGGTGCCAAGTGTGTTATAGAATGCTACTACGTCTGCGCGAACACTGGCTTATTACCATTGATGATACACCTGTTACTACCAGTATTTGTAATTCCCTCCTACTTAAATTCGTGTGTTACTGTCAGAGATTTGTTTTTAAAGGGCCATTTAAAGGTCACTTTAAGAGAACAATATCTTGTTGATCGAAAGTTGGTCTGGTTTTCTATTAAAATAAGTGTTTCTTTCAGTTTTCTATTATTTATGGTTGTTATAAATGATTTACTATGGTTGAGTTCCAACTTAAGCCAAATTTTTCCAGTTAGCTTTGAACATGCTGGTGATGGTGTGGCCCAGTTACACCCTATGACAATTAAAATAACAATGCTATTATGAAGAACAATAACAATCAAAATCAAAATTAATTACATCTACACGGCTGTTACCATAGAAAATAATCTCCTTCCTTGAGTGTCATGGCGTAGCAAAATCAGTCGTAAAAAATATGATGTTGTTTTCGGAAAATGTTAACCTAGAAATTCTGTGTGTAATATGTCATCCGATGCAATGGAAAACTCCTACCTGCTGGACGCATGGCAGTACCTACCACCATTAGCATTGGAAGTTATCTCATTTTTCATTGTTTTATTGGCATTTCCTGTACATTTGCATGAATACAACATAACAGTGAGTACACTTAATTTGATTTCTTAGTATAGGCCCAGGGTAATCCTATGCCGATCGTATACATGACGAGTAAATATCAAGTCCATATCGCAAAAATCTGCTAGTAAATGGGCCCAAGTTCAATCTACAGCTAGCATATTATCATATGGGTTGCCATTCGTCCCGAAAAATCGGGATTGTCCCGATTTTCAACTCTGTATTTTTCGTGTCCCGGAAATTCGGAAATGTCCCGATTTCCAAATCCTAATCCTTCTTATACTTGTAATTGTTTCAAAACCGTTGTTTTTGACAGAACGACGGTTCAAATGTGGCGCGACACAGAACAGACTAATGAGTTACTGAAAATTTCACAATTTTTACTTTTCTATTCCAGGCCACAATGCTAATGTGGAAAGAATATTTTCACTGATGAACTGTCAGTGGACAGATGAAAGAAACAGACTTCTATTTAGTTCTGTAAGGTAAAAAAAAAGTAAAGGTCAAAAGTAAATCTAAGCTGATAGCTGGAATAAGTTCCTCACTAAAATCTTACTGGGCTAAGAAAAAAAGGTGATGAAGCTAATCAACTTGAAGACAGGTTTATAGAAACAGAAGTTACTGAATAGAATAAATAGTTTTTCTGTTAACAACGAATATAAAACACTGTAGTTTGTTTTAAACTTTATGGTACCACTAGTTCCTAGTACCCAACCCAACCCAAGCCAACATAAAATTATTTTATGAAATTGTGTATTCTATCATCACTACAAACATGAAAAATGTAATGCTTAAACGTCGTTCTCTGGGCACTTACGTCGAAAAAGTCCCCCAAAATGTTTCGTCTCCGGCGGCTGGGGCATCGCCCTAGACCCCTTGCTGTCCCCTCACTTCCTTCAAATGTCCTGAATTTCAATCTGGGAAATATGGCAACCCTTGCTACATAAGAATGGATTGAACAGTATAATAGAATTGTGTTGAGGAGGAGCAAACCTTTAGCTACTAAATGGGCCTAAGTTCTACAATCTACAGCTTGGATCTATTTATCTATCTTTTCATCGGAACGCTTGGTCCCTGAGTTTTAAGTAAATCCCGGCCTCTGATGGCCATAAATTACTGTTTGATGGGGGTGCTTGATGATGAAACGTGGAGTCGTGGATTTTTACAGACTGTTTGATTGGAAATGGGGGGTTTAATTTGGGGAATAGCGGGTCATCCGCCAGATAATTGTTCAGTGTGATGTGGGTGGGGGCAAAAATGAGTTTTCAGAATAGGAACGGTTTAGTTCACTCCCGTCTCTTCGTGGCGGGCGGTGGAACATCGGCGGCCGCTTTCTGATGAGATGACGAGGTGGCATGGTGAGAGGTGTTCTGATTTCTAATATAGGTCTTATATATAATATGTCGTTTTGGCTCAGAAAGAACTGTGTCTGCGCCTGAATGGTTGGATTTCTTCTGTCTGGAAGGTCGATGTAGAATGTTCGGGAGAAATCACGGAGGTGCTCGGCTATTGATACCATTCCTAAAGTCTGTCCATTTTTGATGTACAAAGTGACCAGTGACTTCTAACACAGGTATCGGTCGCCTCCGTTCATTGTCTGCCTGCTGCTAGGCTTTTCATTCGCAACCCTTCTCGGGCCTAGCGGTTGGAAGACAATGAACGGGGGCGACCTATACCTGTCTCGTCCGTCGATGGTCACTACCTCAAAGTAGGCCAGACTTAAGATCTTCGTGTAGAAGGTGGATGGGAGTTTCGCGTGGGGCGAAGGACACCATTTGCAATATTCTATTCTGGAACCGATGTTGTGAATCAAGATTACTGAGTGTCACACCGGACCACACTGGGCATGCATAGGCGATGGCCGGTCGGAGGATCTGTTTATGAATGGTCAGATGGGCAGATAAATCAATTTTCGGGCAAGAAAGTAGAGGGCGTAGGGCTACCGCTTTTCCAGTGACTTTGCAATGGATGTTTTGAATGTGGTTTAACCAGGTAAATCGCGCATCCATCTCCGTACCAAGGTAGTTGGCCGATGGTGACCATGGGATCTGTACTCCTACTAGCTCCATATAGGACAGTAGAGGCTTCCTTCGCTTTGTGAAATAAACCGCTTTCGTTTTGAATAAGTTGATCGAAGTTCGCCACTTGGCGTACCAGTCTCCCATCTTGTTGAGACCTGCCTGGCGTAAAACTACGGTCAGTGTAGATGATCTTGCAGTAGCTGCCAGGGCATCATCGTCCACGAATAAATGGATATCCACATCAGAAGGAAGTTAAGGGAAGTCCGCTGAGTATATATTGGATAGGAGTGGACTTAACACAGATCCTTGCAGTACACCCGCTTTGATTGGTCGTGTAGTAGAGACTGCTCCAACCCAAGAAACTTAGAACGATCGATATTTTAGGAATGATCTTATAAGGTGCTGTAGGTGTAGAGGATATTTAAGTTGTTCCAGCTTAAACAAGAGGCCGGCGTGCCAGACTGAATCAAAGACTTTAGCCACATCAAGAAAGACAGCTGCCGTGCCATTTCCAGAGTTAAACCCATGGGTAATTTTGTTGGATAATCTTAGCAGTTGGTGCACGGTTGATGCTTGCTTCACAAAGCCATATTTAGTGTCTGGTATGATAGCCTTTTCGTCCACGTGGCGCTGGAGGCGAGTTCGAATGATCTTTTCGTAAATCTCGACCCAGACATTGAGAAGGCTAGCTTGCTGGATCTCTTGGCGGTTTTCCTGGTTTTGATATGGCAAAAACTCGTGCTGTTTTCCATGGATCTGGGAAATAGCGGCAGTGAGCAACCATTGGAAGTTGATAGATAACGGTTTTGTTAATCCCGTCTGGGCTCGGGGCTTTCCTTGGTCGGAGAGCTCGAAGAATTGATGTAAGTTCTGCAGAGGTACACAAGTCGCTAGCAGGTAAAGGTGGTTTTATTGCTGTTGTATTGTACCGTTGATAGGTACATCTAGGTCAGGCGATGAGGCGACTAGAGCAACAGTCTGAAAAGCGTTCTCCATAACGTCTGCTAGGACGTTAGCCTTTTCAGTGCTGCTGAGTGTCGGTCCAGATGGTGTGTCCAGTGGTGGATTGGGAATACCACGTTTTGATAGTGATTTAACCATGGGCTAGATGGAGTGTTTGGCAACTGACTGACTGAGTTTGAAGTTTTTCATCGCACTGATGTCGGCGGTGTGCAGCATTATCGCGGCGTAGCTCTCTGCATAGCTTGTTGTATTGAATGCGCAAGTCAGGTGTTCGAAACGCCTGCCACCGTGTAAGGGCAGTCTTCTTTATAAAACTGATCGCTTTAGCCCTGCAGGGAGGTCCATGTACGATGGCGTTGGTCGGGTAGTCCTGGGAACTGCCGCATCAAATGCTGAATCGACACTGGTCTCAAGATGAAGAAGGCACTCTTCAATTCTCTTAGGAATTATCAAAAGAGGCACTGGATTGCTCAGATGTTGGGTCACAAGCTGACGGAAAAGGTCCCAGTTGGCTCTCTTGTAGTCTGGAATTGTGTGTGTGGAGGATACCAGGGTAGTGTTCCCCAGGATCAGAAGTACCGGATCATGGTCCGACGTCAACACCTGGAGCGATTGGAGGTCGTAGGATACTCTGACATTCCTGAGTATGGCAATGTCCAGAACGTCCGCGGTCGTCCTATTTCTAAGGTGGAAATATGTGGGATCAACAGGGCCAACAACCGTGTAGCCAAAGTCCACGGAGTGTGCTAGTAGTTGGGCACCCCTAGTGTTTTCTACAACCGAGTTCCAGTGCTTATGTTTTGAATTTAGGTCGCCTGCCACAACAGTGGGTGTGGTTCCTGGAAAGAGTCCCTCTATATCCGGGGGGTGAATGCTTTCTCGAAGTGGGTGATAGACGGATACTAGTCGGAGAGGTCCTCCCAGCGAGGTCACTTCTACTGTAGTAGCTTCAAGGTGTTAGGCCGGTGTTGGAAGGGCCAGCTGATAATGGTTGATTTCGTTTGCTAATAGAATGGCTGTTCCCCCCTCGACGTGTTGTTGTAGCTGTTGGGCGGTCAGTACTAATGACAGAGTATCCTGGAACTGTCCACTTCTGGTAGGATAAAATGTGAGTCTCATTTATCAGTGCAATTTCAATCCGATTGATTTTTAAACGGTGTAACAGTTCTGGAGTTTATGCAATCACGCCTCCATTGGCGTTCCTAAACAAAATAATAAGCGTACGGGATTTAGGGCCCATGTTGGGAACATTAAACTAATTCGAGGGATTTAGTTCCTTGACTGCTTCAACGATGCCCATTATAATGTTCCAGGTTTTTGGGCTTAGGGCGGCGTTCGGAGACGCTGTATGGTTTTTGAAGTTTGTAGGATGGTTGCGATGGCTGGTGTTGAAGTGGTAGTCGCTGGTGAGGAAGAGGTGATGGGTGCTGTGGTGGCTGATGTTTTATGAGAGGGAACTGTGAGTATCCTTGGTTTGTTATTGCACAGTCATATGAGACGGCAGGACGTGTATGCACAGAGATTAGTTCGGCGGAATAACGAGGGTTTGTTGCCTTCTTTGACAGGCGACGTCCTTGGGTTGTGCAAGGTGGAGCCTGCTGGTCTCAGGCCTTTTGGTATGTTGGGCAGCGACGGGAAGAAGCCGGATGATTTCATCCACAGTTAGCACAGGTTGCTGGCATTGTTGGTGGTTTAGTACAGGATAAGGATGTGTGTGTGTGAGTGCGCACATGAAACATGTTGGCGGTAGATGGCTAAAGGCTGAGCTGTGGCCATACATTTGACAGTTATAGCACTGCCTTAGTCCCTGCGGTCCTCTGTACTTTTCGACAGCTACACGATGGTGGCATACGCGTTCAATTAAATGGATTGATTTCCCATTTTCGGGGCCCACAGAAGCGGACGACTCGACAAAGAGGGGCATTGGTCTACGCACACCTTCCACGGGACGGTGGAACAGTTGTTGAACATCTGCAAATACGAAGTCCTGGTTTCGCAAATCTTCTTTTATGTCGTCTATGTCGACAGTTGCTGATAGCCCACGCATTACAACCTTTTTCAGGCGTTTTTCAGCAGTGGGGAAAGTGTACAATTGAATATCTTGTTCTCGGAATGTTGCTTCCAGAGCTTTATAAGTTTCAATATATTCTGCTTTTACCCTAAACGAGTCTTTCGTGGAAGAAAGGGTGACACGTCCAGTGGTAGTTCGTCGAACCAAGTCCATCATGGCTCGATAGTTTGGGACGCCATATACAGTGACTGGGGGAACACGCTCCGCTTTTTGGGTTTTTTGAGTCGCCTGAGTAGTTTCTTGTGTGGCAGTATTAGTTTTATGTGAATTGCGACTGTTGCTGTCCTCAGATCATGAGGAGGAGATGACGTCACCGCCTGGTTGACGTCCATTGGGTCGTCCATGTCCATCTCGTCGTCGGCAGATAACTCTTGGTCTAGAATACTGCATAATATGTTGGTAGGGTCATTTTGGAGCGGGGTGAAACATGTTGTCAGAGAGATATCATTTTTCGGTTGGAAAGTGGAAGTGCGGGAATTCGATGGTTGACAATTGAAGATGCTGTTGTCTGCTCTTTTTGAAGAGTGTCGACTTCGCCCCATTTCTCTTTGCTTCTGTTTTTTGTCGTTTTTCTGTTGAGGCAGAAGTGGTTTACTATGGATTTGAGTCAAGTCTTGTTTTGTTTGTGCATTATACAGGGCTACCAGGTTTTGTGATAGCAATCCAGTTACCTGAGTGGTAGTTGAGGGTGGCGGACTGGGAGTCATGAAGGCTGCCAAATGTACTTGTAATCGACCGATTACTTTATCTCTAGCATGCGCCTAGTTTGCGACATGCCAGAGGGCAAAGTCCACACTCGAGGAGTGACTCGTAGCTCTCCTATGAGTTGGCCAGTAATGACGTAATTCTATGGTTGCTTACAATAAAAAGTACGTAAGCTCTTAGTTAATACTAATCTAAAAACTGTTTAGGCTGTATATTATATAATGTCAGTATGGAAACAGTCGCTACGCGGCTGTTGGCATGACACAGTGATTTTCTGCTAATGGATTGAATCCAAGGACCAAACTTACTCAATATGCGTTGGTGTCGCGGCTTGTTTTCGGGCACGACACTGAACACGTCTGTTCGCTGCGAGCTCTGACTCGCGAATGACAATCAACAGCTAGCATGTGAATATATTGAACCATATAGTAAGATGTGATTGAGGGGGATGGGGACAGAAACGTAAATTCCCAGGACGAAACCATTCGTACGTTTGGAAGATAGAGGACTCAATCCAAAATGTCTTACTCAGACTTATTAGTCCTAATGTACACCTGCTTGTTAATATTTCATATGTAGCAACTGTATAAAACATAATTTAAATTACATTTGTTTGATCTCCTATTTTCAGAATACGGAAGCACATGCGTCAAATCTTACTGTCGACAACAGTGATGGTAGTGAAACATCCTTCACCACAACAGCTTCAGCACGTTCACAAGAAGATGCTGCGACTAGCTCTGATATTTCCAATAGTTTCGACTGTCCATCAAGGCTAATAAGGTCAATTGATTATAACCTTTATAACTTTGATAAGACAAACAATAAGTTTGTCTTGAAGACAAACTCAGCGATAAGACAAACAAGCTTCAAATAAGCAACAAAGTCAGCAATAAGACCAAAAATCTTCACATTTGCAACAAAGTCAGCGATAAGACCAAGAATCTTCACATTTTGCAACAAGGTCAGATCTAAGACCAACAATGAGGTTATCGTGAAGAAGCCAAACATTTGCGACAAGATCAGTGTTACAGCTATTGCAAGTGTAAAGAACATAAAGAGAAGGCCTACACCGAAGATGTTGTCTCTGAAAAGATTCTTGAGAACGTTCTCGCGACTGAAGCAGAATCACGACCTAGTGTGGATGCAACTGATGATTCTCCTCGGTGTTCAGATCTCGATGTGGATTCAGAAGATCCTCATGTGTCAGATGGTAGCGATATCGGTGGTTCTACTGGCGAATACGATCCGGTCACTAGTGAGGGAGATTCAGAAGAAACACGTGACACCGATAGTTCTGCCCAACGAGACTCCATACACTCATTTGGCCTCCAAAGAACGAACGAGATCACCGACTTGAGCAACCATCTGATCAAGCCTCCAGATCGTCGATTATCTAAACCGGTAGTGCCATCTGAAAGCCTCGAGCAAGTCGAAAACCATTGAAAAAGAATCGAAAACTCCAAGAGGGTCCAGAGTGCTGAAACTGGAAGATGAAAATCTTTATGCTTCAGAGATGGAAGCTGGTCCATCGGGAGCATTTAACGGTGAAGACAGCGCATGTACAAGAATATTGCACAAGATTTCCCGGAAACTCAAGGGAAACACAAAGACAAATCGACAACCAAGCGACAAGAATGTGACGGTTCCGAACAGGGTGTATGTTTTAAAAGGTAACCAATCTTAGGATGGTCAACCTAAGATCCTTGAAGGTAGAGCGCAACGTGCAGAGTTTGACGACCTTGAAGGTGACATCCAACAAGTGAATCGTCCACCGATACAACCCTGGTGTTCACTTTACACCACACGTGGAAGAACTGAGCGTGATACTACAACATACTTTGCTATCGCTGAACATTTTTACCATGTGTCCGTTATCACACCCATGTTAATCATTACAATAAACCCCTAATTCACCTTGCAAAACCCGTGTTGTGTTGAATCGACTTTTGAATCAGCTAATGCAATTATAAGTACGTGTACAGCCAATTACTGTATTGTATCTCATTCACATCACTAACTAGGGAAAACGCCAAAGTCGTTGATAAATGAGTGAGTGAGCCATGTGTTGAGTACCCGGGAACATTCCCGTTCCTCCCCTATACCTAAGCTGGATCTAGCCCAGTATGGGGAATGATACCGGGTACTCAACACATGGCTCACTCACTCGTCTATCAACGACTTGCGTTTCCCAAGTAGTCATGGTTTCCTCGAAACTATGTGAGTGGGCGACTAGAATGTGGCTGAGAAACAATATCTTCAATCTTCATTTCATTTCACAGAAGAAAATCAATGTTGCTACCTACACTATACTGGAGAAAGAGTTATTTAGGGAAACTTCACATGCCCGCACAGTCTTTATAACTTTGAAACAGTTGAAAAGCTAGACAGTTATAAAATGGATCCAAATTTCAAAGTTTTCAATAGTATTTGGTGGAGGTGCCGTATATACAGGGTTTTATTTTTAATATTACTTCTCCGACGCTTTTATAAATATTTGAACACTGAATAAACTCGGTACAACTCTCATCAGGCAACATTTCAATTTTTAAATAATTTATTTGAATTTACATTAGGCTGACGTAAATACTAATTTGCTATTAATATGTCAATTTGAATACGGGAATGCCACAGGTATAGGATGTCTTCAGAGAAATAGAACACGTGTATCAAGGAGACAATTCAATTGTATTGTGCAAACAACATGTATTGTGGCAGTCTTAAAATTGTGCCTTCCTAAAACTTATTTGCTTACTCGTCACAAAATATTATGCAAACTTTTACAAACTGCTCCCATTATGCTCCGTCCAAGAACACTAAGTGGAAATTATCAAGAGACAGTACGATTGAGATGATACAAGTTTTATTAATGTTTCATTGCTGCATTTAGGAAAACATCAAACATGCTTACGTCATACCATAAATACAAGTGGGTTATTACTAAATATTATTTCTCTTTCCGAACCGTCTTTTTAGAAATCTAGTTAACAATACTTATGACACGTTACACAAGCATATCTTACCTTATCGGGTTCTACCCCGCGACCCATTCTTGCTGGAGTTCCCCAGGGGTCGGTACTAAGCCCCACCCTTTTTAATATCAACACATCTGACTTGCCGAAGATACCAGCAGTAGTTGTGATTCATTTGTTTGCGGACGATGACGCTCTGGCTGCATCTTCATCCTCTCTAAACCTGGGTGTAGCTAAACTGCTTAAAGGTTTAAACGTCATAGCACCATGGTACTTAAAATGGAGGCTAGGCCTAAACGTCGAAAAAACTTCAGCTACCATTGATTCGAAGCGCAGAGTTTCAGGTTCGCCGATGTTGTTCCTATCTGGCCGCCGTATTCTTTGGAAACCATCGAACCCTTATCTAGGAGCAATGCTGGATGTCAAGCTGTCCTGGAAATCACACATCGACACCGTCTTTAAGAAGGCAGTAAGAAAGATAGCAGCCCTCTCTCCACTTCTTCACTCCTCTAACATCGCTCGTCCGGGTCGTATCCATATCTATTAAACAGATCATCTGACCCACCATCACGTACGCCTGCCCTATCTGGGGTGGTGCCTCCCAAACCCACATTGACCGTCTTCAAACACTCAAAAACCGAGCCCTATGCATAATAACGCACTCTCCTAAGTTCACCCCCATTCACCTCCTGTACCAAGACGCCAACATCCAGGAGCACACAATCTTTCTCTCTCATTTTATAGAGCTCTAACAACCCAAACCCCGAAATTCGGAACCAACTCAAGTTTCTGCCCGACCGGTCAGACAAACACGTCAGGTCTATCTCCAGCTTCGGACCCCCCCCCCCCCCCCCTTCAACGGAAGACCGATCGACAGGAAGAGAAGATCAATCGACCTGATGACAACCACAGGCAAAGGTGGCCCTCCACCTCCACCCCCCAGTTAAGAAGAGACGGGTCTAAGCTAGGGGGACCAGTCCAGCCAAAGTAGGCGTTCGCCGAATGGTTCAGCCCTGGTGGACAGGTCCCTCTAGATCTGTCTCTACTCTGCGGTTCATAACAAACACACCATTGTCTCACCATGGTGTGACTCGCAACTATGGCTGCGTACCATTTTTCCTCAGTGTCACCAGTCCAACTGGTAAAAGAGTTTTCTCCACAATTATATTCGTATTGGACAACTAGCATAAGCATAAGCTTGACCTTATCATGCACCACACCCATATGGGTCCTCCAAAAGAGAGCGATACGCATTATTGCAGGTGTCTCCAGAAAACACTCCTGTAGGGAGCTCTTTAAGGAATTAGGAATTCTAACTCTAGCATGCACACTCATCCAGTCTGCTGCACTCTTTGTTTGCACAAATAGTAACCTCTTCCCTCTCAATGCGTCTGTGCACTGCCACAACACAAAAGCCATCCTTCACATACATAGGCCGCCCCACCACCTGCGCCTGTTTGCACTAGGCCCCGAGTATCTAGCAGCCTCCACCCTTTACAACAAGCTCCCAGAAAACATAAAAACCTCCCCCACCCTGCCCTCCTTCAAACACAAGTTAAAAATATATCTCACAGCAAACAGCTTCTACTCGGTTAGTGACTACCTCTCCACGTAAATAATAAACAATTATTCTATATTCTAGCAAAAGTCAGCAACGATCAGGAAAGTCCTGTTCAAAGTCAACTAACATTGTTATATGGTCACTATTTTTTAATTATTTTTAGTGACCAGAATAATTTCTTGTTGCGACTTTTCGTTGCCATGGTAACGTTACTTTTGTTAAAATGTAATTTCTATCTACACTACTTAAGGTCTTGACCGATTTAGCTGAAAATTTGTAAAATAGGAGAGAATGTTGTACTATTGATCCTGCAAAATTTCATAACGATCGGAACATTTTTAAAAAAAATATTTTTATTTATTTATTTATTTTATTTTTTATAACCAACGATCGGATTTTATTCAAAAACTATACAGCAACCCGCCTAGGTGGTATGTACATGTGTGAAAAATTTCAGGTCGATCAGAGAAACGGTGCGACCTGTATCGAAGCAGTAACAGAAAAAAAAGACATTCGAGCCATAAGAGTCAAGTGGAGACGCTCGCTACGCTCGCTCAATAATGATCGGAACATTTTGTTTATTTTATATTATTTTTTATTTTTTATAACCAACGATCGGATTTTGTTCAAAAACTATACAGCAACCCGCATAATATGTGGTATGTACATGTGTGCAAAATTTCAGGTCGATCAGAGAAACGGTGCGACCTGTACCGAAGCAGTAACAGAAAAAAAATCTAATAAAATTTGGAATATTTTTAAACTTTGATGTCAATTTGGAATCCAAAATTACTTTTTTATTCCTAAAAGATCAAGGATTTTTTTTTAATTCTTAAATTCTTTTAAAAAATCTCGAATTTCAAATTGTGGAAGTAGAAAGCAAAATTGTGGCCCCTTCTCTTTTGCGCTATAAAGGGTCAATGAAGTCAATGTAGTAACTGCAGGGAGTGCAGTGAGCATCAGTTTATTGTAATGTTTCATTTTTGCATTTTGGAAAACGTCAAACATTTTTACCTCTTATCATAAATAACCTTCAAGAGAGTCATATTTTTCCCTGACCGAAATGTGTTTGAAATCTACTCGTCAATATCAATAAGGCAGGTTACCAGAGTGCGAATTAACGACTCTGCAGAGGGGGGGATGGCTTAGAATAGTATTTCGTTGGAAACCGGGGTCTGGGGCAAGCCCCAGCCGCCGGAGGCGAAATTTTTTTGGGGTATTATTGCCCTTGAGATGGCCTTAGAAGCGATCTGATGAAAATTTTTGGGTCATTATTGCCCTCGAGATGGCCTTAGAAGTGATCTGAGGTATTATTTTGAAAGGAATATGTGTAAATTGACGCATTATTTATTAACATTACGAGATAAAGTCACTTGATATGTTATGAGATGAGATGGGAATCCAGAGGTGGGGATTTAGCCATCCCCGACGGGGATACCTTTCAGTCAAACAGAGCCTGGGATGAAATTACCAGAGGGGGGGAATCCCCCCCCCCGTCAATTCGCACCCTGCAGGTTACAGTATCATTATTTGACCTTATCATGCACCCATATGGGTCAGTTACCCGACTACATGGGTGCCTTGACTTTTTTTGGTTTTATTGATTGATTTGTATTGCTTAACGTCTCATATTAATGCATTACGCTATTCGAGACGATGAGTGGTGATACATGATGATGAAGGTTGAATAGAAGGGAAGAGGAGAAACCCGGTACCGGCACGTAGCCTACTCCTTTCGAAAAGTACCATGGGGACCAACGGCTTTACGTCCCATCCGAAAGGACGGTGTAACCTTGATAGTCATATAGGTTCCTCCACTAGCCCGGACTGCCGAGCAGACGTCGAGGAGAACGAAGCCGTTACACTAGCTCTCGAACCCTTCATCTGCTCTATCCAGCGCTATACGTGTGTTTCAGAGCAGTACGTTCACCAACTCTCCCCCTGTCCACGCCAGAGGATGCTTAACTTAAATGTTCGAGTGGGAAACCGACTAAGCATCCGCAACTAAACCACTGATGGCTCGTCAACCGTTAGGACATAATGCGCCTCTATAGCCAAGGGGAAGTGGGGAAGAACATCCTAGGTTGATTGAATCATCCACATGTAGGACGATAAGCAGACTGAGGCATGCTCTGGGTCAAATTCTACCCTAAGCCCAGACGGAAATAAAGTTCGTTGTATATAGCCACAGAACAATAATAATCAAAGATAGTTATTTATATGTAAAACTGGTTTTCTTCAAGATTTATCATCATCATTAATTTTTGTTAATATAGCATTTTTATTTATGATAGATTGAATAACCCTAGGTTCACCCACTCAGGTATATAAACTACTGGGGAAAGGTCAAGGACTCTTCGATTAAAAATATAAAAGTTAATTGGATGAGCGAAGCGAAGACTTCAATTTCACTGACCCCCAAAAAATTTAGCTCGGGTGTTTTTTTTTTTTTTGTGTTTGTTTGTTTTTCTGTCTGTTTGTTAACTCTCTACCAGGCAAACGGCATATCCGATCTTGATGAAAATTTGACAGGACCTTCGAAATCTCTGAACTTAGAGGTGTATTGTTTTTGGGTACAATCGAAGAAATATTTCTCATGAATATCGTACTTTTACGATTTTTTTCGATTTTTAGTGCGATATTTTCGTGACATTTGGGCCAATTCTGACCAAACGGGTGGGGCTACAACGTTCATATTATACATGGACATTAAGATTATGGTGATGTAGTACCTTTTGAAAGAAAAAGTTGAAAAAGTTTGCCAGAATCCATAGAAATAAAGCTTTTAATATAAGTTTTTTGATTTTTTTGCGATATTTTCGTGCCATTTGGGCCAATTCTGACCAAACGGGTGGGGCTACAACGTGGTTAAAAGAAAAAGTTTAAATAGTTAGCCAGAATCCATAGAAATAAAGCTTTGAATATAAGTTTTTTACAGTAAATAATACCAATTGACAGGTAACAAAAGAAACTTGACAACAATCACCTACAATGCGTAGGCAGCAAAACAAAGAACTTGCAAAAGTAAAGATATCCCATGCAAACTAAAAATTTTAAAAAGCTCATCCATCAACGCGGCGGGACTTTAGCGTTTTCCTAGTAAAATGGTTCATGATTGCATTTATTCAACAATATACATGCTTAATAAAGTGCCGAGTAGGTTATGCCAACACGCTCAAAACCATCTGAAATATAATATGCTACAAAGACTTGAAGTCAATTCTACATTCTTTGGTTTCCCTTCTATCCACTTTTCAACGGCATTGGACATAACGATTAAAATTACTAGGAAAACGCTTAGGTCCCGCCGCGTTGATAGATGAGCTTTTTAAAGTTTTTAGTTTGCGTGGGATATCTTTACTTTTGCAAGTGCGTTGTTTTGCAACCTACGCATTGTAGGTGCACATTGTTGTCAAGTTTCTATTGTTACTTGTCAATTGTATTATTTACCGTATAAACTTATATTAAAAGCTTTATTTCTATGGATTCTGGCTAACTTTTTCAACTTTTTCTTTCAAAAGGTACTACATCACTATCACCTTAATGTTCATGTATAATATGAACGTTGTAGCCCCACCCGTTTGGTCAGAATTGGCCCAAATGGCACGAAAATATCGCACAAAAAGATCAAAAAACTTATATTAAAAGCTTTATTTCCATAGATTCTGGCTAACTTTTTCAACTTTTTCTTTCAGAAAGCAATACATCACCATAACCTTAATGTCCATGTGAAATATTAACGTTGAAGCCTCACCCGTTTGGTCAGAATCGGCCCAAATGGCACAAAAAAATCGCACGAAAGATCGAAAAAAATCGTAAAAGTACGATATTCATGAGAAAATATTTCTTCGATTGTACCCAAAAACGTAGCAAGTCTAATTTTAGAGATTGAAGGTCCCCTCCAATTTTCATCAAGATCGGATATGCCGTTTGCCCGGTAGAGAGCGAACAGACAGAAAAAAACAAAAAAAACAAAAAACAAAAAAAACACCCGAGCTAAATTTTTTTGGGGGTCGGTGAAATTGAAGTCTTCGCTTCGCTCATCCAATAAATGATTGTTAAAATTGCATTGTTCGCTTTATGGTTGTGACGGTAGTGTCCTGACCAGGGATACAAATATAACCCTCGTTCTGCCTTAACTCAGCCTCAGCGGACCGCGGCATCAAACTCATAATGTATGCCTACCAGTATCCTAAAATGATTTGAAGACAATCTCAGGATCATTTTCTGTAATGTCTTTTATCCACTGCTCGGCGAATTCATTGGACGTGATCATGTGCAAGTCTCCTTTTTTATCCCTGCACCTCAATTCGCCTTTCATGCTGACCACACCCACGCTTATCATTTCACCGTCGCCAGCTTCACACATGATCGAGGAGCCCGTATCCCCGTCACAGAAGCCATAGGTTACGTTGTTCACATTTAGCGTACAAACATAGTGTTTCTCAATTATTGTACCTTCGGGTTTGTGCTTCTTACAGAAGTCGTCGTTGCCAGCTGTTACGTTGACGTATTGAGGTATGAAGGCGCCTTTACTTAATGGAGGAAATCCCAGCGCAATACAATTGTCCACTCTGTACGGCATGTGTCCACTCATGATTGCAGTAGAGCCAACATTATCATTGAAATCCATCTTCTTCTTCAGCTTTAGGAGAGCCACATCAACACCAGTTACTTCAGTGACTTCAGGATAATAACCATACTTTAAGTTTAAAGTGATGTTCACATTATCATGTGCGAAGAAGCGTTCAACGTGGTATTCTTGGCATCTATGACTTCTCGTATTTTTGCAACTATCATATACGGTGTTTTCTTCCTCAGTAATAACAAACCTAAACATACACCAATAGAATTAGTTGGTTTAGTTGTTGGTCTGTCTACTACACTTATAATGAGAAAATAAACAAGTATTTATAAAACCAACCTGTTGTTTTTGTTCATGTGATTCTGTAAGTAGGGATATGGGAGACAATGCGCTGCAGTGAGGACCCAAGAAGGACTGACTATTGTGCCGGAACAATACGCTTGGCTAAAGTATTCAATATCAAGCAAGGTGTCCTTAAAGATCACATCCGAGGTATAATAAACAGTGAATTTAAATTGCCCAGGGCTTGCTAGTGTTCCGCCATTAAGTCTTGAGCTGTACCCTGGACGGGCATTCCGTTCTTCATTGCCTAGAAATAAAGCTGGCCGTTATGGCAATTCTCAGTCACAAACATGTTTAACACTTCATTCATTCTTCTTGTTCATTTCACTCTGAATGAAATAATACGAAGAATCAACGACCAAAAGTTGACATAATTCATCTTTATGAGCGTGTTAAACACACCATGGAGACTGGACTTGCAATTTGTAAATAATTAAACGATAAATGGAACGCTGAGCCGTGTGTAGGGCCTAGTAATACTGAATGAAAGAGGCTCGCAAGATGTACGAGTGAACTCGCTGATATTGCAACACTGTGCAACCCTCACCTGCTTCTTTCAAGTCCGACGTTGCAACATCTCTCACAGCGTTGCCACCAACCAAGAGTTGAGCGAGGATAGTGACAACGACCAGAGTCAACATCTTTGTATGGTCCACTTATTATCAGACAATACTGGAAGAGGGAGAGAAACTGCATGAATGCGATATGAGTGATCAAGTTGATTCTCACACGTTGCCACATACACATATTTTATAATCCGGCACAACCTTTCTCTGTCTGCAATTATTGTGGTTAAATATGCCGAAGATGAGTTATATTTATCATGAAATATTCATAAATATATCTGAGTAGGTCAGAAGACATTGATTCAGTAGTGAGAGAAGAGAAAGAGAAAGAACCAAATAAAATGAAAGTATGATAAAAAAACGCATTGAAGACTTGAACACAAAATTATTGAAATCGTTTCCTGCGTTGAAAACTTTGGTGGAGATGCCAAGTACAGAAAATGATACTTGTGAAAAATGACATTGTCACCATCTTAACACGAAAGGTCACCAAAACCATTCATCAACAACCTTTCTGAAGTGCAATGTAAAAAAAGTGGTCGTGTTCGATTTTTATGGTGGTACGTGGCACACGCACAGACGGACATTTGGTCAGTAACGTGCTGCTTACAGAGAAGATTTGCTCCGTAATATAAGCCGTTACAAATTTCAAAATTGATTATATAAGCAACATCTTCACCTAACATTAAAAAAGTAATAACACATATTTTTCTAATATTCTATTGTAAAAACAAGTTCTGAATAATCTTACATTAATTTGGTATTTGACGCTGTTTTGTCAAAGAGCAGATGTTCTGTGAGTTTAGTGTATCCTCTCAGAGTAGGTGTTAAATGCACATGTCTTATTGCTGCAAGTGCATTAGTTCAATTACGAAATCGTCAACTAATAGAAACTCAATTATATATGTACATTAGATGTCATGTAATGTATCTATTATTCAAACGTATGCACGTTGACTGTTCTTCGGAGTTGTAAATTACAACGCAAAAAAGAACAAAAGTAAATAAGTATAAGAAAGATACATTTAACTTTTTGCAGTGGAAGTATTTTGTTTTGTCATCGGAATAAACAGAGAGCAATAAAACTGTGTTGAACACATATTACGACGCCGGGTTCTAATGCATTGCAAACTGCAATTTGATTCCGATTATTTTTTCTTCTGGTTTAAAATTATCTGTGATGCAACCTAGCTGCTTGCATCATGGGCATAAGCCAAGACCAACAGGCCGTAGGGGATTTAAAGGAGGCAATGCAGAGGGTAAGGGACTCCAATGAAAATGGCTGACTGCTAATGGGGATAAAAGAGGTAGAAGGCGTGAAATAACTACCAACAGTAGCGGCTTCCAGGTTGTAGTTGGGGTAGTTGGGACATCAACGTCAGGTAGAAATCATTGGGCTCACATGGAGAGAACGATGTGGGGGCGAATGTCTGCAGGAATTAACACGCCACATACAATACTTTAGGGTGGGCCGAAAAACAACATATATATTTTTTAAAGTCGTAATACCGCGGAAAAGTTGCGAACTGTGGAGACAATTATTTTTTTTTTTGAAAATCGGCTCATATCTTCCGGTCGCGCATGTGCTTAAAGTTTTCCAAAATTTGGAAAATTTTGATTTTGTTTTTTTTTTTTTTAGTTGTGATACCGCGGAAAAGTTGCGAATTGGGAAGACTAAAAAAAGTAAAAAAAATGAAAAAAATCGGTATATATCTTACGGTCGCGCATGTGCTCTAAACTTTTTCAAAATTTTGAAAAATTCACATTTTTACGATAATTTTTAATATTTTTAACATAGAAGAAAATTTAAAATATGAAAAAATTCGAGCTTTTACATTCGGGAAGAGGCTAATTTAAAAATGTTAAAAATTATCGTAAAATGTGAATTTTTCAAATTTTGGAAAAGTTTAGAGCACATGCGCGACCGGAAGATATAAACCGATTTTAAAATTTTTTTTTTTAAATTTTTTTAGTCTCCACAATTCGCAACCTTTCCGCGGTATAACGACTTTAAAAAAAAAAAAAATTGTTTTTCGGCCCACCCTAACATACATAGCATGGAACTGCACATAGGTGCTGGATATGTATGCTCATGACACATATTGACATATTAGTTGTCGAGAAAGAACAATATTATAAGGACAGCCTAGAGTGGTAAATAAAAAATCTTTTTAGTAAATCAGACAATAAGCAGAAGAAGAAGAAGAAGAAGAAGAAGAAGAAGAAGAAGAAGAAGAAGAAGAAGAAGAAGAAGAAGAAGAAGAAGAAGAAGAAGAAGAAGAAGAAGAAGAAGAAGAAGAAGAAGAAGAAGAAGAAGAAGAAGAAGAAGAAGAATATGAATATGAAGCCTCAATATGTCAGCTTGGCCTTGGCACTACTCTGTCCATTATTCCTTCTTTCGGTCTTTCTTTTGTTCATTCATTATTTTTCAAAATAAAAGGAAATCCATGCACTGGTGAAAGTCATATATAACACAACAAAAACTTGTAAAAATACAGTCAAACCTTACACACTCAAAAGAAATGAGATCTAAAAAAGGGCCAAGCTCATCTTCCCTTCCACATTTGCGCATTCTTAATTCATAAACGTACAGTGTCCCGTAACAACATCTTGAAAGCTTGGCAAAATAGAATTTGCAACTACTAATAATTTAAACATAATAGTTCATCGAAATTCTTTTTTCTAAATAATTTAAACGTAATGGTCATGCAAATTCTATTTTGCAAAGCTTTTCTAGGATGTTGTTACGGGACACTGTACATTTATGAATTAAGAATGCGCAAATGTGGAAGGATAGATGAGCTTGGCCTTTTTTTTAGATCTCATTTCTTTTGAGTGTGTAAGGTTTGGCTGTATTTTTACAAGTTTTTGTTGTGTGGGATCTCATTTCTTTTTCAATTTCCATTGCAAAATTATTTGTTAAAATATAATAATTTTATCAAAGTCGATTTAATTGCTATGAAATTACCAATTAACAATAGAATGTAAAATATCTAGTCTCCCAAAGACATGCTTTTTGTGCTTTTTGCCTGTATAAGGATTATATTAAAACTTTTATTTGGAAGCTTTCCTTCCAGCAAACTTTTTCAACTTTTTCTTTCAAAAGTAATTACATCACTATTACCTTAATGTCCATGTAAAATATGAACGTTGTAGCCCCACCCGTTTGGTCAGAATCGCTGGGCAATTGAAACTGACGAATTAGATAGTAGTAGCCAGTAGTAGTAACTAACATCCTTAAAGTGATTTTGAGCATGTTTCAAGTCATATTTTCACCAAGAAGGAATGCTCGTACCCCAACCAAATTTGGCATGTGTTGTCGGGTACCTAAATATCCTCGATTTTGATAGTTTTCAAGTTCACATCACGTTTTATGACGGCTGGGTAACACCACGAAATCACCCCAATCTGCTTGCTGTATAAGGTGCCAGAGTGTGTAGCGCACCGCGGCTTGGCTGCGGCGCCCTAACGGGCACCTAGAAAAGTTTGATGTAGGACAGGAGTTGTATGGTTGTGTGGAAAACCTGGAGATTACCATTTTATGAAACAACCTGTACCGTAATAACTTTTATACAAATTCATATTTATTTGAATACAATCTACTTTATACTTTATACAATAGACATAATATATTATAACATCGCAATATGCGAATCAATGTAAAATACTGAAGACGCGTCATCGTGTCTTGGTGAAGCTAGGAGAAGACTGGCGCGTGGCGATGTGAGGTTGTGTACGGTGCTCTAGCCGAGGATCACTCCCTGTCCGATCAGAGGGGAGCCGACGATGCCTTGGCTGGAGATCAGGCCAGAGGGCAAGAGGGTTTTTAGCTACACACCATGCACCCTGGGCAGGCTGCCCCTGGGCAGCCGCTGGGCCTACAGCTAAGGCCGGTTTTAAGACTAACGTTATTTCTTATGAAGCGGCCATGTTGGAGATTCTAACTTGCATATTTACGGCAAACATGCATATTATGTGCGTTGCGTTTAAATGCACAAAACGACTTTTCAATGCGCCCAGAATAGGGAGCGAAGCTATTTAATTAACAGATTAACGAAGAAGAATACACAAAGAAAACTTCATTATTCCTGGTCACTTTTGGTGGTGGCGCCGAGTAAAACATATTGTGTGTGGCTAGCCCCTCACCCCTGACACTTGGTGCATTCTGCGTCATGCTTGTTGAAAGGCAATGTCAACAAACACGCGTATTAATCTGAGGTCATGTTCGGTTTTTATCGTGAGACGTGGAACACGCACAGAAGAACGGGCGCACGGACAGAAAAGCGATGGAAGAAAACGCTTTATTACTAGGAAAACGCTTAAGTCCTGCCGCGTTGTTGGATGAGCGTAATTGGTGCATTGAGCTGCCATGTGTTATGCGGATTTACTGTTGTTCTGTAAAAAATAATTACTAAGTTGAAGATATTTTTAAAATTAAATAAATTTTAATAAAAAATTTAATTTAATTTAATAAAAAATTAACTTAATTGTTCGATTGCGCACAAATTTTACACGAATATATTAATTCATAAAATTAAGGTTCTGTAAAAAAAATCATTACAATCGGATAAAGCATGTAGGTGTTATAAGCTGGAGAAATTTTAAAAATTGAAAAAAGTCGTAAAATTGCGATTTTCGTAAAAAAATATTTTTTTGATAACGCTCAAATTTTACACGAATATATCAATTCATAAAATTAAGGTTCTGTGAAAAAATCATTACAATCGGACAAAGCATGCAGGTGTTGTAAGTCGAAGAAATTTAAAAAAAAACGAAAAAAATCGTAAAATTGCGATTTTCATGAGAATTTTTTTTTCGAATAAGCTCAAAAACGTGGCAGTTCTAAGTTCAGAGATTTCGAAGACCTCCATAAAATTTCATCGCAATCGGAGTATCGGTTTAGCCGGAATCGTGCTAACAAACAGACAAAAATACAAAAAAAAAGAAAAAGAAAAAGAAAAAAAAACATTCCGGATTTTTTTCTCCAGTGTAGTGAAATGGAATCTTCGCTTCGCTCGCTACGCTCGCTACGCTCATCCAAAAATATTATACCTCAAGTATTTATAGAATCTTGCTTCAACAATATAATATCATTTAGTTTAGGTTATTAAAAAAACGTGTAAAAATAAAGCCAAACCTTACACATACAAAAGTAATGAATCTGAAAGAAGGGCCAAGCTCATGTACCTTCTACATTTGCACATTCTTAATTACGTACACTGCCCCGGCCGTAAACAACATCCGTGAAAAGATTGGCAAAATAAAATTTGTAACGATTAAATTTAAACATAATAGTTCATGCAAATTCCATTTTGCCAAGCTATTCAAGGATGTAGTTACGGGGAAGTGTACGTTTATGAATTAAGTTATTCATATGTGTATGATCTCTTTACTTTTTCAAGTTATTGCGAAATTATTTTTGTTAAAATAGAATAATTTTTATAAGGATATTAAATGTTATGGTAACTAACAATATAACGTAAACTACTAAAAAACTAAGTTTTTGTACTCATTGTGGGTGATTATTGTCAAGTTTCTATTGTTCCTTGTTTATTATATACTTGTAATAGGCTTATATTAAAATATTTACGAAGATGCTTTCCAGCTAACTAATTCTTACCTTAATATATTTTACCTTTGTTCATTTAAAAATATAACCATTGTAGCCCCACTCGTTTGGTCAGAATCGCTGGCCTACTGAAACTGATGAATTAGTAAGAAAGTGGTAACCATTCTTTCACCCAGAAAGAATGATCGAACACCAATCAAATTTGGCATGTATTAGGTCATGTACCCAAATCCCCAGATTATGACTTCATAGTAACCTAAACCCCTGATAACATAAGAGGATCACAACGGGGAAAAGCTTATGTGACTCCTTGAGCCTCACGAATTTTTTTTTCACTTAAATATGATTTGCACTTTACAAGCACACTCGAACATGCACCAATGTATTATCTTATTGCATCATATTATTGTCTGGATCCCACACATTGGCCACCAAACCCGTATAGTGAGCTCTATTTTGGATGAGATGTACAAACATTTCTCAAACGGAGGCCATGCGTTAGAAGATGACGCAACCTTGGCGTCCACACGGTGGGGGGGGGGGGGGGGGGGGGGTGCAAAGGGGGGGAACTTGCCGTCCCTTGCAATGTGATGAGAACCAATTTTATAATGCAAAGTCAAGTAAAGTTATTATATATATATATTATTATTTACGTCAAGGGCATCTTTCCATAAAAATCTCTGTAAAATCCGCTTTGAGGATAAAACATTGTGACTTTTTTTTTCGTAATATATAGGCCTACATAATATGTATATATTATATTTGTTATATTATTTGGATGAGCGAAGCAAAGATCCCATTTCACTACACTGGAGAAATAAATCCGTATTTTGAAAAATATATATTTTTGGCTGTTTGTTAACACGATTCCGGCTAAACCAATACTCCAATTGCGATGAAATTTTCTGAAGGCCTTCGAAATCTCTAAACTTAGAAATGCCACCTTTTTTAGCGCAATCGAAAATCATTTCTCATGAAAATTGCAATTTTACGATTTTTTTTTCTTGTATTTTTCTGTTTGTATATTTCTGTGATTGTTAACACGATTCCGGCTAAACCGATACTCTAATTGCGATAAAAATTTTCTGGAGGCCTTCAAAATCTCTGAACTTAGAACTGCCACGTTTTTGAGCGTCATCTAAAAATTATTTCTCGTAAATATCGCAATTTTACAGTTTTTTTTTATTTAAAAAAAAAATCTTAAAACATTTATGCGACTTATAAACACCTACATGCTTTATTCGATACTAATTATTTTTTCACATAACCTTAATTTATGAATTTATATATTCATGTGAAAATTTGAGTGCAATCGAAAAATTATTTCTCATGAAAATCGCAATTTTACGCTTTTTTTTCGTGTGAAAAAAATTCTTAGACTTATAACACCTACATGCGTTATCCGATTTTAATGATTTTTTCACAGAAAAACAGAAAATCTGCATAACACATGACGCAACAGTTACGCTCATCCACAACGCGCCTGAAAAAGCGTTTGCGAAGCTTCTACATTAAAAATATATCAAAACAAATTTTATCATTTTCATTTGATCAATTTTATCAAACTTAAATAGCAAAATTAGCTTAAGTTAAGAAATGGCAAACCATATAGTATTTATATCCCGCCCCCCCCCCCCCCCCCCCCAAAGAAAAATCTGCGGACGCCAATAGACGCAACAGTTAATTTTGTATTGACAGTGTTATTAGTTTGAGCTTTGTTCCATACAAAACAAATGTTCTTAAATAACGGACATCAAGTCAAACGGTGATTCTAACAAATAGGGAGCGTAGGTGAGGCTTGTTCCAGACTCATGATGGAGGTGTCGGGTTCATGTCCCGGGTACCCCAAAACATTGGTATAGTCCTTGTCAAAGAGCAATGCCATAAATAAAATAGTTTTAATCAAATGCCATATTCTGGTTTTAATGTGAGACGTGAAACACGCATAGACGGACAGACCAAACATGCGTTCATTATTGACAAACGACTAGAAAAACGCTAAAGTCGTTGTTAGACGAGTGAGCGAGTCATATGTTGATTACCTGGAACATTTGAATTAATTTGATTGATATAAAATGTAAGGTATGATAGGGTTTTGAGTTTAATTGAAATAAGGGTGCGTCAACTGTAATGCCACAGTGCGCCACTCTAGCCTATGATAGGCTTGGGATAAAAGACCCATGTTGACATGATTGCGTTTTAGGTAGGGGGATGACAGGATATGTTACCGGGTACTCAACACTTGACTCGCTCACTCGGTTTAACAACGACTTTGGCTTCTAATGTAGTACACATGAAAGTACTTGACATTAGTCCGTACAACATGTTAGCTCCGGTTTGACCGAGTTTGTATAAAACATGAATTCGATAAAATAATAATAAAAGTCTTTTTTTAACTTGGCGAAGCTTGGCCATAATTACTTTTATTCTTCTTTATCTAGCACACAAATAAAAACAATATGCATACATAGATTTAAATACATACTAGAGAAAATTAATGAACTCCATATCAAATTCAGAGATATGAAGTTGAAAATATCAAATTTGGCCTCCACAAACACTTTAGTCGCGAAATTAAAGCCACGCGAAATTACAGTTTTTCGTGATATTATCTCGAGAACGATGCAAAATATCTAAAAACTGATTCTAGATCAATATGTGGTTTTGTAAGAACCATAGCCTGTAAGAAAAAATATTGTAATGTGATGGTAATTAAGTTTTTTATTATAATTTTAATTAAATTAAATGCATATCTTAAATACAAACCGCACCGTCTTGCATTATATTGTTCTAACAAAACCACAATTCGGTCTAGAATCAGTATTAGATATTTTGCATCCTTCTCGAGATATAACAAAAAAACTGTAATTTCGCGTAGTTTTAATTTCGGGGACTATCCCATCCTCTTAAGCCGTTTCCCATCAACAATGAATGTGACGTCACAATCTGTGGGCTAGCAGGACTAATGTTTAGTCAATCCTTAGAGCTTTGAGATAGACCTCAGTAGGCAATGTTCTCTGTGCGTTTCATTGTCATGTAGTATATATGACGATGATGTTTTCTTAGTCGGGATCTTATTTGTAAGATTAGATTTTTATAATAAAGATTCTGAATATGAATTAAAATTTCAAACAATTAATGAAAAGCACCAAATCTCTAAACGTTTCATTTTCGTTATTAATTCAAGTTGAAGAATAAGAATAAAAAGAACAATCTATCATTCATAGGTTTCGCCCATTATTGAAGCAGCAGTTGTGGTAAGTAAATTAATTTGTTAACTTTACAAAATCCATCGCAGTGTGCAGTGCATGACAGTGTTTTTACAATCAAGCTTCCTGTATGAAGCCTCAGCATGTCAGCTTGGTACTTCCCTGTCCATTATTCCTTCTTTCTTGCTTTATTTTGTTTATTCGTTGGTTCGAAATAAGGAAACCCATGCACTGGTAAACGTCATAATATGTAATAGTTTTGATATAGGAGTTGTGTGGAAAACCTGGAGACTACCATTTTATAAAACTGTACCCTACAAACTTTTATATAAATACATATTTATTTGTACATATAATCTACTTTATACTTTATACAATAGACATAATATATTACACATAGATATTGAACCCCTACAATAGGTGTTCAATATCTATGATATTACAGCATCGCAATATGCGAATCAATGTTGAAATACTGAATACGTTGAAGACGCGTCATCGTGTCTTGGTGAAGCTAGGAGAAGACTGGCGCGTGGCGATGTGAGGTTGTGTACGGTGCTCTAGCCGAGGATCACTCCCTGTCCGGTCAGGGGGGAGCCGATGATGCCTTGGCTGGAGATCAGGCCAGAGGGCAAGAGGGTCCTGGATGACAGCAGAGGAGAGCCGATCAGTCCCTGGGAAGTGATGAGTCCCTGGTTGGAGATAAGACCAGATCCCAAGAGGGTCCTGGATGACAGCAGGGGGGAGCCGATTAGTCCCTGGTTGACGATCAGTCCATTGGAGGCAATAAGTCCCTGGTTAGCGATCAATCCTTGGGGAGCAATCAGTCCGGGGGAGACTAGAGTCCTGGAAGAGACTAGGGGGGCACCGAGGACGCTCTGGGGGCCAATGAGTCCGTTGGAGGCGACAAGACCAGGCGAGACTAGAGTCCTGGCTCCTAGGAGGGAAGAACCCACGATCCCCTGGGAGGCGACGAGACCAGGAGCGGCTGTAGCAACACCGACGGCCAACAAGGCAAAGGCGACCTGAAACACAAGGACATACATCAGGTTTGCTACTTGAGACCCCACTCAGTCGGGGTCAGATCAGGCGGAGAACTGTAGCTACAAGAAGGTCACACAGCTAAGAGTGTGAGCTGCTTTACTTTTTGCTTCAGCATTGCCCATGCAAGAGATACGAGCATATTGTTTCTACACCTAGTAACAAATATAACGTGCCCGAAATAACATCCTTACACCATAGCAGTGGTTTATAGTATTTATATGTTTATAGTGTTTAGGTTGACAGGTTTAGACAAGAGCTCAAAGGACTTTGCCTGACTTCCGTATACACCATTGAAAGTTTGTTATTGTTCACCATACCATCAGTAAGTCTGTTCTGGCTCTAACCATTATCCCGAATACCCTCACTGCATTATACCTTGCTAGGAAAACGCCAAAGTCGTGCTTTCAAACATGATTTTGTTAAAAACGATTATTCATAAACAAGAAACATTGTCGTTAAACAGTATGAGACATTCTTAACCTATTTCCAAGTTATTATTTATTGAGAGTTAAAGTCGTAACGGTTTTGCTCAAAATGTTAACTGCACACTAAATACTTGTACCGGATGTCTGTTTAAAAATTCGGCTCAATCAGCCGTTCGGCCGTTCTGTAGCAAAGTCACTCATTCACAGACAAAAAACAGATCTAGTGCAGTTTGAGTTTTATTATAGACTTAGTCGCTTCGCTCCCTCTTCTAATTAGACGCCTCTAATAAATCACACGCCTGAAGTTCTTCTCACCTACGAGGTACTACTATAGTTCGATTTTTTTACAAGTTTAAGCTTAATTTATTCAGTTTATATGATTAGATTTTTTAGCAAGAAAATGCAAATATGGCCTCGGATACCGAACTAAGCGTAGGCAGAAGTTAACACAACCGAATGATTCAGTTTGTAACAAGTTATTAGGACTCACTCAACTGTGCTTTGCCCGGAATCGAACCCGTAACGATTTAGGATCATTGATATCTAATATATTGAATATATTAATATGAAAGAATTAGTACAGTCCATACACGCGTTTATTGTAGGAGCTTTATCGCATTTTCGTAAAAAAAATAATGCTAGCCTAACTTGCAATTCACTGCACCAGATTTCATTTTATATTGATTTTAATGCAATATTTGGGTTCCCGGCGGTCAATTTAGCGATAAAAATGGTGCGAAAAGCAACGATTTCGTTAAAATTTATTAATCTTATTGGAATCTGGATGCCGTATTGCAGCTAAAGGTGCATGAATGGATTGAGAGTTGTACTCGCTCAAAGTTAATGTAGTAATTATGACAAAATGCACAATTGGTCATATGGTGTAGGCTACATATGAAAACAAAGCGACCGAGTTTCGCCCACACTTATTTAAAAACAATAAAAATGCATTGACTTTGCGTACATATTACATTGTACATAATAGTACATACAAATTGTTATAGTTAAAATATGCACTAGCACATGGTGTACTCACGAGGAACTTCATGCTGCTTGCGTGTATGTCTCTGAGGTTTGTTCTGTGAGGGTGACTGGTGTCTGATGCTGACCGCGGACCGGCCGGGTTATATAGTCCCGGGCCCAGCAACCCTGGTCACTCCGGCTGGGGGAGTGGAATACCGTATAATGGAATAAGGTATAATCTCGTTTTTGACGAGAAAAACGGCATAAATGCCGTTCCAAAAACGTACCCTCAACACCTATATGTATTTCAGAAAACATTAACCTTAAGTATGTTAGTTATACATTGTTCCAATTAAATCCAAATCCAGGCTGGATGTCCACTATTGGAATACCGTATAACGATTGAATAAAAACTGCAAATATAATTTTATACATCGCAATTGAGAAGTCATATAAAATATGATTATACTCTTATTCCAGTTGTTGCCATTTTTCAAGAAATGACCAAGATGGGAATAACATATAATGGAACAAAATATAATATATGTTATTCCATTTCTGCGACTTAGTTAAAAATCTGTCAATAAGTGGAACAATGTATACTCGTCTTCCAGACACATCCTTTATACATTATTCCATTATATGTTATTCCATTGCTTGGCGGGATAGGAGGGAAATGACAATATGTGGAATAACATATAATGGAATTATACGTGATCCATAGTTTGACAGCATTACTGCCTCCATGGCAAAGTGTGGAACAACGTATAATTTGTGTTATACACTATTCCAACTTGTGGCGTAATGATCGGAATACGTCAACGAGTCGAACAACGTATAATCTTCAGAGTATATTTTACTTTCGAATTAGACACAGATCCATAATGTGGCACAGTATTGTACGCATGGCAAAATGTGGAATAACATATAAATTTTGTTATATCTTATTCCGAAGTAAAGTGTTATTACTTTAGAACGTAAGAAAGTGGAACAACCCATAATATTTCAAGTGTTGAACTCTATCGGGTATACGATGTTCTGGCATGAAGTGTTAGGTAATACAAAATAGGTTACGTGGTGGAAAACCCTAATATACTGTTTCGAGTATATGTTGTTCCATCTTTAGACGGGCGATTCGGCGGATTTTTTTAGTACTCACACATACATGCACAGTCACAGAATAAGCGTAGTTTGAATTGAAATTGTAGAATACGTTCGCTGCGCTCACATGTCAAATCAAAATTAATTAGTTAATTATCCGCAGAAATTTTAAAGTGATGATAAATTTGTCATGTTTAGTGTTAATAGAAATAATTTTTCCCCGACATTGAAAATATATAAATATATGTATATTATAAATGTTAAAAATTGCAATTGTAAATACACTTGCTTTGCTTCAATATCACATTATTTAAACTTGAACTGAACACGAAAGCAGCCTGTGAAATATCTGTCACCGTTAATTAACCATAAATTATTTGATAATTAGGCATACACTACAGGTTAAAAACATTTTAAAACCAAAATAAAAGCGAGCAGGCTGGTTTTAGGCAAAGAAGAGGTCATTAGGGAAGAGGAGGAAGGAAAGTTCTGTATAGGTTATCAAGTCACATGATGACTTAAATTTGTCAATGTAGGCATAATAGAAACAGAAGAAGACTTCTTTATCACCACATAAAGAGAGGCATTAATTGTTCAGGTTTTCACGTGGAAAACATTTTTATGAGTAATGCTGTACACATAAATTTAAAAAAAAAAAAAGGTTTGGCTATGAGCCATTGAATAATTTACAAAACATAATTTAATTAATGAGTATTCATACTTTTGTTTATTCAAGGATGATTTTACTTTACAATGTATTTAATTTCGTATAGGATTGCATAAGTTTAATTTCAATGGGAAATTTGCATAAGTTCCAGATATCGGTAATAGTATCTGCAATAGATATTTGTCGAAAAAATGATATGAACGATAATTTAAGGTTTTTAAAGTTAATCGTTCAATATCTATTGAGGGTCAAAGTTTGACCTTTTAAATTTCCCGTACATTTATTTTGAAACGGCTGCCTACGTCACCGGCCTTCATGACGAACACGGCCGCCTAGATAAACAACGAAATTCCCTCCTTTTACCAAAGTGTTTGGTTCATACAACAATGGCTAACAATAAACAACAATTGATGTCCTTTTCCAAGTTTTATAATCAGCATTGTGTTTTTACTTATTATTATCAAGTAAAATGCGGTTAAATCTTACGTTGTGATATTACTACATGAATAAAATAAAATATTAAGCATATTAGAACAAACTAGATGTCAAAATATGCTTCCACAGTCAAGATAATCTCCGAAAGCGTGTAAATTGATATATCGTTACGTGATTGGTTGACTGGTATCATGAAGGCTGGTGACGTATGACCCGTTTTTTCCCGCCAAAATATGAAGGAAACTTTCACCCTTATTTTATAAATGAAAAATATTCTCAAAATCAAGAAAAGAAGATATTTTTGTTTAAAGGAAGGTGGCCTTAACCCAGTAGAACCATAAAATAATGTTATGCAAATTCCCTATTACAAAACAATTTGTTTTCATTCTTTGCAAAATTGATATTATATGTTTGTAGTTTAATATTTGTGTAACTGAACTGTAACTAAAAGCTTAATTGGCAGTGAAACATTTTACAGTTGCTTTCGTGTTCAGATTGTGTTTAAATATATTGTGATATTGAAGCAAGTGTATATTTTACAACGACGACGACGTGAGAAAAACTACTTTGTCTTCTTTCGTGCGTTTTTAAAAAGTGCAATATACGAGTGTTGGTTACCATCGCATTAAATAGTCTACTAAATTGACGTAATGTATTGATTTTCATTACCAAAATTTTGTTGTGTAGGCCTACCAGAGTATTAGACTATACAAGTACTTATAATTTAAATACTCGTGGGAAAACCTACCCAGGGAGCAACGCATGCCACTCTTCATGTGTCTAACCAGGTATTTTGAACTTGGATAACTGTGAAGAGATTGTCCAAAGTCGGTTTTTAAGAGGACTTAAATAAATAAATTTGTTAATAGTCTAGTACCAACTCAGCCACAGAACTGATTTACAGTGGGGGACATAAAAATTTAAGGCCAACCTAAGCCAACTCTGTAGGTGCCAAAACCATCGACGAGCGAAACAATGACAATCCCTTGGATTTGCGTCAACGACCGAAGAAATCATAAAAGAAACTTTCTGTGAAACTTGCCTGTAGCGAGATTCGAATCCATGACCTTCTTAATCGGAGTCTCGATGATGAATAGAGAAACTATTCACCCCCACCCACACAAAATCACACATCGGACTGATAAATAATCCTTGGGTAAAAAAATATATAAATAAACAAAACATTCTTTCAAAAACTTAGCTGCTTCTTCACTGAATAGAAAGCCTACAGTAGTCAAAAAACATCCTCAACCTGATGGTTAATCATGTCATTGTACCTTTTGTGTCACCATCATCGCAGATTATTTGGTGTTGTGGGCGAATGGGCATTGACAGTGGATTAGTTAGTTGACAAAGGTTTTACTTGTTAAGAATAGGTGGACACAGCAGAACTCTATTATACTTTGTGGCGACAGAGCAAGTAACAACTTGGGCTTGAACAGGGAAAAGGCAAACATTTACTGCATAAATAGGATCTCTACTAACAATTTTTTTAACAATAAACCTGTGTCCAGGCAATATGTAGTTTTTCTGTTTGATCATGCCTTCGTGTATATGAATGATGAAGGTGATGTCTTTTTTATATGTTGCTGCAGTTTCTGAGAAGATACTTTTGCAATTTGATTAAAACCGATACTCCAATTGCGATAAAATTACCTACCTGTCAATCACTGTACAACGTTCTATTAGAGTTGCAGGGGTATTTATGAACTGTTACAGGGCACTAAACATAGTAGCATTGAGTATAGAAATGATGGTAGGGAAGAGGAAATAAATTTTGTTCTTGAAGAAACTGCAAGAGAATTTTATTTTTTCTTCAGATTCAGAAAAAAAAAAATTTGCATACTCAAAATCGCGGAAAATCTAAGGCGTCGAAATTGACTAAGTTTGCATATAAAGTTAAATAAGCAATGCAAATTAAAAATTGATTGTAGACTATATACAAACCTTTGTGCAAATAAGCTTCTATCCAAAGTCCAATATGAACGTAAGAAATTATTTTAGCCGACATTTTTTATTTGTGCATTCCGTCAGTTGATTAAATAAAATTATTTTTTTATTGCATGGAATAAATTTATTTATAACTGTTAATTGAAATTAAATCTTTAACGTCTAAATATCTGATATTTAAAAAAAAAGAAACTCTAACAAAATATAACTAATTAATTGGATGAGCGTAGCGAGCGAAGCGAAGATTCCATTTTACTACACTGGAGAAACATATCCGGAATGTTTTTTTTTCTTTTTTTCGTGTATTTTTGTGTGTTTGTTAGCACGATTCCGGCTAAACCGATACTCCAATTGCGATGAAATTTTGTGGAGGCCTTCAAAATCTCTGGACTTTGAACTGCCACGTTTTCGAGCGCAGTCGAAAAATTATTTCTCATGAAAATCGCAATTTTACGATTTATTTTCGATTAAAAAAAAAAAAAAACTGACTTATTAACACCTACAAGCTTTATCAGACTTTATTGATTTTTTTAACAGAACAACAGAAAATCTGCATAACACATGGCAGCTCAATGCACCAATTACGCTCATCCATCTATGTGCCTGAAAAACCGTTTGTGTGAAATAAGCGTCTTGCATAGTAGATGTTAAAACAGCTAGCAGATTCTTGAAAACTCCAAAATGCCACATTCTGGCGATGATGGGGATCTATTTCAAGTACAAAAATCTCACCATTGTGGCTTTGAAGATACAAACGACAATTTAACAATTTAGTTCAGAGAGTCAATTTTGGGATTCAGAAATTCTCCAAACTACTAAAGTGAAAAGCAAAGTTCTAAATAGTAGTTTTGTAGCTCCTTGCACCCATCTCTACTCATAAAAATATATTTATTTTTCTGTTTTTCTTTCGTGCAATATAATAATATGTAGCTTATTGGATGAGCGTAGCGAGCGTAGCGAATGGAGCGAAGACTTCAATTTCACTGACCCCCCAAAATATTTAGCTCGGGTGTTTTTTTTTTGTTTTTTTTTCGTCTGTTCGTTCGCTCGATTCCGGGCAAACGGCATATGCGATCTTTATGAAAATTGGAGGGGGACCTTCGTTTCTCTGAACTTAGAGGTGTATTGTTTTTGGGTACAATCGAAAAAATATTTCTCATGAATATCGTACTTTTACGATTTTTTTCGATTTTTAATGCGATATTTTCGTAACATTTGGGCCGATTCTGACCAAACAGGTGGAGCTACAACATTCATATTTCACATGGCATTAAGGTTATGGTGATGTAATACCTTTTGAAAGAATAAGTTTGAAAAAGTAAGCCAGAATTCATAGAAATAAAGATTTTAATATAAGTTTATCAATTTTTAGTGCGATATTTTCGTCACATTTGGGACGATTCTGACCAAACGGGTGGGGCTACAACGTTCAGATTTCACATGGACATTAAGGTTATGGTGATGTAGTACCTTTTGAAAGAAAAAGTTGAAAAAGTTAGCCAGAATACACAGAAATAAAGGATTTAATATGAGTATTATTGAAGTTATAATATCAATTAACACGTAAACAATAGAAACTTGACAACAATCACCTACAATGCATTCAAAAAGCACTTGCAAAGGAAAAGTGCAAACAAACGCAAAAAACGCAAACAAAAAAATTACAAAAACGCTCATCCATCAACGCGGCGGGACTTTAGCGTTTTCCTAGTTTATAATATGTTTGACAGCCCACACACAGGATTCTCTTGTCATGTTGGCTTCTAGTACTAGGAAAACGCTAAAGTCCCGCCGCGTTGATGGATGAGCGTTTTTTTGTAAGTTTTTTTTTGCGTTTTGTGCGTTTGTTTGCACTTTTCCTTTGCAAGTGCTTTTTGAATGCATTGTGGAGGTGATTGTTGTCAAGTTTCTATTGTTATTTGTTAATTGGTATTATAAACTTCAAAAAACTCATATTAAAACCTTTATTTCTGTAGATTCTGACTAATTTTTTCAACTTTTTCTTTCAAAAGGTACTACATCACCATAACCTTAATGTCCATGTGAAATCTGAACGTTGTAGCCCTACCCGTTTGGTCAGAATCGGCCCAAATGTGACGAAAATATCGCACTAAAAATTGAAAAACTAATATTAAAACCTTTATTTCTATGGATTCTAGCTAACTTTTTCAACTTTTTCTTTCAAAAGGTACTACATCACCATTATCTTAATGTCCATGTGAAATATGAACGTTCTAGCCCCACCCGTTTGGTCAGAATCGGCCCAAATGTCACGAAAATATCGCACTAAAAATCGAAAAAAATCGTAAAAGTACGATATTTATGAGAAATATTTCTTCGATTCCCAAAAAACAATACACCTCTAAGTTCAGAGAAAACGAAGGTCCGGTCAAATTTTCATCAAGATCGCGTATGCCGTTTGCCCGGAATCGAGCGAACAAACAGACGGAAAAACAAAAAAAAAAAAAAAAAAAAAAAAAAAAAAAAAAAAAACACCCGAGCTAAATTTTTTGGGGGGTCAGTGAAATTGAAGTCTTCGCTTCCGCTCGCTACGCTCGCTCGCTCATCCAAATATTGCTGGGTGATCGTCTAACTGGAACTTTGAAAACTAACGAGTTCTAGGAGGACTGATAATCTCACATGCACTGTAAAATTTTCCCGTGAAGCGACCCTCCCCCCCCCCCGCCCCGGAATTTTTGATGATCACAAACGAATTAAATGAGTGCCCAAACGTGCACAAACGATAGTGCACTTTGCACACAATAGTGTGCACCCTGAGGTATAGGTGCGAAATTTATTAATGAAATTACGATATCAGTGTTTCAACACACCTGTGTATTCCACCATACTTCAAGGAAAATGATTTTCTGAAATAACATAAGATGAACGATTTTTTACGATGGTACAAATACGATTTTGTACCGATGAAGTTTTCTGTTTTTACCTGTACGTAGACAAATTGAATTGATCCCGCCACGCTCAGACGGCAGACCGAGCCGTGATTGGCTGACACGAGCTACTGTGGCGCATTGACTGTATAGCGCGAAATCCAAGTAAGGGTATTTTCGAAAATTTAAAATTTGTCACTGGAATGAATGCTTTGAAGGAATATTAACTTTTTATATTTTATTTCGTAAGTAATTTATTCCGATTATCAACGGTCTTTCCAAATCTGTTTTCCATGTAAACCCTTGTTTGCAAGTTGTGTTCAAATTTGGATGAGCCCTTATTATTTGAAGGCAATTTTACCTCAATTATGATGAAAAACAAATTTCATACGTTACAAAATATGTGATTTATTTACTTAAAGGGGTATTTAACCGCTAAACTCAAAAAATATATTTCATTCGGGCTAACTAGTAATGAATTTAGCTATTACTAGGGAAACGCCAAAGTCGTTGTTAGACGAGTGAGTGAGCCATGTGTTGAGTACCCGGTAACATTCCTTTTCTTCCCCCTACCTTTGTCCTCCCTAGCCTATCATAGGCTACACTGGAGCATTATGGCCTAAGCTATGACCTAAACTTAAATACCCTATTATTTATACAAAATTTTATAATCAAACTTAAATGCAAATGTTCCGGCGCACTCAACACATGGCTCACTCACTCGTCTAACAACGACTTTGGCGTTTCCCTAGTAATATTCGTATAAATAATAGGGTATTTAAGTTTAGGTCATAGCTTAGGCCATAATTCTCCACTGTAGCCTATGATAGGCTAGGGAGGCCAAAGGTAGGGGGAAGAAAAGGAATGTTACCGGGTACTCAACACATGGCTCACTCACTCGTCTAACAACGACTTTGGCGTTTCCTTAGTTTTATAAACAAACAGAAAGCACGCCAATTAATGGCGGCGTAGAATGTGTTTTTGTTTGCAAAAATAACAAATTAAACACGGCCCATACTATGTTTTAATTATTCCTGTTTGATCTTTAATTGTTTGTACCAAGGCAGTGATCAAGATCCACGAATCTCAATGGAGTTTCTACAAAACCATGGATGTAACTATTTTAAGTCCATGCACAAACCAATCGTATCTTCTGTCGCTAAACGCAAATTTGTATAGTATAAAAAATTACAAAAGACATAAAAATTGTATGGGATTATTCATGTAGGCCTACATCGTACTTTATTTCGCATGCCAACCATCTAGGTTAATAATATTAATTACAAATAAATAAATAATTTCTGTAGTGTTTTAACATTGCAGAATAGTATAAGAAACATAGCCAGTACGAGAACGAGCTAAGATTGCAAGGTTTACTCAATCTCCGTGCGGAGTTTTGGGTAATCTTGAGCGTGCAAGTTTCGATGCATCTTGGCCAGTGCCGCGCACCTCTTGACATTCCAAAAATTATAATTCTTCCCGAAAAAACATTGTTGTTAAAATAGAACCTACACATTTAAGCCCATTTATCAATTTATTATTTACCTACCTAAGGTCTCCCTAGCCTATCATAGACTAAAGTGGTGCATTATTTTATTACCTTACAGTTGACGTGCCCTTATACCAACTCAACTTAAAACCCTATTATCTATACCGATATAATTATCAAACTTAAATGCAAATGTTTCCGGGTACTCACCACATGACTCGCTCACTCGTCTAACAACGCCTTTGGCGTTTCCCTAGTCGAGTTGGCTAAAGCGCACTTATAGCCGAAATGGGGGAGACGTAGGTTTAATGGTCGGGAAAGATTTTGTAAATTCTGGATTGTATTTTTTAAATTATTTAACATGTTTTGAAATGCATATAACGCAGTGTAGTCCATCATCTGTGACAATACTACGGAAAACATGGCCAGTAGGAAATACGTGAAAATATTGCAAGGTTTACTCAATCTACGAGCGGAATTTGGGGGTACCTTGACGTCCAACATTCGATTAACCTTGGACACGGCATTTCACAGCCAGGTAAATAACAAACAAAATATATTATTTCAAAATGAAAACCATTGTCGTTAAAATAATTCCCATACATTTCAACGAATTTTTCAGTTTCAGTTATTTCTTGCAGGTTTAAATCGTAACAGATTGTGCTCATTTTGTTAGCAGTTCTCAGTTACCTGGTCACTGATGTCTGTTTAAAATTTCAGCTCGGTCTATTTGGCCGTTCGGCCGTATGAGCCTGGACAGACAGACAGACAGACAGACAGACAGACAGACATTTAACATTTAACATTTAACATTTAACATTTAACAAACAGAATTAATCACGACCAAGGACCGATCGAGTAGCGTTGTAGACTACGTTCGCTGCGCTCACTCGTCTAAACAGAAAAATTATTGGGGCCACCGTGACCTCCAAAAAAATTGTCAAACATGACATTTTCGAGCTAGGTCCCATCGGCAAAAATCTCCCATAAGAAATAACATGGGGACGATCTTTATGCCCGTGACCTTGGAGGATTTTGATCCAAAACAAATATTGACCATTATTGACGTACTCGACAGGCCCTTTTCTGTAAATTCTCTATATTATTTTGTTTTGTAATTTGGGCAAGTAGTTCGGTCAACATATGCTGATTACCAAGATGGGGTGTGATTTTGGAATGCATATTTTTGCGTGTTTGAGGGTATATTTGTGCCCAGTTTCAAGACACGATGTTAAAATGGGCATTTTAGATTGGAACTATGCTCTAGTATCTATGTGGATAAAAAAAGAAGCAGGTTAAAGCCGATTTAGGAAATTTTCCAAAACACCAATTTTCGCCAATTTCTGGATCAAAAAAAACTAAAAAATTCGTGTTAAATCACAGTTACAAGATATAATTTTTTAAACGGTCATTTAAGTGTAGTATTGTGCTATAGATCACGTGGTAAAAAATAATTGTTGGGGTTTTTAGCCCCTTTAATGAATTCCGGTATAAGGGAGTGATAATATTTTAGTTACCTTGGACAGCATTGATTGATTGAACGGAGCTTCATTCTTCTTTATTTGTCTATCTACATACAGGACGAGGGATATATTATGGATCATATATATTTTTTATACACACCTGAATAGTAGGAGTAATTATTTTATTCTTAGTTATAGGAACAGCATTTATAGGATATGTATAACCCCGAGGACAAAAATATCCTTTTGAGCATTCAACGCAAATATACAGGAAAATAAAGACAAAATTAAAAGTTCTGTTTGACTATCTTCTAATTGAATTTTAAAAAAAGAATGCACCACTCTCGTAAATCACAAACCTTCTCTCATAAACAACATAACGATGTAAATATGATTTACAGACATTTATTAGATTATCACTAGGAAGCTTCGCAAACGCTTTTTCAGGCGCGTTGTTGGATGAGCGTAATTGGTGCATTGAGCTGCCATGTGTTATGCAGATTTTCCGTTGTTCTGTGGAAAAATCATTACAATCGGGTAACGCATGAAGGTGTTATAAGTCAAGATTTTTTTTTTAAAACAAAAAAATCGTAAAATTGCGATATTCAAGAGAAATAATTTTTAGATTGCGCTCAAAAACGTGGTAGTACTAAGTTCAAAGATTTCAAAGGTGTCCAGAAAATTTCATCGCAATTGGAGTATCGGTTTAGCTGGAATCGTGTTAAAAAACACACAAAAATACGAACAGTAAAACAAGAAAAACGAAAAAAATCGTAAAATTGCTATTTTCTTGATAAATAATTTTTAGAATATGCTCAAAAACATGGAAGTACTAAGTTAAGAGATTTCGAAGGCCTCCAGAAAATTTCATCGCAATTGGTGTATCGGTTTAGCCAGAATCGTGTTAACAAACACACGAAAATACAAAAAAAATTGAAAAACATACCGTTTTTTTTCTCCAGTGTAGTAGAATGGAATCTTCGCATCGCTCGCTACGCTCATCCAAATAATTATGTATAGGGCTGGACAAAAGTGATGACATTTGGGATATTTTGTTGACAAAAAAGGAAAAAAGCGGTGTTATATGGTTAATCCTCAAATCACCGCAGAATTACGGAAGTAATTAAATATGTCAACCACAAAATTGGTACAAAAAATCTGACATAAGAAATTACACATCTCTTAATTAATATGTACTTTATTTTCTAGAAAGGTAATGAAATAAATTAAAAGCAAATAGTGGCATAGTGCCAAATTTACCAGTACGTATACGTTCCCTCACAGTTGTGAGCTGTAGGGTTCTGGGGCGAAGCCCCAGCCGCCGTTGGCTAATTTACCTAAGGCGACATTTTTCCCGACTTTCCGACATAACTTTTGTAATAGTTACTTCATATTACTTGTTTATTATACACCTGTAAAAGGCTTATATTAAAACCTTTATTTCTCTAAATTTTGAACAACGTTTTCAACTTTGTTTTTCAAAAGGCACTACATCACCATTATCTTTATGTCAATGTAAAATGTGAACGTTGTAGCCTCACCCGTTTGGTCAGAATCGGTCCAAATGTCACGAAAATATCGTATTAAAAAACCGGGGGGAAAATCCTAAAAGTACGATTTCTATAAGAAATATTTCATAAAATGTCTCTAAAATCACGACATATGTAATTTCAGTGATTTTAAACGTTCCCATAAAGTTTCATCGAGATCGGAGTAGCCGTTTGCCAAATATCACAAAAATATCTTATTAATAGAGTTTATAAAAATCGTAAAAGTACGATAATCTTAAGAAATATTTGATCGATTGTACCCAAAAACGTGGCAAGTCTAAGTTCAGAGAATTCAAAGGTGCCCTCAAATTTTTATCAAGATCGCATATGCTGTTTTCCCGGTAGAGCGCGAGATACCAAACAGACAAAGTGAAATTGAAGTCTTCGCTTTGCTCATCCAATAATTTATGTGTAATGACATAAAACACTGTTCATTTCGAATATTTCCAAAGACTCTTTCAAATTGAAGGTCGAAGAATGGAAAAACTTCCAATAATCTATAGAAAAAACTTCCAACAATCTATACATTAAATAATAATATAAACATAACGCCCATAAACGTTTCTGCCAACATAATAATATGATGGGGAAAAATGGTGACGAAAATTAATTATATAAATACACATACCATAATTTGTGGAACATATTTTGTGGGCTGAATGGTTTCTGGTCGTTCTCTTGTTATTTTGTATCATTTTTTTATTATTGGAAGCATTTTGATAAATTTTGATAAAGAATATTGGAAGTTCCTGCTTTTTGGCAAACTTCAAAATTGTTTGAGTGAAATTGTCTAATAAATCAGGTTTTTCATTTCATTTTTCTTTTTCTTCTTCTTTCTTTTCTTTCTTTTTCTTTCTTTTTTTTCATTCCCCACCCTTTAGTAGTAAAAAACATTTTAAAAAAACTGTCCTCTGTACTGTCTCTAGAATATGAATTTGGATAGAAAAAAGGGGTTTTGACATATTTGGCTTAGAACTAATTAACATGTCAATTAGTACCAATTTGTACCCACGTATGTTTTAATTAATGAATTTAATTAACAATAAAGTACATAAATACAGCTTGTAGCCTTAAAATTTCGGAGGTTTAGTGGAAATCTAAGTAAAATTTGCACAATATGAGCCTCTAGGTGAAGTAAACTCAGAAAAGATTGTTTTGGAATAAGGAGAAAAAACTGTTTATAATTAAAATAGTAAAATTGTGTTTCTAGCTTATTTAATTTTTAAAACAAGAAAACGAAAAAAAGGTTGTGGCGCGATCTATCTGTCGTATTTACAACTGTAGTTAAGAGTTTCTTTCTCGAAATATTATGCGTTATTCCACTCGTTGACGTATTCCGATCATTTCGCCACAAGTTGGAATAGTGTATAACAGAAATTATACGTTGTTCCATTCGTTGACGTATTCCGATTATTTCGCCACAAGTTGGAATAGTGTATAACACAAATTATACGTTGTTCCACACTTTGCCATGGAGGCAGTAATGCTGTCAAACTATGGATCAACGTATAATTCCATTATATGTTATTCCACGTATTGTCAATTCCCTCCTATCCCGCCAAGCACTGGAATAACACATAATGGAATAATGTATAAAGGATGTGTCTGGAAGACGAGTATACATTGTTCCACTTATTGACAGATTTCTAACTAAGTCGCAGAAATGGAATAACATATATTATATTTAGTTCCATTATATGTTATTCCCATCTTGGACAATTTCATGAATAATGGCAACAACTGGAATAAGGTATAATCATTTTTTATATGACTTCTCAATTGCGACGTATAAAATTATATTTGCAGTTTTTATTCAATCGTTATACGGTGTTCCAATAGTGGACATCCAGCCTGGATTTGGATTTAATTGGAACAATGTATAACTAATATACTTACGGTAAATGTTTCCTGAAATACATATTGGAGTTGAGGAATACATTTTTGGAACGGCATTTATGCCTTATTTCTCGTCGAACACGGGATTATACGTTATTCCATTATACGTTATTCATACGCCTCCTCCGGCTGACGCAAGCAACCAGCTTCTGAAACCATCCAGCACAGACAGACGTGTTGGTCTCAGCTGAGACACGCCCTGTGGGTCCGAGCGCCGGTTGAGGTAGGACCACCGATCTCTAATAGATAGATTGCGCATGCTTTACTGTAACCTTGAAGACGACAGTATTCGCTCGAGCGCTAAGCAGGTGCTTAATTCGGGAGGTCTCGGGTCCAAATCCCGTCGAGAACGGCAATCCTGACTAAAGGTTTTTTCCGAAGTTTGTCTCAGTCGTAAATTCCTTTCCGCAACATACCTATAAGTACCACACCTGAAGAGGGGCATGAATTGCACCCTGGGAAGGCTTTCCACTAAAATATTATTACCTTAAAGCCTACTGGGGCCTACAGCTAAGGCCGGCTTAAGACTATGGTTATTTATATGAGGCGGCCATGTTGGAGATGCTAACGGCGGCCATGTTAGAGGTGCATTCTTACATATTTACGGCAAACATGCATAATATGTGCGTTGCGTTTCAATGCAGAAAACGACTTCTCAATGCACCAAATCTTTCCACAAATTTGTAACCGTGTTGTTTATTTGGTTTAACAGGAAAAAAAAACTCTAAATTAATCCAACTTCACTTCTCAACGTCTGGCAGGTATGCATCCGCTATACCCACGCGAAGCGTAAATGGAGATCGGTGGGTAGGACGAGGAGACTACCGGCCAGTAGCTAGAACAGCAAGTCTACATTCGTACTCAAGCGTTATTATCACAAGCACGTGCACGGAAATACCCAGGCGCATAGTAACGTTTTGAAAGTTTGGGGGGGGGGAGGGGTCAAAATTTTTATCAGATTTGGTGTGCGGCAGCTGGGGTCTGGGGCGAAAGCAAAAAAAATCACTTTGCCACAGTTATTTCGTCATGTTTTAACTGTACTCGTACTCTGTAAACGATGTTTTACAGCAACTATCTGCGATCTAAAAACTCGAAAAAACAACGTAAAGTGGTCCATTTTAGTAAAGTTCTACCTATTTTTTTTTTATGTAATGACGAAGTAAGTATACAGGCAAACATTTTCGTTTTACCAAGGTGACTGTCGAACTCTTTAAGTAAATGTGCATAATTACTACGGATATTCTGGGATTATTATTTAACTCACGTTAGTTTTGCCCCCTTCTGCCCCTCCCGGGCCAAACTTGATGTGGGCATTGCCCCCCCCCCCTTCCCCCGGTTCCTACGCCACTAGAAATACCCAGAATAGGGAGCGAAGCTACTTAGTCAACAGATTGACGAATAAGAACACTCAAATAAAACTTCATTATTCCTGGTCACTTTTGGTGGTGGCGCCGGGTAAAACATAATGTGTAAGGCTAGTTCCTCACCTCTTACCCTTGGCTCACCATACATTCTGCGTCGTGCTCGTTGAAAGGCAATGTCATAAAAAACGCGTAAATCTGAGGTCATGTTCGGTTTTTTATCGTGAGACGTGGAACACGCATAGACGAACGGACGCATGGACGAAAAATTGATGGAAGCAACGCTCCACTAAAATTTTGTACCTCAAGTATATAGAAACTTGCTTCAACAATATAATACCATTTAGTTTAGGGTATTCGTATTAACACATACAATAAACGTGAAAAAATAAAAGCCAAACCTTACGCATCCAAAAGTAATTAATCTGAAAGAAGGGCCTAGCTCATGTACCTTCTGCAATTGCACATTAAACAACATCCTTGAAAATATTGGCAATATAGAATTTGCAACGATTAATTTAAACATAATAGTTCATGCAAATTCCATTTTGCCAAGCTTTTCAAGGATGTAGTTACGGGGAAGTGTACGTTTATGAATTAAGTTATTCATATGTGTATGATCTCTTTACTTTTTCAAGTTATTGCGAAATTATTTTTGTTAAAATAGAATAATTTTTATAAGGATATTAAATGTTATGGTAACTAACAATATAACGTAAACTACTAAAAAACTAAGTTTTTGTACTCATTGTGGGTGATTATTGTCAAGTTTCTATTGTTCCTTGTTTATTATATACTTGTAATAGGCTTATATTAAAATATTTACGAAGATGCTTTCCAGCTAACTAATTCTTACCTTAATCAATTTTACCTTTGTTCATGTAAAAATTAATATAACCATTGTAGCCCCACTCGTTTGGTCAGAATCGCTGGCCTACTGAAACTGATGAATTAGTAAGAAAGTGGTAACCATTCTTTCACCCAGAAAGAATGATCGAACACCAATCAAATTTGGCATGTATTAGGTCATGTACCCAAATCCCCAGATTATGACTTCATAGTAACCTAAACCCCTGATAACATAAGAGGGTCACAACGGGAAAAGCTTATGTGACTCCTTGAGCCTTACGATTTTTTTTTCACTTAAATATGATTTGCACTTTACAAGCACACTCGAACATGCACCAATGTATTATCTTATTGCATCATATTATTGTCTGGATCCCACACATTGGCCACCAAACCCGTATAGTGAGCTCTATTTTGGATGAGATGTATAAAACATTTCTCAAACGGAGGCCATCGCGTTATAAGATGACGCAACCATTGGCGTCCACAGGGGGGGGGGAGGCAAGGGGGGAACTGCCGTCCCTTGCAATGTGATGAGAACCAATTTTATAATGCAAAGTCAAGTAAAGTCAAAGTTAAGTCAATAGATGACAATTATTTACGTCAAGGGCACTTCATCTTTCCATAAAATCTCTGTAAAATCCGCTTAGAAGATAAAACATTGCGACTATTTTTTTCGTAATATATAGGCCTACATAATATGTATATATTATATAATATGTTATATTTATTAGATGAGCGAAGCAAAGATTCCATTTCACTACACTGGAGAAATAAATCCGTATTTAAAAATATATATATATCAATATTTTTGGCTGTTTGTTAACACGATTCCGGCTAAACAAATACTCCAATTGCGATGAAATTTTCTGAAAGCCTTCGAAATCTCTGAACCTAGAAATGCCACCTTTTTGAGAGCAATTGATAAATTATTTCTCATGAAAGTTGCAATTTTACGATTTTTTTTGTTTTTCTTGTATTTTTCTGTTTGTATTTTTCTGTGTTTGTTAACACGATTCCGGCTAAACCGATACTCCAATTACAATGAAATTTTTTAGAGGCCTTCGACGAAATCTCTGAACTTAGAACTGCCACGTTTTATAGCGCAATCGGAAAATTATTTCTCATTAAAATCACAATTTTACGATTTTTTTCGATTAAAAAAAAAATTCTTCAGCTTATAACACCTACATGCTTTATCCGATTTTAATGATTTTTTCACAGAACCTTATTTTCATGAATTTAGGTATTCGTGTGAAATTTGAGCGCAATCGAAATACTATTTCTCATGAAAATCGAAATTTTGCGTGCACCACCCTTTTGGCAGTTAGTAAATAGCGGTTTGCTCGGCCAAGAAGCATCCTACGTATATACAATTTTGCAAACTTGTCAATAAAGCATACATGGATGTTCTTACAGTCATAGATTTTCAAAATTTTGTCTTGATCAGCCAGAACAAAATCACAAATATAATTAATTTTGGACTTTTTAACAAAATTGAAATTCGTGAAATCTAATTTATTCTTTATAAATTATTTCAAAACAAATTTTAGGAATGTGTTACTATAGAAACCTTTATTTCCACTTGTGTGAGATATGTTCAAAATTTCTAACAACTGTGGTGTCATTCAGCCGAGCAAACAGAAAATTGCCTAAAACGCAGGTGGTGAACGCTCTTAAATACCTACATGCTTTATCCTCTTGTAATGATTTTTCACAGAACCTTAATTTTATGAATTTATATATTCGTGTAAAATTTGTGCGCATTTGAATAATTATTTCTTACAAAAATTTCAATATTACGATTTTCCTTTTTTAAAATTACGATTAATTAAAAAAAATTAAAATTTAAGTTAATTTATTATTTAATTTAATTTAATTTTTTTTAAATCTTCAACTGAGTAATGATTTTTTCACAGAACAACAGAAAATCCGCATAACACATGGCAGCTCAATGCAACAATTACGTTCATCCAACAACGCGGCGGGACTTAATCGTTTTCCTAGTTCTAACAAATAGGGAGCGTAGGTGAGGCTTGTTCCAGACTCATCATGGAGGTGTCGGGTTCATGTCCCGGGTACCCCAAAACATTGTGTGTAGTCCTTGTCAAAGAGCAATGCCAACAAATTAAATAGTTTTTAATCAAATGCCATATTCTGGTTTTAATGTGAGACGTGAAACACGCATAGACGGACAGACCAAACACGTTTATTATTGACAAACGACTAGAAAAACGCTTAAGTCGTTGTTAGACGAGTGAGCGAGTCATGTGTTGAGTACCCGGGAACATTTGAATTGATTTGATTAATATAAAATGTAAGGTATGATAGGGTTTTGAGTTTAATTGAAATAAGGGTGCGTCAACTGTAATGCCACAGTGCGCCACTCTAGCCTATGATAGGCTTGGGATAAAAGACCCATGTTGACATGATTGCGTTTTAGGTAGGGGGATGACAGGATATGTTACCGGGTACTCAACACTTGACTCGTTCACTCGTGTTACAACGACTTTGGCTTCTAATGTAGGTACACATGAAAGTACTTGACATATGTCTGTACAACATGCTAGCTCGGTTTTGACCGAGTTTGAATAAAATGTGCATTCAATAAGATAATAATAGTAAAATAATAATAAAAGTCTTTTTTTTAACTTGGCGAAGCTTGGCCATGATTACTTTTATTCTTCTTGATCAAGCATACAAATAAAAACAATAGGTATACACTGATTTAAATATTATAGAAAATTAATGAGCTTCATATCAAATTCAGGGATATGAAGTTAAAAATATCAAATTTGGCCTCCACAAACACTTTAGTCGCGAAATTAAAACCACGCGAAATTACAGTTTTTTCGTGATATCTCGAGAACCATGCACAATATCTAAAAAGTGATTCTAGATCGATATGTGGTTTTGTAAGAACCATAGCCTGTACGAAAAATATTGAAATGTGATGGTAATTAATTAAGTTTTTCATTAGAATTTTAATTAAATTAATGCATATCTTAAATACAAACCGCACCAATTATTATATTTGAATATTATTATGCATTATAATGTTCTAACAAAACCACAATTCGGTCTAGAATCAGAATTTAGATATTTTGCATCCTTCTCCAGATATAACGAAAAAACTGTAATTTCGCGTAGTTTTAATTTCGGGACTATCCCATCCTCTTAAGCCGTTTCCCATCAACAATAAATGTGACGTCACAATCTGTGGGCTTCAGTAGGCAATGTTCTCTGCGCGTTTCATTGTCATATAGTATATATGACGATGATGTTTTCTTAGTCGGGATCTTATTTGTAAGATTAGATTTTTATAATAAAGATTCTGAATATGAATTAAAATTTCAAACAATTAATGAAAAGCACCAAATCTCTAAACGTTTCATTTTCGTTATTAATTCAAGTTGAAGAATAAGAATAAAAAGAACAATCTATTATTCATAGGTTTCGCCCATTTATTGAAGCAGCAGTTGTGGTAAGTAAATTAATTTTGTTTAACTTTACAAAATCCATCGCTTCCAAATCGTTAATCCACGGTCTTATGATTGACAGTGTTTTTACAATCAAGCTTCCTGTATGAAGCCTCAGCATGTCAGCTTGGTACTTCCCTGTCCATTATTCCTTCTTTCTTGCTTTATTTTGTTTATTCATTGGTTCGAAATAAGGAAACCCATGCACTGGTGAAAGTCATAAGATGTAATAGTTTTGATATAGGAGTTGTGTAGTAAAACCTGGAAAATGCCATTTTATGAAACAACTGTACCGTAATAACTTTTATACAAATTCATATTTATTTGAATACAATCTACTTTATACTTTATACAATAGACATAATATATTATAACATCGCAATATGCGAATCAATGTAAAATACTGAAGACGCGTCATCGTGTCATGTGAAGCTAGGAGAAGACTGGCGCGTGGCGATGTGAGGTTGTGTACGGTGCTCTAGCCGAGGATCACTCCCTGTCCGGTCAGGGGGGAGCCGATGATGCCTTGGCTGGAGATCAGGCCAGAGGGCAAGAGGGTCCTGGACGACAGCAGGGGGGAGCCGATCAGTCCCTGGTTGGTGATGAGTCCATTGGAGGCAATAAGTTTCTGGTTAACGATCAATCCTTGGGGAGCGATAAGTCCAGGCGAGACGAGAGTCCTGGAAGAGACTAGGGGGGCACCGAGGATGCTCTGGGGGCCAATAAGTCCGTTGGAGGCGACAAGACCAGGCGAGACTAGAGTCCTGGCTCCTAGGAGGGAAGAACCCACGATCCCCTGGGAGGCGATGAGCCCAGGAGCGGCTGTAGCAACACCGACGGCCAACAAGGCAAAAGCGACCTGAAACACAAGGACATACATCAGTGTTTGCTACTTGAGACCCCCACTCAGTCGGGGTCAGACCAGGCGGAGAACTGTAGCTACAAGCCGGTAACATCGCTAAGAGTGTGAGGTGTTTTAGTTTTTGCTTCAGCATTGTCCATGCAAGAGCACTGAGCGTATCTAGGGCGACGGTCGTCTCCCGGCAGACAAGCGCATGCGACTGCTTAGGCGACACGAACTCCAGCCCTATATATACCTACTAGTTGGGGGGTTTTCAGCTATCTGCACACGCCGCCCCGAAAGAGTTACAATCTTGAAACTCGGTTTATGACCTGGTATGTGGTCCATGACATACCAAAAAAAAAATCAACCCGATCCGACAACTCGTTCTGTGTTAAAAAAGGCTCTCAACATCGTCAAATTCCTTTCGGCTGGCTGGTGGCTGGCTGGGCTGGGTGGGTGGGTGGCTAGCTAGTTCTCTGCGGAGATTAATTTAGCCTACAGAGAAAACGGTAAATCTTAGAACTATGAAACTTGGACCACACTAAGATGTACTGCAGACGCAGTGACATTTGCTTTTCAAAACCAAAATCGGGTAACAGGGACTGGAGAAAATCAAAATTTGGATGATAATCAAAACGCGTAATAACCAAGGCGTGGTAATTTGTAAAAACTTGAAATTAAACATGTTACTAACCATTATAAATATCTTGCGTCCAAAACACAAGGGGCTAAATTTGGGGATGACCATGGGCCCAAAAATGACAAAAAAACACATCTGAACTTTAAGAAATGAAAAAATCATTCAAAGCAAACGCTACAACTGAGATGTTTCAAACGTGGAATACATTTTGATATCTCTCATTCTTTATCACTTTGGAATATGAAAGCAAAATTGGGTAACGGGTACCGGAGAAAATCAAAATTATCAAAAGTAGGTAATTCCGTACTCTTATGAATAATACGCTATACTGAGAAAACGGTTCATCTTAGAACTTTGAAACTTGGGCCACACTCAGATGTACCTCATATAACAAAAACAGGGCAATTGGGACCGGGGAAAATCAAAATCAAAATCAAAACGCGTAATTACTCAGGCGTAGTAATTTGTACAAGCTTGAAATTAAACATGCTCTTAACCATTATAAATATCTAGTGCTTAAAACACAAGGGGTATCTTTGGGGGGGACCGTGGGCCCAAAAATGTAAAAATACTACTTTGAATTTAACAAATTTAATCATTCAAAGTCCATCATTCACACCTTGATAGCGAACGAACAACAAAAAGATGTAATATCCAACCAAATACAAAAATTTGTAAAAAAAAAAAACGGCAGCCAAGCTCTCCTTTAAAAGTCTTCGGCTGTGAATGCTGTGAGATATAGAAGTTGAGCCAAGCTTTTTATACTTTCTCCCTAGTTTCGCTTTGAAAATAAGTAAGATCATTTCGCCTGTTGACGAGCGCCAAGTCAACGATTTTTGTGGTAAAAAGTAAAAATTTTAAACTCGAAATCATAAAAAAATGGCTTGGCCATTGAATTTGGTTCATGGCCAAGAATTTTTTTTATGATATCGAGTTTAAAAATTTTACTTTTTTACCACAAAAATCGTTGTCTTGGCGCTCGTCAACAGGCGAAATGATCTTACTTATTTTCAAAGCGAAACTAGGGAGAAAGAATAAAAAGCTTGGCTCAACTTCTATATCTCACAGCATTCATAGCCGAAGACTTTTGAAGGAGATCTTGGCTGCCGTTATTTTACAAAGTTTTGTATTTGGTTGGATTGTTTCTACATCTAGTAACAAATATAACGTACTACTCGCTGCCCAAAATAAAACATCCATACACGTTACCCCACAGCAGTGGAGGTTGATAGGTTCAGACAGGAGCTCAAAGGACGTTGCCTGACTTCCGTATACAGAATTGTAAGTTTGTTATTGTTCACCATACCATCAGTAAGTCTGTTCTGTCTCTAACCATTATCCCGAATACCCTCACTGCATTATACCTTGCTAGGAAAACGCCAAAGTCGTGCATTCAAACATGATTTGTTAAAAACGATTTTTTCATAAACAAAAAACATTGTCGTTAAACTGTATGTGACATTCTTAACCTATTTCCAAGTTATTTTTTATTGTGAGTTAAAGTCGTAACGGATTTTGCCTATACTTGTTTTGGATGTCTGTTTAAAATTTCAGCTCAATCTGTTTAGCCGTTCGGCCGTTCTGTAGCAAAGTCACTCATTCACAGAGAAAAAACAGATCTAGTGCCGTTCGAGTTTTATTGTAGACTTAGTCGCTTCGCTCCCTCATCTAATTAGACGCCTCTAATAAATCACACGCCTGAAGTTCTTCTCCACCTACGAGGTATAACTATAGTTGATTGGATTGATTGGATATTGGTTAACGTCTCATATTTATGCACTTTGGCTAATCGAGACGATGAGTGGTGATAGATGAGGATGAAGTATGAACAGAAGGGAGGAGGGGAAACCCGGTACCGGCACGTAGTCTACTCCTTTCGAAAAGTACCAAGGGGACCAACGGCTTAACGTCCCATCTGAAAGGACGGTGATTTCTTTGACAATCATATAGGTTCCTCCACAAACCCGGACTGCCGAGCAGACGTCGAGGAGAACGAAGCCGTTACACTAGCTTTTGAACCCTCCATCTACTCTAGCCAGCGGTATACGTGAGTTTCAGGTCAGATTGGTCACCCACTCTACCCATGACCACGCCCGATTCTGTTCGAGTGGGAAACGGTTAAACGAGCTCGGCTAAACCGCTGGCTATTACTATAGTTCGTTTTTTTCCTTCTTTTTTACAAGTTCAAGCTTATTTTATTCAGTTTATACGATTAGATTTCCTAACAAGTAAAGGCAAATATGGCCTCGGATACCGAACAAAGCGTAGGCAGAAGTTAACACAACCGAATGATTCAGTTTGTAACAAGTTATTAGGACTCAACGATACCTTGCCAGGAATCGAACCCGTACCGTTCCATGATTATTGATATCTAATATATTGAATATATTAATATGAAAGAAAGTACAGTCCATACACGCGTTTATTGTAGGAGCTGTATCGCATTTTCGTAAAAAATTTATTGCTAGCCTAACTTGCAATACACAGCACCAGATTTCATTTTACATTAAATTTAATGCAATATTTGGGTTTCCGGCTGTCAATTTAGCGATAAAAACGGTGCGAAATGCCATTATATCGTCAAAATTTAGTGATCTTATTGGAATCTGGATGCCGTATTGCCGCTCAAAGAGAATGCATTGAGCGATGTACACACTTAAAATTAATGGCGTCTTTGTACCAAAATGCACAATTGGTAATATAGTGTAGGCTACATATGAAAACAAAGCTGCCGAGTTTCGCCCACACTTATTGGATGAGCGTAGCGAGCGTTACAAAGATTCCATTTCACTACACTGGAGAAAAAAATCCGGAATGTTTATTTTTTATTTTTTTATTTTTTTGTATTTTTGTCTGTTTGTTTAACACGATTCCGGCTAAATTGATACTCCAATTGCAATGAAATTTTCTGGAGGCCTTCGAAATCTCTGAACTTAGTACTGCCACGTTTTTTAAAATTATTTCTCATGAAAATCACAATTTTACGATTTTTTTTAATTTAAAAAAAATCGACTTATAACACCTACATGCCTTATCCGATTGTAATGATTTTTTCCCAGAACCTTAATTTTATCAATTTATATATTCTTGTGAAATTTGAGCTTAATCGAATAATAATTTCTTGAGAAAATCGCAATTTTACGATTATTTTTATTTCTAAAATATTCTTCGACCTAAGAACACCTACATGCTTTATCCAATTGTAATGATATTTTCACAGAACCTTTATTTTATGAATTCATATATCTGTGTGAAATTTGAGCGTGATCGAAAAATAATTTCTCGTGAAAATCGTATTTTTACGCTTTTTTCGTTTAAAAAAAATTACGCTTTTCCAACAACGCGCCTGAAAAAGCGTTTGCGAAGCTTCCTAGTTTAATCAAAATATGTATAGTGTTTTCTTACATATAACATCGTACACACAAATTGTTAATAGTTCAAATGCACTAGCAAGGTGTACTCACGAGGAACTTCATGCTGCTTGCGTGTATGTGTCTCTGAGGTTTGTTCTGTGAGGGTGACTGGTGTCTGATGCTGACCGCGGACCGGCAGGGTTATATAGTCCCGGGCCCAGCAACCCTGGTCACTCTGGCTGACGCAAGCAACCAGCTTCTGAAACCATCCAGCACAGACAGACGTGTTGGTCTCAGCTGAGACACGCCCTGTGGGTCCGAGCGCCGGTTGAGGTAGGACCACCGATCTCTAATAGATAGATTGCGCATGTTAAACTGTAACCTTGAAGCCGACAGTGTTGGCTCGAGCGCTAAGCGCTTAGTTCGGGAGGTCTTGGGTTCAAATCCCGTCGAGACCGGCAATCCTGACTGAAGGTTTGTTCAGAGGTTTTCCTCAGTCGTTTATTCGAATGCACATGGATTGATTCCTCTTAGACAGCCCTCGGACATCCTTTCACATTTGTCCTTTCCCCAACATACCTATAAGTACCACACCTGAAGAGGGGCATGAATTGCACCCTGGGCAAAACACCCACAAAAATATTATTACCTTAAAGCCGACTTGGTCCTACAGCTAAGGTCGGCTTAAGACTAAGGTTATTCATATGAGGCGGCCATGTTTGAGATGCTAACGGCGGCTATGTTAGAGGTGCTAGTTACTTACATATTTACGGTAGACATGCATTATATTATGTGCGTTGCGTTAAAATGCAGAAAACGACTTCTCAATTTGCAAAATCTTTCCACAAATTTGTTACTGTGTTGTTTAATGGATGAGCGAAGCGAAGATTCCATTTCACTATACTGAAGAAAAAATTCCGGAATGTTTTTTTCTTTTCTTTTTTGTATTTTTTTTGTCTGTTAACGCGAATTCCGTTGAAGCGCCCTAAAACTACTTATACTATTCCGGCTAAACCGATACTCCAATTGCGATGAAATTTTATGGAGGCCTTCGAAATCTCTGACCTTAGAACTGCCACGTTTTTTAGCGTAATCGGAAAATTATGACTTATGAAAATCGCAATTATACGATTTTTTCTTTCGTCGAATTTCTTCGACTTATAACACCTACATGCTTTATTTGATTGAATGATTGAATGATTTTTTCACAGAACCTTAAATTTAGAAATTGATATAATTATTCGTGTGAAATTTGAGTGTAATCAAAAAATTATTTCTCGTGAAAATCGCAATTTTACGATATTTTTCGATTATTAAAATTTCTTCGGCTGATAACACCCACATGCTTTATCCGATTGTGATAATTGTTTAACAGAACCATAAGTACACGAATTTATATATTCGTGTGAAATTTTAGCGCAATCAAAAAATTATTTCTCGTGATAATCGCAATTTTACGATTTTTTTTTTAAATTTCTTCTACTTATAACACCGACATCCTTTATCCGATTGTAATGATTTTTTCACAGAACCTTAATTTTATAAACAAGGAAGCTTCGCAAAAGCTTTTTCAGGCGCGTTGTTGGGTGAGCGTATGTTTTTTAAACGAAAAAAAGCGTAAAATTGCGATTTTCATGCGAAATTAATTTTTGATTGCGCTAAAATTTCACACAAATATATAAATTCATAAAATAAACGTTTAATGAAAATATAATTACAATCGGATAAAGCATGTAGGTGAAATATGTAGAAAAATGTTTTTAAAATTAAATATAAATCGTATAATTGCGATTTTCATGAGAAATACTTTTTCGGTTGCTCCTCAAATTTCACACGAATATTATAATTCATAAAATTAAGGTTCTGTGGAAAAACCATTACAATCGGATAAAGCATGTTGGTGTTATAAGTTGAAGAATTTTTTAAAAAATCGAAAAAAATCGTAAAATTGCGATTTTAATGAAAATTAATTTTTCGATTGTGCTCAAAAACTTGGCATTTCTAAGTTCAGAGATTTCGAAGGCCTCCAGAAAATTTCCTCGCAATTGGAGTATCGGTTTAGCCGTAATCGTGTTAAAAGACAGAAAAAAATACAGAAAGAAAGAAAGAAGAAAAAAAACATTCCGGATTTTTTTCTCCAGTGTAGTGAAATGGAATCTTCGCTTCCTCGCTACGCTCATCCAATTAATGTATTCGTGTGAAAATTGAGAGTAATCGAAAAAGTATTTCTCATAAAAATCTCTATTTTAAGCTTTTCAGATGAGCTAAGCGAAGATTCCATTCTACTACACTGGAGAGAAAAATCCGTTTTTTTTCCTTTTTTTGTATTTTTGTGGGTCTGTGATCACGATTCCGGCTAAACCGATACTCCAATTGCGATGAAATTTTCTGGAGACCTTTCAAATCTCTGAACTTAGAAATGCAGGTTCGAAAAATCAATCGAAAAATTATTTCTCATGAAAATCGCAATTTTACGATTTTTTTCGTTTTTCTTTTTTGTTTTTGTTTGTATTTTTGTGTGTTTGTTAACACGATTCCAGCTAAACTGATACTCCAATTGCGATGAGATTTTCTGGAGACCTTTAAAATTTCTGAACTTAGAACTGCCACCTTTTTGAGCGCAATCGAAAAATAATTTCTCATGAAAACTGCAATTTTACGATTTTTTTCGTTTTTCTTTTTTTTTTTGTTTGTATTTTTGTGTGTTTGTTGACACGATTCCAGCTAAACCAATACTCTTATTTCGATAAAATTTTCTGGAGGACTTCGAAATCTCAGAAGTTCTGCCACGTTTTTGAGAGAAATCGAAAAATTATTTCTCATAAAAATCGCAATTTTACGATTTTTTTCGATTTAAAAAATATATATATTCGACTTATAACGCCTATATGCTTTATCTGATTGTAATGATTTTTATACAGAGCGTTTATTTTATGAATTTATATATTCGTGTAAAATTTGAGCGCAATCGAATAATTATTTCTCATGAATATCGAAGTTTTACGTTTTCTTTCGATTTTTTTTAATTTCTTCGACTTATAACACCGACATGCTTTATCCGATTGTTATGATTTTTTTACAGAACCCTAATTTTATGAATTAATATATTCGTGGGAAATTTAAGCGTAATCGAAAAATTATTTCTCGTGAAAATCGAAATTTTACGCTTTTTTACGTTAAAAAAAATTACGCTCATCCAACAACGCGCCTGAAAAAGCGTTTGCGGAGCTTCCTAGTTTAGTTTAACAGGGGAAAAATTTCAATTAGTCCGACTTCACTTCTCGACGTCTGGCAGGTATGCATCCGCTATCCACGCAAAGCGTAAATGGTAAAACGTAAATACCGCCGGCAGTAGCCAGAACAACAAGTGAATCAGTTGTTGTGAAAAGGGAATAAGTCACTTTTTATAGTTTTGAGATAAACGAGGAAAACTTTTTTCCTTATGAAATAATTGTAGTACATTATTTAAAGTATACTTATTCTAAACACATATAAATATGCATCAAAATATGTATTTACATAAAATTTATTATGTATAGTCTGATCAGAAAAAATAGGTTGTGTCTCTGACTCATCCTCTTTTGGAATGTGATTTTTTTTAAATTACAGCATGTCAGAATATGTCATTAAGATACATTTTTCAAATTTAGAATCTCTCGTTAGGCCATAACAAAATATTTTTTTTCCTGACTTATTCCCATTTCGAAAACAATAAAATATTTTCATGTGAATGGGACTGGGATTGAATTTTTTCATTAAAAAATCTCAGTATATTATGTACTTTATTTTTATTATTCATCCTCAGACGCCGACATCTTTTGACTACCTCCCCGACGGCGACGACAAAGACAACACGGACGGATGATGACACAGACGGAGACGACCACGACGTGGGGGAACCCCTGCCCTCCCCTTATGCTTGTGGCTGGTTCTGACCAGCACAGGCCTGTCCACCCCTTGTCCCCCCACGTCATCCCTTACGTCCCTCCCTTCGTCTCGATTAGCCAAGTTGCATAAATTTGAGACGTAAAGCAATATCCAATCAAAATCTTTCACAACACAGCTGATTAATAAATCCAAGCAGTTTCAACAGCTGTCAAATCGCATCATATTACAGAGAGCGCCGCCGTTTGTTGTGAAAAAGGAACAAGTAACTTGACTCATTCCCTTTTCAAACAAACTCGCGTTTGAGACCCCCCTCTACTGAGCCCACGGTAAATCTAACTTGTTTCCTTTTCACACATAATGTGCGTCTTTATAAAATAAGCAGGAATTTGGTAACTTATTTTCGTCAAAACGTGACTTATTCCCTTTTCACAACAACTTATTCAAGTCTATTCGTATGCAAGCGTTATTATGACAAGCTCGTGGACGGAAGTACCCAGACTAGGGAGCGAAGCTACTTAATCAACAGATTGACAAATAAGAATACTCAAAGAAAACTTCATCATTTCTGGTCACTTTTGGTGGTGGCGCCGGGTGAAACTAAAACATATTTTATGAGACTAGCCACTGGCCCCTGACCCTTGGTTCTCCAGATACATTCTGTGTCATGCTTGTTGAAAGGCAATGTCAACAAACACGCGTATTAATCTGCGGTCATGTTCGGTTTTTATCGTGAGACGTGGTATGGAACATGGAATGGAATGGGTGATAAGTAGGTCCTGTTTTTAAGGGCTTGCTCCAGTCCAGTTGAAGGGTTCAGCGTGCTACTGATGATAACAATGCCAATGACGACAACAATGACGCCATGTAACAGTATTAATTGGACATAAATAATCAACAGTAATAGCTCATGCACCCATCAACGCCACTGAAAAAAGCGTTCGCGAAGCGGCCTAGTAGTCCGGAGGATTACTGTAAGAATCGTGCATTTTGGGGTAGAAGCATGAAATTTGGCACACATCCTCCACACACCCATAGGATTATTTTAAGAAATAGAGGCATTTCTGATCGGCCCGAGGGGGGGCATGCCCCCCCCCCCCCTGAAAAAGTGCCCAGTATTTCGGTAGTAATTAATAGGAATCGTGCATTTTGGGCTAGAAGCATGAAATTTGGCACACATCCTCCACATACCCATAGGATCATTTTAGAAAATAGATGCATTTGTGATCGGCCCCAGGGGGGGCATGCCCCTCCGCACTGAATAAATCTTGAGTATTTCCGTAATAATTAATAGGAATCGTGCATTTTGGGCTAGAAGCATGAAATTTGGTACACATCCACCAAATACCCATAGGATTATTTTAAGAAATAGAGGCATAACTGATCGGCCCCAGAGGGGGCATGCCCCCCTCCCTCCTGAATAAGTCCCGAGTATTTGTTTAATAATTAATATGAATCGTGCATTTTTGGCTAGAAACATGAAATTTGCTAGACACACTCCACAGTCCACATACCCATATGATAATTAAAAAAATAGAGGCAATGCTGATCGGCCCCAGGGGGGGCATGCCCCCCTCCCCCCTGAATAAGTCCCGAGTATTTGTGTAATAATTAATATGAATCGTGCGTTTTGGGCTAGAAACATGAAATTTGGTAGACACACTCCACATACCCATATGATAATTTAAAAAATAGAGGCAATTTTGATCGGCCCCAGGGGGGGGGGGGGCATGCTTTCCTCGCCCTGAATAAGTAACTAGTATTTGTGTAAAAATTAATTGGAATCGTACATTTTGGACAAGAAACATGAAAATTGATGGACATTCTGCACATACCCATAAGATCATGTTGATAAATGGAGTCATTTCTGATCGCCCCAAGAGGTGCATGCCCCCTCCCCCCTTAATAAGTCCCGAATATTTCTGTAAAATTAATAGGAATCGTGCATTTTGGACCTGAAACATGGAATTTATCAGAGGCATAATTTGCCCCATGCCCCCATAAGTAGATTCTCGTGTGTTCTTTATTTTCAATGCCCATTACAAAATTTCTAAAGAAGATTTTAATGCCAATATGATTTTCTTATTTCGATTAGATTTCATTTCCTGAAATTAGAACACAAAATGATTGGATAAACATTACACAATCTTAAGTTACGTCATTTCCTTGAAAACAGGTACAAAATTAACTTATTTCTTTGTTCTAAAATAAGGGAACAACTGCAACAAAAATACATATATTTATTTCACCGTTATAAAGTAATCTCGATATTAATAGGCATAGTCATAAGGTCAAATTAGTCAACTAGTTTTGTCTGATTTCTCTACTCCTGTTCGCATCCACCGCGCGTACGGGAAACATGGAGTTGGAGAGCAACTTGAGTTGGGGGAATGTTTTTAATCTGTCTGCCCTTACGAGTGAACAAGTCCCTCCTACAATCATAGACCGTGACTTGAGTGAGACCGTGAGAGCTGCATCTGTCGTAAAGGAGTCCTACAAAATGCTCTATTATTGGCGGTACGGACTCAATTTAATCGTTTTTAGCGGCGTTAGACAGCACAAGCAGTGCTTTAGTAGTTTAGGAAACGTCCCCACTGTTTCAATGTTTGCAGTTTGGTTATCCTATTGAAAAACGAGGATGTATCACAACCTGTGAGTGCATGGAACGCTAGTAGGGCTTTGCATCTTTCTTCTTTCAGCACCTGAGCAATTTGAGTACAGTTGGTGTAGCGGTAGTCCTTTCCTATACCAAAGGTTACCCACAGGTTGTCACAAGCAAGTTGGAAATAGAAGACCTCTGCTAAAACCACAACATCTATGTCGACACTTTGCACTGCAATTCTCCTTTACCCGTGTTTTACTCCATCTGCCACGTGAAGAAATATCCAGGTGCTAGCTTCCTCATGCGAACATGGGGCGACACCACATAAAGCGGTGATCCTATGAGTGCAGAGAACGTCTTCTCCATCCGTGACAAGAAGCATCCCGGGAATGGGAGCTGTTGAAAGACGGATGTTTAGCAAATAAAACAATTATTGCTGCTTACTGTAATCGACTCGAAGAAACCCTGCCAGTTTGAAGGAGTTTTGTGGTTTTCTTTTACTTGGATCAGAGTTTCTTTCCTCTCTTCTCTCGAATGTAGCTGTCAAAGACCACATCTACCCTGCGTACAAAACTGGAAAATTGCTTCCCGACATAATGAACGATCTTGTCACGGTAGTCGCTAAAAGTATCGCCCTTTCCTGGCTGGACCATGTGCACTACAGCAGCTCCGTCAAAGACTGCCATATCAACCTCGGGTGAATCTAGTGCGGTGTTATGCATTTCGTCAAGCTTACTCACCCTCCAAGTTAAATGCTCCTGAGTTGTTGGGAAGACGCTCAAGACACTTCAACAGGATAGCTTTGTCACGGGAGTTCCTTCGTCCGACAAACTCTGGAGGATACTCCCGATTTTCGTGTAGAAAGAATGTTTCAATACCTCCCTGGCGAACTTAACAACCTATGTATCTTATTAATTTTAACATACACTCGGGACTTACTCAGGGGGGAGGGGCCATGCCCCCCTCTCCCCGGGGGCCGATCAGAAATGCCTCTATTTCTTAAAATGATCCTACGGTATGTGGAGTGTACCCAACAAATTTCATGCTTCTGCCCAAAATGCACAATTCATATTAATTTTTACAGTAATACTCGGCACATTTAAGGGGGAGGGGGACATGCCCCCCGTTGGCCGATCAGAAATGCCTCTATTTCTTAAAATGATCTTATGCTTATGTGGAGTGTGCCGACCAAATTACATGCTTCTGGTCCAAAATGCACAATGTTTAATTAATTTCTACAAAAATACTCTAGGGACTTATTCAGACGAAGGGGGAATTCCCCCCCTGGGGCCGATCAGAAATGCCTCTATTTCTTAAAATAATCTTATTGGTATGTAGAGTGTGTCCACAAAATTTCAGGCTTCTACCCCAAAGTGCACGATTGTTATGATTTTTTACAGTAATCCTCTGGACTATAGGAAATAGAAACAAAACTATACTGAGTCAGGGTCCACTAGATACCTAACAGCTGCTGTAAGGTGGGTCTTCGCTTGTACTTCCACAATGTATAAGCGCCATTTTATATCTTGAAGTCAAGGCCCACTTGATAATGTGTCTACTGAGTGCACGCACAAATTATCCAACGGACCTCAAAGAGATTTTGTAAACAAACAGCAGACTGCAGCTGGACGTCAATTTCAGAAATCGGTTGCACATTATTTTTTTAATGCAATAAATACATAAATAGGCTACCATTTATGTAATCTTTGATTCTTATATTTGCAGATAACATTATGATGTAAATAATTTTTATATCTTTCAACTTCATATCTCAATTTTCATTTGCATACTAATTTGGATATTAGGGCCCGAGGCAAACTGTCCAGATACCGGTAGGCCTATGGCAATAAGGCCTATTAGCATTGATGTGTTTGGTAAGATAAAGATGAGCCCAAGCCTTGCACTTGTCCATACTTGCACCATGTATAAACCAATACCTAATGCGGATTAATTTTAATCAAACTTGAACTTGAATCTGAGCTAAGCCTAGGGCCTAGCCCTAAGAACGCGGGTAACCTCCAGACCTAAGTTCGACGTCGACTTCTACAAGAAAGGTTTATTGGGTAAGGTCTAGGCCTTGGTCTATGAAAAATCCCACACACTAGGGCCTAGCCTAGGCTTATGCGCATAAAATCTTTTATCGTGGAGTTGTAACTTCATTCTAAACACAAAGTTGGTAATAATCCACAATGCCCAATGATCTGTCAAAACAAAACAAAAACATAGCACATTCTGCTACGGATAATATTACAGAGCGTGTTCGGAGCGCTCCAGATTATTTTTAAAATACACGCTAAGATATAAAATGGCGGTTTGTTTACATCAGGTGAGAAGACCCAGCTTACAGCAGCTTAGCATAAGTATCTAGTGGACCCTGTACTGAGTGGGTGTTGATTTTGTTTTTAAATTGGATTAATGGAGGATACCAACCGTTTGAAATCATAAAAATTAATAGCATTACAAATGGTTCAATATCTCGGAATTGGAAATCAGCTTTCTCATGTTCTCGATACGTTCTGCATTATATCCACCAGCAAAGATCTTTTCTGCTAACATTCATCTGGCCCGTCTCTGAATGCAGATAGGTAGACATTTCGAAATATTTGTTACAAAACATGGAATGCCTAACTGACCGATCAGTGAACTGGTTTTGGTTTTCAAGTTTAGCTCGTGGCAGAGAATGATGCAATAAATGTTCAGATTGGTGTATGCTTGATCCGCATCCTTTGTTACCGCACGCGTGTAGGGCGTTAATCATGACACCAGATACACTTGGAAGTGGGAATCGAACCCATCTCCCTTGCTTCTAGTGCGCGCGTTGGACCTGAGTTGGAGTTAGTTCAGTTGTGGTTTCAATCATCACAATTTTAATGTTGTTATACTAGGAAGCTTCGCAAACGCTTTTTCAGGCACGTTGTTGGATGAGCGTAATTTTTTTGAAATGTAAAAAAGCGTTAAATAGCAATTTTCATGAGAAATAATTTTTCGATTACGCTCAAATTTCACACGAATATATTAATTCAAAAAATTAAGGTTCTGTGAAAAAATTATTACCATCAGATAAAGCATTTTGGTGTGAAAAAGTCGAAGAAATTTTAAAAATCGAAAAAAATGAAAAATTGCCATTATCATGAGAAATATTTTTTTGATGTGGCTCAAATTTCACACGAATATATCAATTCATAAAACTAAGGTTCTGTATAAAAATTATTACAATCGGGTAAAGCATGTAGGTGTGATAAGTCGAAGAAATTTTAAAAAATCAAAAGAAAACGTAAAACTGCGATTTTCATGAGAAATAATTTTTCGATTACGCTCAAATTTCACACGAATATATTAATTCATAAAATAAAGGTTCTATATAAAAATCATTACAATCGGATAAAGCATGTAGGCGTTATAAGTCGAAGATTTTTTTTTTTAATCGAAAAAATCGTAAAATTGCGATTTTTATGAGAAATAATTTTTCGATTGCGCTCAAAAATGTGGCAGTTCTTAGTTAAGAGATTTCGAAGGCCTCCAGAAAATTTCATCGCAATTGGAGTATCGGTTTAGCCGGAATCGTCATAACAAACACACAAAAATACAAAAAGAGTAGAAAAAAAGAAAAAAAACTTCCGGATTTTTTTCTCCAGTGTAGTGAAATGGGATTTTTTTCTCCAGTGTAGTGAAATGGAATCTTTGCTTCGCTCGCTACGCTCATCCAATGACGAGAAACTCGCCATCCATCACATTTCCCTCCGTCCGTCTGTCCATCCGTCTGTGCGTTCGTTTGTCAGTCCGTTCATCTATGCGTGTGACACGTCTCACATTTAACCAGAACATGTAATTTGATTGAAAAACATTTTATTTGTTGGCATTGCTCTTTGACAAGGACTACACACAATGTGTTGGGGTACCCGGGACATGGACCCGACACCTCCACCATGAGTCTATAACAAGCCTCACATACACTCCCTATTTGTATTGCCGTACCCGTGTTCGTTTCAAGTAAGAAACACCTTTTTCTTGATGTTCGTTGTGACTTATGCAAGACCGCATTATGTTTAGTATGGAAACAAAGCTTAATTTAACTAGGAAGCTTCGCAAACGCTTTTTCAGGTGCGTTGTTGGATTTTTAAACAAAAAAGCGTAAAATTGCGATTGTCAGGAGAAATTATTTTTCGATTGCACTCAAATTTCACACCAATATATTAATTCATAAAATTAAGGTTCTGTAAAAAAATCATTACAATCGGATAAAGCAAGTAGGTGTTATAAGTCAAAGAATTTATTTTTTTTATGAAAAAAGCGTAAAATTGCGATTTTCACAAGAAATTATATTTCGATTGCGTTCAAATTTCACCCCAATATATGAATTCATAAAATTAAGGTCCTGTGAAAAAATCATTACAATAGGATTATGCATGTAGGTGTTATAAGTCGAAGAAATGTTTTAAAAATCGAAAAAAATCGTAAAATGGCGATTTTAATGAGAAACAATTTTTCGATTACGCTAAAAACGTGGCAGTTCTAAGTTCAGAGATTTCAAAGGTCTCCATACAATTTCATCGTAATTGGAGTATCGGTTTAGCCGGAATCGTGTTAACAAACACACAATAATACAAAGAAAAAAAAATATTCCGAATTTTTTTCTCCAGTGTAGTGAAATGGAATCTTCGCTTCGCTCATCCAATAACACTGTCAATTCACCTAGATGTGATCCTAACGAGATTGTTGCGTCATCTTGTAACGCATGACCTCCGTTTGAGAAATGTTATACATCTCGTGCAAAATAGAGCCCACTAAACGGGTTTGGGGGACAATGTGTGGGATCCAGACAAAAATATGATGCAATAAGAGCATATATTGGTGCATGTTCGAGTGTGCTTGAAAAGTGCAGATCATACTAGTACTATAATGAACAAACTTTTTCATAAGGATGCGCGTTGTAGGATATTAAAGCTTTTTCTTTTCCCGTTGTGACCCTATTATGTTATCAGGGGATTAGGTAACTGTGAAGGGATGACCGTGGGATGGTTAAGAGGACTCAATCCCTCACATTCGCTATACTGAACAAAAACCCCAAAAACTTTCATTCAGGATTGCCGGTAGCGGGATTTGAACTAATGGTCTCCCGAATCACAGTCGTTCACCATCACTTATACGCATGAACCATTACCATCCGTTATGTATTAGAGTGAACACTCGCACAAGTATATACAAATCTATGTATCGCCGCAGCCAAGCCGCGGCGTCGGAGCCAGAGCGGGGGGGGGGGTGGTAGGGTGGTATAGCTTGCCCCCCCCCCTTCTAGAAAAATGACGAAATAACCATACAAGCATAAACCAACATGCATAAATATTATATTCTTCAAGTCATCTAGGTTTACGGAAATAAAATCGGCTATAATCTTTTATTTTTTTTCGTTCAGCTAATCCCAAAATACCACTTCAAAAATATGCTTTTTTTTGCCTGCGGCGCTATTGTGGGGGAACCCCCTCCCCATTGAGTCATTTGTTCAGCCACCCCCCCTGAATATATTTCTCCGAACGCCACTGACTCAAGGAATGTAACTATATGGAAGCATGTACTTTTCCTGGAAAAGTTCGCCCTCCCCCCCCCCCCTTGAAAAATAGACTTCAGACGCGCCTGAGCTGCGGTGCGCTAACACCAAGGCACCTAGCAGAGTAGGGCTGTTTTCGAGGTGGTCATCATGAAACGTGATATGATATGAGGTATGTTGCGGAAAGGACAATTATTGTGAAAGAATGTCCGAGTATTAGTATTAGTAGTTTGGGGGTGCTTTAACAGCTAAGATTATTCGCGCCTCCAAGATAAAACAATTTCTATATGAGTGAGCTATCACCACGTATACTTCTTTCCAAGGGAAGGGAAGTAAGGGAAGACGCGGGGAGACAAGGGGTGGACAGGCCTGTGCTGGTCAGAACCAGCCACTTCAGCCAATGTGGAGGGCAGGTGTTCCCCCACGTCGTGGTCGTCTTCGTCTGTGTCATCATCCGTCCGTGTTGTCATTGTCGTCGCCGTCGGGGAGGTAGTCAAAGGGAAGGGGAAAGTTCCCCGACGACGACCCAGAGCTCGCCATTAGTTTTAGGGAGTGAAACTCCCCTACTCACGGGCCAAACCACGAGAAGGTTGCGAGTTGGACTTTGATGGCCCAAAGAATGTGCGAGGGCTGTGTAAAAGGACTCAATCCCTTGCATTCTTGGGAAAACCCTTCAGTCAGGATTGCCGTTCTCGACGGGATTTGAACCCGAGACCTCCCGAATTAAGCGCTTAGTGCTCGAGCCAACACTGTCGGCTTCAAGGTTACAGTAAAGCATACGCAATCTACTTATTAGAGATCGGTGGTCCAACCTCAACCGGCGTTCAGACCCACAGGGCGTGTCTCAGCTAAGACCAATACGTCTGTCTGTGCTGGATGGTTTCAGAAGCTGGTTGCTTGCGTCAGCCGGAGTGACCAGGGTTGCTGGGCCCGGGACTATATAACCCGGCCGGTCCGCGGTCAGCATCAGACACCAGTCACCCTCACAGAACAAACCTCAGAGACACATACACGCAAGCAGCATGAAGTTCCTCGTGAGTACACCATGCTAGTGCATATTTTTACTGTAACAATTTGTATGTACTATGTCCAGTGTTGTGACTGAATAATTTATTTTTTATCTAGATAATTCTCCCAAAAAGTTATCTGGTTCAGATTAAGATAAAGTGCAGAAAATTATTTAGATTGAATATAAGATATAAAAATAATTATTAAGATAAATTTGTATAGATAAATGATACTAATTATTGAGATTGCCTTTTTTAAATTAGTTTTTCCGCAATAGTTTTACCGACGGTTTTATTGTCAACCGTAATATTCAAGTTGACATTACCCGGGTACGCACATTCTAGCCAAAAATTGAAGTTTTTGTCATTCAAAAAAGTGATAAATTATTATATTTTTGTCAACATTATTGTTTATTATTTCATCTAAAAAAATGTTCTTTTAGCTTAGAGCTAAGATAAGATAAACTTAATTTTATCTAATTAATAGAAAGAGATAACAGATAAGATAATAGATAACGGATTTTATCTATTTGGATTATGTAGATAATTGTATCTATAGATAAGTCACAACACTGACAATGAACAATGTATGTAAGCAAAGTCAATGCATTTATTTTCTAAATAAGTGTGGGCGAAACTCGGCAGCTTTGTTTTCATGTGTAGCCTACACCATGTTGACCAATTGTGCATTTTGTCATAATTACGCCATTAACTTTGAGCGTGTACAACGCTCAATCAGTTCACCTTTAGCTGCAATACGGCACACAGATTCTAATTTGATCACAAAATTTCAACAAAAGTTATATCTCTAACTAAATCGACCGCCGGGAACCCAAATATCGCATCAAAATTAATGTAACATGTAATCTGGGACAGTGCGTTGCAAGTTAGGCTAGCATTTATTGTTAACGAAATTACGCTATAGCTCCTAAAATAATTGTAGGCTCTACTAAAACATGTATACGGGCTTTTACATATTATAATATATTCAATATATTAGGCATAATTAATCATGGAACGTTACGGGCTCGATTCCGGGCAAGGTATAGTTGATTGCTAATAACTTGTTACAAAGTGAATCATTCGGTTTGTATTATTGTATGTTACCTGACTGCCTATACGCTTTATTCGGTATCCGAAGCCATAAATGCATTTACTTGATAGAAAATATAATCTGATAAATTGAGTTTATGAAGCTTAAACTTGTGAAATACGAACTATTAATACGTTGTATGTGGAGAAGAACTATTAGGCGTGTGATTTATTATAAGCGTCTAATAAGTTATAATACAGTGAGGGTATTCGGTATGATGGCTAGAGCCACAAAGAACAGACTTGATGTGGTGAACAATTACAAACAATCAATGTTGTATACGGAAGTCAGGCAACGTCCTTGGAGCTCCTGTCTAAACCTGTCAACCTAAACACTATAAACCACTGCTGTGGTGTAAGGATATTATTTCGGGCAGCGAGTAGTTCGTAATATTATTTTGTTAGTAGGTCTAGATGTAGAGACAATACGCTCAGTGCTCTTGCATGGACAATGCTGAAGCAAAAAGTAAAGCAGCTCGTACTCTTAGCGATGTTACCGGCTTGTAGCTACAGTTCTCCGCCTGATCTGACCCCGACTGAGTGGGGTCTCAAGTAGCAAACCTGATGTATGTCCTTGTGTTTCAGGTCGCCTTTGCCTTGTTGGCCGTCGGTGTTGCTACAGCCGCTCCGGGGCTCGTCGCCTCCCAGGGGATCGTGGGTTCTTCCCTCCTAGGAGCCAGGACTCTAGTCTCGCCTGGTCTCGTCGCCTCCAACGGACTCATTGGCCCCCAGAGCGTCCTCGGTGCCCCCCTAGTCTCTTCCAGGACTCTAGTCTCCCCCGGACTGATTGCTCCCCAAGGATTGATCGCTAACCAGGGACTTATTGCCTCCAATGGACTCATCACCAACCAGGGACTGATCGGCTCTCCTCTCTGTCATCCAGGACCCTCTTGCCCAATGGTCTTATCTCCAACCAGGGACTGATCACTAACCAGGGACTCATCACTTCCCAGGGACTGATCGGCTCCAATGGACTCATCACCAACCAGGGACTGATCGGCTCTCCTCTGCTGTCATCCAGGACCCTCTTGCCCTCTGGCCTGATCTCCAGCCAAGGCATCATCGGCTCCCCCCTGACCGGACAGGGAGTGATCCTCGGCTAGAGCACCGTACACAACCTCACATCGCCACGCGCCAGTCTTCTCCTAGCTTCACATGACACGATGACGCGTCTTCAGTATTTTACATTGATTCGCATATTGCGATGTTACAAAATATTATGTCTATTGTATAAAGTATAAAGTTGATTATATGTACAAATAAATATGTATTTATATGAAAGTTTGTAGGGTACAGTTTCATAGAATGGTATAATCTCCAGGTTTTCCACACAACTCCTATATCAAAACTATTACATATTATGACGTTCACCAGTGCATGGGTTTCCTTATTTCGAACCAATGAATAAACAAAAGAAAGAACGAAAGACGGAATAGTGGACAAGGAAGTTCCAAGCTGACATGCTGAGGCTTCATCAGGAAGCTTGATTGTAAAAACACAGCCAATCATAAGACCATGAATTGAAGGTTATTTCGAAGCGATGTATTTTCTAAAGTGGATAAAAATTAATTCACTTATCACAACTGCCGTTGTAAGAAATGGGAGAAACCTATATGAATAATAGATTGGTACTAAGTCTTCTTATCCTTCTTCTTTAAATTTAATTTATAACAAACATTGAACGTTTAGAGATTAGGTGCTTTGAATTGGACGTTTGTAATTTGGTTTATTTTCAGAATTTTTATTATGAAAACCCCAATTTTACAAATAATATCCCCATTCAGAAAACTTAAGCGTCATACAATGTGACGCGTAGAACATTGCCTATATATGTGAATAATATTACATTTAACAAAATTGTAATGAGAAAACCATGGTTGTAGAAGAGAAAAACAGATAGATCAGAGATCCATAGCATGGCATGCCTGTTTTACTTCTGTGAATTCTAGGTACGGTACTTATAACTAATAAGATATAACTAATCATAAATCAATACTTCGTTACAATAAAATAGAGAAATAGAACAAAAACATAAATCAATACCTCACTATACTAGGAAAACGCCAAAGTCGTTGTTAGACGAGTGAGTGAGCCATGTGTTCAGTACCCGAGAACAATCCCTTTCTTCCCCTTACCCAAGGCCGCCCTAGCCTATCATAAGAGTGGCGCATTATGACCTTTTAATTGACGCCCCCTTATACCAACTCAACTTAAAAACCCTATTATTTATAAAAATTTCCCGGGTACTCAACTCTCGCTCACTCGTCTATCTATTTTAGTTTTCCTAGTATTGTTGGCTAAGGCGCCCTTATAACCGAAATATGGGAGACCTGGGTTCAATCCCCTGGTCGGGAAAGATTTCGTAATTTCTGGATTATGTTGTAAAAATTATTAAACATGTTTTGAAATGTATATAACACAGTGTAGTCTATCATCTGTGACAATACTATCGTTGGGTGACTAACACTAGTCACCCAACGATACTATGGAAGACGTCATAGCCAGTACGGAATACGTGTAAATATTACAAGGTTTACTCAATCTACGAGCGGAATTTCGGGGTACCTTAAGCGTGCAAGATTCGATACATCTTGGGCACTGCATTTTCACAGCCAGACAACTATCAAACATTTTTTTTCAAAAACAAAACCATTGTCGTTACAATAATTCCTACACACTCGCTGTCTATTTTTCAATTTATTATTTCTTGTAGGTTTAAATCGCAATGGATCTAGCTGATTTTATTGACAGTTCTCAGTAACTCGTACCGGATGTCTTTTTAAAATTTCAGCGCAATCTGTTCAGCGATTCGGCTGATCTGCGACGTACACACCCACACACTCCCAGAATCACGGAAGTGCCGATTTTCTTGAATTGTATCTTCAGTCGGAGCTCCCTCATCTAATAATATATATTATAATAGAAAACTTTCATTACAAATGGTTTACACAGGATATATTAGATTCTAGGTTAGTTATAGCATTGAGTATGGAACATGTAGCTATGTTCTATACTCAATGGTTATAGGTCACTTATACCCACACTTACAAAAACTTGTAAAAAGCCTGCCAAGCCTTTCACACCTAAAGGTTTGAGATATACTTGAAGAGCCAAGCGACGTTTCATTCAGCAGTTATGCCCTACAAAGTATTGATATCATTTCGCCCCGTGACTAACGCCAAGCAATGGATTTCAACGTAGTGTTCCTGTACAAAACATAATGGATGGAACATAAATTACAGTCAATTCATAATCAAAGTATTCAAATATATATTAAATAACACTAATAAAGCTTGTCGCATTGACAACGGCGAGCGTGTGGCAAGGTTCGAACCTCCGACCAAGAGGTCATCATGCAATACCGACTGTTTGACAAGTACAATACAAACAGTAAAGAAAATATGTGGCTTTGCGGTAGTAGATATCTGGCGAAGACTGTGGGGTGTGGCAAATGTCTAAGAAACGGAGAGCGTGCACAAATGGTAGAACATTTTTTTCAATGCGCCAAGCTTTATTAGTGTTATTTAATATATATTTGAATACTTTGATTTATGAATTGACTGTAATTTATGTTCCATCCATTATGTTTTGTACAGGAACACTACGCTGAAATCCATTGCTTGGCGTTAGTCACGGGGCGAAATGATATCAATACTTTGTAGGGCATAACTGCTGAATGAAACGTCGCTTAGCTCTTAAAGTATATCTCAAACCTTTTAGGTGTGAAAGGCTTGGCAGGCTTTTTACAAGTTTTTGTAAGTGTGGGATTTCAATACTTTTTTTAAGTTTGGCGCTATAGCTACTTGTTGTTATAGATATAATAAATTCATCGTTAGTAATCCATAACTTAAAACAAGGTTAAATGCTAAATATTTCCTCCGCCACCGCGCGCAAATTAAATTTAGGTTGCAATTGTTATATTTAATAATTCGTCCACCACTAGCACTCACGACACACGCCAGATATATATTGCCGAAATGCCATATTTTCTAATTGCTGTCAAAGTAAATTTAAATTATTGTGCTTGTCACCGGTATTGACCACCTCTTCTTAGGAGGTTCGATCCTTGCCGCACGCTCTTGTTGCGTAGGCATCTACCACCACCAACACTTTTTGACAGATGCCTGGCTCGCCGTCTGAGCAATGGTATGAGACATCGTTCTGTATCTTTCTTAAAACTATAAACGAAACACTTAAGAGAGGAGAGAGAGCGAGAGCGAGAGAGGAGAGGAGAGGAGAGAGAGAGAGAGAGAGAGAGAGAGAGAGAGAGAGAGAGAGAGAGAGACGTAAACGACACGCACGCATACTCCCCGCGGCTCCGCTGCACATTTTACTTGGCGGTGTTAATGTTTGAAATATAACAAAGAACAAGAAGTTTAATATATGACTATTGGCTTTTTAGACTAATAACACGCAGTATCTCTTTTATCTTCACTTTTACTTATATATAACAATAATTATTTATGTACAATCATTAATATGAAATTGCCAATTTGCATGACTCCCCGTTAACTTTTTACACTTTTTTTTCTAAAGGTTTGCGAAGAACTCGTAGTTCAATATCCATGCAAAGTTTGAATGGTGTACATTCACCCGTTCGTGCACAATCGTTGCTTATGTTGAATTGGCGAATTATATAGTAGTAGTAGTAGTAGTAGTAGTAGTAGTAGTAGTAGTAGTAGTAGTAGTAGTAGTAGTAGTAGTAGTAGTAGTAGTAGTAGTAGTAGTAGTAGGGAGTAACTAACATCCTGAAAGTGATTTTAAGCATGTTTCAACCCACGTTTTCGCCCAGAAAGGATGGTCTCACCTCAACCAAATTTAATATATGTTGTCAGGTACCCAAACCCCCCCCGATTAAGACGGTTTTTAACTTCATGTCACATCCCGTGTTGCCTGTGCGATGCCTCGAAAACGGCCCAACTCTGCTTGCAGTATAAGGTGCCTTGAGTGTTCTAGCGCACGCTTGCTTGGCAGCGGTGCACTAGCGTGCACCTAAATAGGATTGCCACCTTCTGCAATGGTCATAGAAGGAATATCGGACCTATCTTTAAAACTTTCAATGAGAACTAGCCCTCGTTTGGACATCAATTTATCAAAACATTATATATTTTGGCTTAGAACGTAAGCGCAATTTGTTGAATGATTGATTGATTGATTTTTGTTTCTTGACCTTGACGTCTCTATTAATTCAATGCTATTCGAGACGATGAACAGTAACAGATGACGATGAAGAACTATTAAAAACCTCCATGCCTTCTGCGGGTTTCTTACCCACGTCCTCGTAGTACGTCATACTTTTCGGACCAGCGCCCTAATCGTAATCGTATGGGTGCGGTATTCTAAGCACCTGCCTCCTGCCTCCTAAGCCCCTGTGACCGACGGTTGTGCTACACGTTGCGAAGCGGGGCTAAGAAGACAAACCGGTCCGGGCTTTAAAAGACTAAAAGTACTTCTTAGGCCCTGTCTCCTAACGCCCGCACGATGTTTCACGTTGCAAAGCAGTATGTATTTGCAATGAGGTGACCTAACCTACCTAACCTAACCTAACCTAACCTAATCTACCCTGACCTTACCTAACTTTCTTAAATTTACCCTGTTTTCACAATTTTCCATTTGAAAAAAAAGGTTGCACATTTTGTCCTTTTTTAGGCTACGCTGTAAAAAATATTTTTGTAACAACGATGCACGTGAGATAAACTAGGAAAACGCTGAAGTCCCGCCGCGTTGTTGGATGAGCGTAATATTAAGCTGCCATGTGTTACGCGGATTTTCTGTTGTTCTGTGAAAAAATCATTACTTAGTCGAAGATTTTTTTTAAATAAATTTAATTCAATAAAAAATCATCTTAATTTTTTTAATAAGAAGAAATTTTTTTAAAATTCGAAAAAAATCGTAAAATTGCGTTTTTTATGAGAAAAAAAAATCCCGATTGCGCTCAAAAACGTGGCAGTTCTAAGTTCAGAGATTTCGAAGGCCTCCATAAAATTTCATCGCAATCGGAGTATCGGTTTAGCCGGAATCGTGTTAACAGACACACAAAAATACAAAAAAAAAAGAAAAAAAACATTCCGGATTTTTTTCTCCAGTGTAGTGAAATGGAATCTTCGCTTCGCTCGCTACGCTCATCCAATTACATCGTTTTATGAAATGGAATCTTCGCTTCGCTCGCTACGCTCATCCAATTACATAGTTTTATAACATTTTATACTTCCGGTCCTGTGGGTACCCAGTTTAAAAAATAATATTCGAAAATAATGCACACTTCAAATTTCTTTTTCATTTATTATCTGTAATAACTCATGGGAACGAACAAGGTAATCGTGCGGGCGTTAGGAGACAGGGCCTAAGAAGACTTTTAGTCTTTGAAAGCCCGGACCGGTTTGTCTCCTTAGTCCCGCTTCGCAACGTGTAGCACAACCATTGGTTACAGGGGCTTAGAAGTCAAAAAAGGTGCATGGGCTTTGAAGCCGACACCTTCGTGGCGGCCACCGCGGACGGCTATATGCATGAGTGCGACTTGAAGTAATTAATTTGGATGTATACCAATGATTTGGGATTAGTGTAGGGGGGGACAGGTCAGTGACTTCCGTTCTTTCAATGTACTATGTACACAACGTTGAAAAAATATAAAATTTATTTAAGCAATAAGCGACTTTGTAAACAAAGAACATGATATGGCATCACAATATATGCGACTATAAGACACAGACGTTGTCACGAAGTTAGACAACCCTCGTGGGACGAGGCATGTTGTCCCGGTTGTAGACGGCGACCCTTGGTTGTTTAGATCTAGCCGAGGATGACTCCTTGTCCGGCCCAGGGGGCGCCGATGGTCAGGGGGGAGGCTAGGGTTCGAGCCCCGAGGAGGGGGGAGGTCGTCAGCAGGGGGGAGCCGATCAGGCCATTGGAAGTGATGAGTCCCTGGTTGGCGACGAGTCCGTGGGAGACGATGGTTCTGGGTCCCAGTAGAGGAGATCCGACGATGCCCTGGTTGACGATCAGGGGGGAGCCGATCAGGCCGGGGGCCAGGAGGGGGGCGGGGGCGGAGATGACGGCGCGGGAGGAGACCAGGGGGGCGGGCAGGACACCACCCAACAGAAGACCCCGCTTGTCTCTCTTCTCGGCCTCTTGCTGCTCCACGGGGAGGGCAACGGCCACGGCAACGGCCAACGCGGCGAGGACGATCTGAAAGACACAATAAGACGACGTTATTGACGTTGCATGGACTACAGAAAATGTACAGTGACCATGGCCGAGACTTCATCGCCATCGCCTACCCTTTGAGAGACAATCACACACAGAAAACCATTGAATCTTGATCAAATTTGTTTGTGTTTACACTAGTGGTGTGCGGGTACCCGAAATTTCAGGTCGGATCGGGTAACTGGGGGATCGCCTGATATCAAAAAAGGGTATCCGATTTTCAGGTAACGAAAAAGTATATTTTTGGAAGGATGGTGGAGGGGTCGGTCTACGATTTACAATCTTTATTAATGGAGGTGCCGGTCCAGATAACGTTTCATTTACAAAATGCCATTCTTTGGAAACCCAGATAATAGAAAATGAAATCGGCAGAAAAATAACTATAATGCAATATTCCTCTCAAGTAAAACTAATTATCCATTTAAAAATTTCGTGGTATTACGGCCGTCTCTCCCTAACCCCGCGAAGCAGTTTCGAACCAGAACCAGCCCCGTCTGGCCCGGGGTAGAATTTGGCCCAGAGCATGGCTCTGCTAATCGTAAAAGGCGATTCAAGAGAAAAAGTCCACCTCGCAAACATCAGCTAGTAAGAAGGGTAGTATATAACTCCCCGAATCTAGAGGCGAGCTCTGGCGATCGTCGTCGGGGACCTTGCCCCCTTCCCTTGACGACCCCTCGACGACGATAGCGACAATGACGACCGCGACGTGAGAACCCCCTTTCATCCTCTTACCCGTGGCTGGTTCTGACCAGCATGGGCTCCTCCTCCCCCCCCCCCCAGGTTAGAGTGGTGCATTTTGACCTAACGGTTGACGCGTCCTAATCCAAATAAACCAAAAAACCGACCCAATGTACAAACCTTTACCTACACAGCCCTAGTTCACACTGAACACTAATATCAACTAACATGACGTTCACACAAGCAAAAGCGAGGTTGGAATTATTTCGAATGTTATCAACGTTTTTACATGATAAAAATGTATATCATTACTGTAATTTTTGTCAATTCCTGGTTTATTTTGATTCCCCTCATTATAATTAATGCTCAAAGTTGTAGTATTTAACTGGCAATTAATGTAATGCTAACACGCATAGTAAAACGACTATAGTTTCAGAATTTGAATGGCAATCAGTGTGATTGACATGGTAACCTGTTGTTGACTGAAGATGGGAGAGAAGCTCCTGTTGATTCACAGAGTCGTACCTTTGACTTAATCTCAAGCGTGACGCACGAGACTCTGATTCGGGCAATCCTCACTGAGAGAGTTTTCCAAGGAGGGATTGTGGACATTCCCTTCATAACTACCCTAACTTGGACGTACTGAAGGGCAGCTTTCCCAAGATAATTTAAAATCCATTGACTAATTGCCTCACGCGGGCAAGGCTATATACATAATAATATGTGTGAAACTCTGCCTTGTGCGGGAATCGAACCCAGGCGTATCACCCGGTATAAATAATAAGAAGTGTGTTTAAAACATACACACATTGTGCTATGACGCGACACAACACAATAAATAAAATCATTGTAGTTTCCAACCACCAATATTTAAACCACGTGAAATTCCAGTTTTTTGTGATATCTCGAGAACGGCGCAAAATATCGGAAAACTGATTGTTGACAAAAAATATTGTCATTAGTTAAGTTTTGTATTTAATATTTAATTAATTAAATGCATATTTGATATACAAACCACAACGATTTTTATATAAATATTATTTCTTGCATGATATTTTTCTAACAAAACCACATAACTGTCTGCAATCAGTTTTTAAGTATTTTGCACCGTTCTCGAGATATCACTAAACAAACTGTAATTTTGCGTGGTTCCACTTGTATTATATTGTTGAAATAACACGTCCGCCTGACGAAAATGAATAAGGAGACGAACGAGAAACCAAAATATGTTTGAATACTTGAAACATATCTACCCGGGGATCGAACTATGTGAGGGCAAGGCAAGTATCTCAAGTTCCCTACAAAATGTGGTATTAAAATCAGTTATGTGACTTAGTGGGTACTCTTTAAATACGAATGTTATTATGTATTTAATATTGCAATATTATTAAAACTACAGCGTACTCACCAAGAACTTCATGTTGCTGACTTGTGTGTGACTGATGTCTGATGCTGACCCGCGGACATGCCGGGTTTTATAGTCAACCCCGGGCACTGCGGCTGACGCAAACATCCAGCTTCTGAAGCCATCCTGCCACGCCCTGTGCGTAGATCCCGGAAGGGAACTCCCTACGCTACGTCCTTGGCGGGATCTTTGTCTTACTACGGGCGGAGATGTTGCATCAGATGTAGGCTACTGCTCTTCTAAGGTCAACACAACTCAACACTTCATAACTTAGAGCTATTAAAACTAGTCCTATCATTGCAACACTAGACATATATCAATACTAATAGCGAAGGTATGGAATAAATAAATGATGAAATAATGTCCCACAATTAAATCACTTTTAATAGGGAGTGACAAGACAATAAATAGACATTAATTCATAAAAACTTCAAACCAATTTAGAGTATGACCCGATGTGTATGGCATTTGTTTCAGTTACTAAAAGTTTTTGTCATATATTTACCGTCAGATATGATTTGAAATTGAAGCCTTTTCCTAGAGGATCAACTACAGATTTGAAATAGTTTATGATAATAATTATCATGATATTAGTTCGTTAGCTATTCGACCCGGAATTAAAATGTTTATTGAGTGAGTGTTTCTTTAAAGTCACTGTTTTTTCTCCGTACTATGCGAATTTTCGACAATGGTCCCCTCATCTTTGTCCGGCCTCGCCAGACACACTGGGAGGTCCAAAGTGTTTTGGGTATGGCTTGGGGGTGCGTGGGCTAGTGCTAGTAGGCAAGCTTTGGATACATAAACTGCCATCAAAGGTCTCCAGCTATGTGTGTATATTTCTAGGCTTGGTTGGCTGATACTGTCGAAATTAAACAAAGCATTGCTGCTTCTTTAATTTTGAATGTTCTAGGATTATTGTATTTGAATAAAATTTTGAATTCGTCCCATTTTTTTGGTTATCGTTCTATATATATATTTTATAATCTGTTGGCAGATTATGTATCTAGAATTTGCCTACTAGCTCATCTAAAGTCCACCGACCATATTTCACATTATTTTGACACTTTTTAGCTTTGCCTCTATTTACCACTATTATTGGTAAAATGATGAAAAATACACTAAAACGCCACTATTTTACAATTTATTCAGTAAATTCATATTTAAAAATTTACCAAAGTCATAGAAATAATAATAAATCCGAAAAGTAAGGGAAATTGTGTAAATTTATCTAATTTTCTAATTTCCATTAAAAAACTCTAAAACACGAATACAAATCTAAAAAATAAAAAATTTCGGTGGGCAAGCCCCCCCCCCCCACCCAATCTTAATATACAATTACTGCCTAACAAAATATTAAGGGACAAATTAACTTAACTTATTTTTGCAAATGTTTAGCTAAATTTACAGTTAGAAAAAATACAGTTTTCAAGCTGGAAAACACAGAATTTGTAAATGTAAAATAATGAGACTCTGTACAAGATCTCAATAATTGACATTTGACAAGAGCAGCATTAGCAGTGGTTAATTTGGGGGCGGACGCGGGCGGACGCATCCACCCACTTATTTGTCAAAATTTCAAAATTGTAAAGTCAACACAATAAAATGTTATAACACACTGTACTATTTACAAAAATGCGATGTATGAGTTCGAAAAGAGTTGTAAAAAATCTTTAAATTATACATTTTTAAACGTGTTTTACGGTGGTTAAAAGTATCAAATATGATTTTTTCGCCTTCGGCTATAATAACCATTGTCAGAACTAGAACTTTACTCCAGTAAAACCGTATTAGTTTTGCCAGGTCGTATAATAAAATGAGCTCCATTTTTTTAGCTTAATATCCCAAAATCGGCTATAATAAAGTACCAAACGAAAAAAACGCCGTGCAAGGCTATACGCTCACCCTCCTTTCCACCCACCCCTAAATAGGATATGTTACTTGTTTCGTCTTGCCCCCTCTTGGAAAATATCCTGCCGGCGCCCATGACGAAATGGGTAGTTCTGGCTTCTTTGAATAGTTATGAAAATTTCGAAGTGACAAGATATTGTAAACTGACAATATATCGATATTCACTAATTCTATAAATTATCAACCAAAGCTCGCTAAAAACTAGTAAAATACCACCATTGTGTTAAAAAACCAAAAAGTTCTGAGGCTATGCGAATGCGCCCCACACCCGCAAACCCCCAGACCCCCTCCCTCTATTGTACCAGGATACCTACTTTTCCCGAAACAATAGACGCAGCGTCGAGCGTCTGCACACTTATTATTTTAGAAATTAACCACTGAGCATTATAGTAGGCCTACGCTCTATTGGTAATGCGGCTGTGTTGAGGGAGGAAGAGGGAAGAAACACAACAAGAGGCATAGTGGTAAATTTGGCAATTTGGGGTTTAATGTAGCCGATGCAGTGATTCGTGCTGAACTTGGGGCCATGAAAATCATAACAAGTTGCATGTCTGCAAGGTCATGTGATGAATGATTATGGGAAAGAGTTTTTAATTTATTTTTTATCAAATCGTAACGTATTGATACTATTTTACCACTATTTTTTAACTAATTGGCCACTGTTTTTAGCCACTATTTTTTACATCCTTAGTAGGCCTACAGTGAACACACTGCCATAGGAGAACAGATTGTGGACAGGACGGATGATATTCGAATTGAAGAAACGTATGTTTAATATGCATAACAATTTATTTGTAACCGAAATATATTAACAAGAATTCACTTGAACTCCTGCCGTTCAGCAACGGAGGTTTGACTGTCTTCTCCCCGACAGGGGTGCTTGCTTGCCATGAGAGTGGTAGCAAATGTATCGTTTGCCAAATAGCGTGGAAAGTTTATGGTTCTCAGAAAGTTTTAAAAAATGTTTACAAGAGAAGAAGTTTACAATTCGTTTTATTTATTTGGTGTTGGAGTAATTAGGGTGAAAGCCATGACGGTAACCGTGCAAGCAGGGGGTGCAAGTCGTGGATTTCTCGCGAAGACTTGGTGAGTGCAGTTTCCATTGTTTGGGCGCGGGCGAGCGAATCATTCATCTTCCTAACCGACGTAGGTGTAGGCTGCGTAGGGCGAGTAGGCTGCGGGCGCGGCGACCAGACCTGTCGAGTAGGGCGAGTAGGCGTAGGGTGACGCGGCGTAGGCGTAGGGCGATGCGTAGGCGTAGGGCGAGGCGTAGGCGTACGGCGAGGCTAGCAGGCCACGCTTGTCGCGTCTAGCCTCCTGAGGGGCCTCGGCGACCACACAGGCGGCGACTACGACCAGGACGATCAGAACCTGAGGACAGAACATTCTTGTTATAAACATGACACTCTGAATGCAAGTAAACATATCGTAATTACCGACAGCATAAAGTTTGAGACTCTGATTCGGGAGGTCCCGGGTTCAAAGCCCGTCGAGTCCGGCAATCCTGACTGAAGTTTTTTCCTAGCTCTCATCAGAATGCAAGGTATATTCCCGTCACAATTGTGCTATCCTATCTCCAATATACCTAGTTAGACCGAGGTGCATGCATTGCAAACTGGGCAGGTTTATGTAATGTGATAATATATACATCAAGTTCTGGAATCAAGGCGTGCTAATAACGCTTAACTGATTACTTCTTACACTAAATTTCCTATAAATTCAATCTTAATTATAAAATAAAAAACAAAAATAAATTGTATTTAGAGTCTACCTACTCAGTTATCTTTTTGAGTTTCAGTGGGGGACAGTAAATCAAAATGACTAAGCCTACCATGTAGGCCCCGACGCAATCGACGAGTGAGCGATAACCAACCAAAGATCGAATTTTTAATAAATATAGCAATCAGTGGATGGACAGTGCGAACACCCGCGGATCAACGCCAGAATCAACAAGGCCGGTTCAGAACAACTCTGAATTTATTATGTGTCTCGTTGCTAGGACGGCTCCAAAGTCACCGTTTACAAACTCCTAAGACACGAACTGATTGACTTAAGTCCAAATCAGAAGTTGAAAAACTTCTGATTTTGGCGGTAATCGACCCTGGACCTTCTGCATTGGAAGCAGATACGCTAACAACAAGGCCAACGAGCCACTTGACATTGACAGTTGGATCCAGCGTACTAATCAATAGAACGTACATAGAAATAAACATAATTACAAGTATAACAACAAACGTGCACAATGAGAACTTGGTAAATCCTTGTATATTATTCCCTTCTCATCCCTCATCGCTCTGCAATCTGCATTCATCTCGTGTTTCAAGAGTCAACTACGTTCTCACTACTCTCTCCCCTAATGTTTCGCCATCTCCACCTTAGATTGAAAGATGAAGGTGCAGAATGGTACGACCTGACGACTCGTGACTCGAGCTACATACGTACAACTTGAACACAGGTAAACTATATCGCTAGGCGCCACTAACCTTGTGGACAAGCCCGTGCTGGACCGGACCAGCCACAGGTGGACAGGGAGAGTGCTATGACTAGACAAAGCCAAAATACTAGCTACGCGTGTAAATGATGGTCATGCGGATCATGGACTTTTGCCTTTCTTTGTTGTCGGACAACGGTTAATATTATTGTCTAAGACGTTTGCTATTTCGATATAAAACATTAATTTGTTATCACTTTTAGTTGTAAACTTTTATTTTATAAATGACGAACAAGTTATATGGTTTTATAGATAAATAAATAAATAAAAATAATTTCGTATTTAGAGTCTACCCACTCTGATTTTCAGTGGTGGGAAACATTGAACCAAAGCGACCAAGCCAACCCTGTAGGCCCCGACGCAATCGACGAGTGAGCGATAACCAATCATAGGTCGATATTGTTTTAATAGGAAATATAGCAATCAGTGGTATGGACAGTGCGAACACCCGCGGATCAACGCCAGAATCAACAAGGCCGATTCAGAACAACTTTGAATTTATTATGTGCCTCGTTGCTAGAACGGTTCCAAAGTCACCGTTTACAAATTCCTAAGCCAATAACTGATGGACTTAAGTCCAAATCAGAAATTAAAAAAATTCTGCAATCTCACAATCAATGTTATATTAAGTAAATAGTTTTAAGTTTTTAATTAGAATACTCACTGCGAACTTCATGTTGTTGGTTGTCTGGTTGTGATGACAAGTGATGGTTTGTTCTGTCCGCCCCGGGGCTTATATACACCTCGTATTATGTCTCAAACTTGTGCTCGTCGGGTGCCAAGGGATTACGTGTGACAAGTACGTGTGTCCTCCACTGGCTTTCTCTGGACACGACGGACCGGGCCAGTGGCGTAACCAAGGACTCGACTTCTGCCGTTTAGGGCAGTTTCATCTCGAACTTAGGTCAATTCACAAAGAGGGGTTTGGTCACAGTTGTCTGGACGTTGATAAAATAGGAGTTTTCACAACATTTTGTCGACAGTGCATTATTGTTGTCGTTCAGCGGTGCTAGCGTCTGTGATGGGTTGGTTGAATCCGATGTTTACTCTAGGGCGCTTCGCGAATGCTTTTTCCAGTCGCGTTGATGGATGAGCTTTTTTGGTTGACTATTTCTGTCCAATGATTAATTAGTTTTTTGTATGCGTGGGATCGCATTACTTTTTTAAGTTCCATTGCAAAATTATTTTTGTTTAATAAGGATAATTTTTATAAAGTAGTATTGATTGCTATGGTAATACCAATTAAAAATAGTATGTAAAATATCTCGTGGCTACTTGTTAGTTTACACCTGTAAAAGGCTTATATTAAACCTTTACTTCCATGAAATTTGGCTAACTGAAACATCTTTTTCTTTCAAAAGGCACTACATCACCATATTCTTAATGTCCATGTAAAATATGAACGTTGTAGCCCCACCAGTTTGGTCAGAATTGGCCCAAATATCAAGAAAATATTGTATTAAAAATTGTGGAAAAATCGTAAAAGTACGATTTCTATATCAAATATTTATTTAAATGTTCCTAAAATGATAACATATCTAATTTTAATGATTTCAAACGTTTCCATAAAGTTTCATCAAGATCGGAAGCCGTTGGAAAAGGATTTGGGAAACCACCAAAATCTATATCTCCCCCTTTGTGAATCCGGGCCCAGAGAACAGAACGATCGACGTTTGGTCACAGCCATGATTGTGTTAAGTTTCACTGGAATTACAATGTAGAGAGTCCTGTGAACAAACTCCGATCATGCTATCATGGCGGAGAATCCGGGCAAACCAGCTTGGCATTGCTCTATTGACTAGGCCGCTTCGCGAACGGTTTTACAAGTCGCGTTGATGGGTGATTTTTTTGTAAGTTTTTAGTATCGTGGGATCTCTTAGAAAAATTCAAGTCCCATTGCAAAATCATTTTTGTTAAATTAGGATATTTGTTATTATAAAGTGGTATTAATTGCTATGGTTAAATTAATAGAATGTAAAATATCTGGTTATAAAGTGGTATTAATTGCTCTATGGTAACACCAATTAATAGGCCGTTTCTCGAACGCTTTTTATAGTCGCGTTGATGGATGAGCTTTTTAAAGTTTTTAGTATGCGTGGGATCTCTTAACTTCTTCAAAATCATTTTTGTTAAATTAGGCTTATTTTTATAAAGTGTTACTAGTTGCTATGGTAATTAGAATGGAAAATATCTACTAATATGCTTTTTGAACGCATTGTAGGTGATTGTTGTCAAGTTTCTATAGTAACTTGTTAATTGTTATTATACACCTCAAAAAACTCATAATAAAACCTTCATTTCTAAGGTTTCTGGCTATTTTTTTCACTTTTTCTTTCAAAAGTCAATACATCACCATTACAAATGTCCACGTGAAACATTAACGTTGTAGCCCTACCCGTTTGGTCAGAATCGGCTCAAATGTCACGAAAATATCGCACTACAAATCGAAAAAATCGTAAAAGTACGATATTCATGATAAATATTTCTTCAATTGTACCAAAAAACGTGGCAGGTCTAAGTTCAGAGATTTCGAAGGTTCCCTCAAATTTTTATAATATCGCATATACCGTTTGTCCGGGAGAGCGCAAGCAAACAGACAAAAAAAGAAGGAAAAAAATTGCTTAATTATCGAGGGGTCAGTGAAATTGAAATCTTCGCTTCGCTCATCCAAAAATATCTGGAGGCCCGAAGATTTGCTGGTTGAACGCATTGTATTGTAGGTGATTGTTGTCAAGTTTCTATAGTTGCGTGTTAATTACTAGGAAGCTTCGCAAACGCTTTTTCAGGCGCGTTGTTGGATGAGAGTAATTTTTTTTAAACGAAAAAGACGTAGAATTGCGATTTTCGTGCGAAATTATTTTTTGATTGCGCTCAAATTTCACAATAATATATTAATTCAAAAAATTAAGGTTCTGTAAAAAAATCATTACAATCGGATAAAGCATGTAGGTGTGTCGAAGAAATGTTTTAAAAATCGAAACAATCGTAAAATTGCGATTTTAATGAGAAATAATTTTTCGATTGCGTTAAAAAATGTGGCAGTTCTAAGTTCAGAGATTTCGAAGGCCTCTTATTTTTTTATCTCAATTGGAGTAACGGTTTAGCCGGAATCGTGTTAACAAACAGACAAAAATACAAACAGAAAAAAAAGAAAAAAAGATTCCGGATTTTTTTTCTTCGGTGTAGTAGAATGAAATCTTCGCTTCGCTCGCTACGCTCATCCTATGAACGTTGTAGGGGGTTGTAGGGTTGTGTAACCCGTTTGGTCAGAATCGGACCAAATATCACAAAAATATCACATTAAAAATCGAAAAAAATCGTAAAAGTACGATATTCGTGAGAAATATTTCTTATATTATACCCAAAAACGTGGCAGGTCTCCCCTCTAATTTTCATCAAGATCGCATATGCCATATGCCGTCCGATAGAACGCGAAAAAAAGAGATAATGTTTTTGGGGGGTTAGTGAAATTGAAGTCTTTGCTTCGCTCATCCAATATTGTTAAATATTCAATTTTTATTTCAATTCAATTTTCCCATTAGTTGTGAGTTGGGTATCCTGTTGGATCTTGTTAAATCGGCCAGGTATCTCTGAAGTTTTCCTCAGTCGTTGATGCGAATGCAAGGGATTGAATCCCTTCGGAGATCCCTTCACAATGTGTCCTAACTCCTATATACAGTTAGGCACCTGAAGAGGGGTACTCACTGCACCCTGGACAGGTTTCCCACGAGAAATTTGAATTAAAACTGTGGTAAACCTGTCCAGCAGGGTGCAATGCATGTCCCTCAACAGGTGAAGGCCTATAGCTCTATTATAACCCCCCTGTGTGCAGGGTCCACTAGATACCTAACAGCGGAGCAGGGTCCACTAGATACCTAACAGCTGCTGTAAGGTGGGTCTTCGCTTGTACTTCCACAATGTATAAGCGCCATTTTATATCTTGAAGTCAAGGCCTACTTGATAATGTGTCTACTGAGTGCACGCACACATTATCCAACGGACCTCAAAGAGATTTTGTAAACAAACAGCAGACTGCAGCTGGACGTCAATTTCAGAAATCGGTTGCACATTATTTTTTTAATGCAATAAATATTACATAAAAAGGCTACCATTTATATAATCTTTGATTCTTATATTTGCAGGTAACATTATGATGTAAATAATTTTTATATCTTTCAACTTCATATCTCAATTTTCATTTGCATACTAATTTGGATATTAGGGCCCGAGGCAAACTGTCCAGATACCGGTAGGCCTATGGCAATAAGGCCTATTAGCATTGATGTGTTTGGTAAGATAAAGATGAGCCCAAGCCTTGCACTTGTCCATACTTGCACCATGTATAAACCAATACCTAATGAGGATTAATTTTAATCAAACTTGAACTTGAATCTGAGCTAAGCCTAGGGCCTAGCCCTAAGAACGCGGGTAACCTCCAGACCTAAGTTCGACGTCGACTTCTACAAGAAAGGTTTATTGGGTAAGGTCTAGGCCTTGGTCTATGAAAAATCCCACACACTAGGGCCTAGCCTAGGCTTATGCGCATAAAATCTTTTATCGTGGAGTTGTAACTTCATTCTTAACACAAAGTTGGTAATAATCCACAATGCCCAATGATCTGTCAAAACAAAACAAAAACATAGCACATTCTGCTACGGATAATATTACAGAGCGTGTTCGGAGCGCTCCAGATTATTTTTAAAACACACGCTAAGATATAAAATGGCGGTTTGTTTACATCAGGTGAGAAGACCCAGCTTACAGCAGCTTAGCATAAGTATCTAGTGGACCCTGCCTGTGTGCTGCTGTGAATGCTGTGAGATATAGAATTGGAGCCAAGCTTTTCATTCTTTCTCCCTAGTTTCGCATTGAAAAGAAGTAAGATCATTAATTCGCCTGTTGACGAGCGCCAAGCCAACCATTTTCGTGGTAAAAAAAGTAAAAATTTTAAACTCAAAATCATAAAAAAATTACTTGGCCATTGACTTTTTAGAGTCCTCGTACCAAAATCAATAGCCAAGTAATTTTTTTATGATTTTGAGTTTAAAATTTTTACTTTTTTTACCACGAAAATGGTTGGCTTGGCGCTCGTCAACAGGCGAAATGATCTTACTTCTTTTCAATGCAAAACTAGGGAGAAATGCTTGGCTCAACTTCTATATCTCACAGCATTCACAGCCGAAGACTTTGGAAGGAGAGCTTGGCTGCCGTTTTTTTTTTTTTTTTTTTACAAATTTTTGTATTTTGGGGGGATATCACATCTTTTTGTTGTTTGTTTCATATCAAGGCGTGAAATACGTGTAAAGGTGGATACAGTGCCTTTTAAAACAGATTGTCTAGAAACAAAAGCTACCATCTTTTGTTTTTGTTTACAATCAGTAGGTGGCAATATACAATGTTTCTATTAAATTTCCTACGGTTCATGTCGTCTTGGGTGTTTGTGTGAATGATTTGTTGACCGGAATATAACACATTGACGTATAATTTTAATCAGCAGTTAAAATATTAAAATTGTATTAAATACGACCTAAAGTTTTTCCCAGGGAACAGTGGGGTTGAAGTATCGCTTGCCTCCTGGCGGATTATTATGTTTTATATTATTATGTACCATCATGACAAATTTCATGCTGATAACTCATTTGGTGCCTTCATGGTGAATGCTGGAAATCAAGGTAAAAATAATATAAACTATTAGGTATAAGTGTTGAAAAAATGTGGTTTAGGAAATGAGAATAGGACGATTGGGTTTAAAACAAATTAAAACATAATTTACAAATTTGAATAAAAATTCAATTTTGGGTTAGAACTATGAATTATTCCAATTTTAGGGGATGATTTAGGGGGTGTTGGGGTGGAATATCGCTTGCCTCTCAGCGAATTATTTTTCATATTAGTATGTACCATCATGCCAAATTTCATGCTGATAACTCATTAGGTGCCTTCATGGTGAATGCTGGAAATCAAGGTAAAAATAATATAAACTATAAGGGATGGGGGTTGAAAAAATGTGGTTTAGGAAATGAGAATAGGCCTATTGGGTTAAAACACATTAAAACATAATTTTAATAACTAATTTGAATAAAACATCAATTTTAGATTAGAGCTATGAATTATTTTAATTTTAGGGGGTTTTGGGGGTGGAATATCGCTTGCCTCTCGGCGGATTATTTTTCATATTATTATGTACCATCATCTAAAATTTCATGATGATAACTCATTAGGTGCCTTCGTGGTGAATGCTGGAAATCAAGGCAAAAATAATATAAACTATTAGGGATGGGGGTTGACAAAATGTGGTTTATATGACGAGAAATAGGCCGATTGGGTTTAAACACATAAGAACATAATTTTAATAACTAATTTGATTCAAAATTCAATTTTGGGTTAGAGCTATGAATTATTTTAATTTTAGGGAATGATTTAGGGAGTGTTGGGGGTGCAATATTGCTTGTCTCTCGGCGGAAGTATGTGAGTCTGAGGAACGTCTTAGTGTGGTCCAAGTTTCAAAGTTCTAAGATGTACCATTTTCTCTGTAGGATCTTATTCCCCGCTGGCAGAATCCCCCCCCCCCCCCCAACCAGCCAGCCGAAAGATTTTCGTCGATTTTGACGCAATTTTTTAACACAGAAGGGGCTATCCGATCGGGCTGATTTTTTTTTTTTTTGGTAGGTCATGGACAACATAATATCAGGTCATAAGTTATACCGAGTTTCAAGATTGTATATCTTTCGGGGCGGCGCGTGCAGATAGCTGAAATCTCCAAAACTCGGGTAGCTGTATACAGGGTCGAGTTAGTCATCGACTCATCGCCTTCTAGCATTCGCGTGCGCTTGGCTGCGGGCGAACGACCGTCGCCCTAGATACAAGGAAGCTTCGCAAAAGCTTTTTCAGGCGCGTTGTTGCATGAGCGTATGTTTTTTTAAACTAAAAAAGCGTAAAATTGTGATTGTCATGATATTATTTTTCGATTGCGCTCAAATTTCACACAAATATATATAATTGTAAAATTAAGGTTCAGAGAAAAAATCACGACAAGCGGATAAAGCATGTAGGTGTTATAAGTCGAAGAATGTTTTAAAAATGAAAAAATCGTAAAATTGCGATTTTTATAAGAAATAAATTTTTGATTGCGCTCAAATTTCACACGAATATATTAATTCATAAAAATTAGGGTTCTGTGAACAAATCATTACAATAGGGAATATTCCACTTGATATTTTATATTTATTTTAATTCTTATTCATGTCTTAATAGTCACTGCACTTTTTTTTATTAAAAAAAATTTAATTTGTGTAATTTAAACAAGAAGTATATTGGACCCCCAGTTTGCGCGCCAAAAACGAGCGTGCGCCATCTTTGGACGGTACTACGTCATAACTGTGCTGAGTCAAGGCCAATTGGAAACTAAATGTACGTATGTTTGTACATATTTACATACAGACGGCGGTGCTCGCCCATCCGCTCAACACAAACAACTCCACAGGGATGTACATTTTCACCGTCTTTTGTTTTTCTTTTTTCGTATGTGACAGGAGATTTCGCGAGATCATTGTGATAAAGAATAACGAGCATTTTGTCTTGAATTTTTGCATAGCCTAGGACTATCATGGTATTCTTTATCTACAATAGGCTTTAATTAGTCATCAAAGTAAGTTTTTTTTTTTTTTTTTTTGTTTGTGCGGGATGTGTGTCAGAACATGAACGTGCAGGCCTAGGGTTGGCAAGTTAAGCCTAGGGCTTGTCAAGTGAGTAATTTTAGTATTCACATACCAATGCTTATATCCTACAGGAACGATTGGCCTAGACTGTTGTACTATAAATAATTTTCTACGTCTAGGCCTAGACCTAGGACTGTTTCAGTTTTGTTTTTTGATTGCAATGTCAACTTTTCTCGTTTTCCGGCTAGGCGTTAAATGTAAAATGTCCGCCATCTGTTTACATTACTGTAGGCTACGCTAGGCGCTGCTTTGTTTAAAACACCGCCGTCTTGATGTATATCTCGATCCTACTATAAAACTATTCCAACATCTTTGGTCTGGATGTATGTTTATCCAGACGGCGTTGGATCAACACAGTTCTGACGTCACAGTCGTTTTTGCCGCTTTAAAAAACTGCTGCTTTTAAAACGGCTATAAATCACTGGATTATTATTTCACGGAAAAACAAAGTACATATTTGTAATCGGGACGAAATACTTCTTCTAAAAAATCTATTCGTACAGTATTTGGCGGAAGTGGAATATTCCCTATTGGATAAAGCATGTAAGTGTAATAAGTCCATTTTTTTTTTTATCGGAAAATAATCGTAAAATTGCGATTTTCATGAGAAATAATTTTTCGATTGCGCTAAAAAACGTGGCAGTTCTAAGTTCAAAAATTTCGAAGGCCACCAAAAAATTTAATCGAAATAGGGAATATTCCACTTCCGTCAAATACTGTACAAATAGATTTTTTAGAAGAAGTATTTCGTTCCCAATTACAAATATGTACTTTGTTTTTCCGTGAAATAATAATTCAATAATTTATAGCCGTTTTAAAAACAGCATTTTTTAAAATATTCTAAGAGCGGCAAAAACGGCTATGACGTCAGAACTGTGTTGAATCTAACGCCGTCTGGATACACATACATACATACATACATCGAGACGGCGGTGTTTTAAACAAAGAAGTGCTTAGCGTTGCCTACAGTAATGTAAACAGATGGCGGACATTTTACATTTAACGCCTAGTCAGAAAACGAGAAAAGTTGACATTGCAATCAAAAAACAAAACTGAAACAGTCCTAGGTCTAGGCCTAGGCGTAGAAAATTATTTATAATACAACAGTCTAGGCCAATCGTTCCTGTAGGATATAGGCCTTGGTATGTGAATACTAAAACTACTCACTTGACAAGCCCTTGGCTTAGCTTGCCAACCCTAACCTGCACTTCTGTGTTCTGACACATATCCCGCACAAAAACCTTACTTTGATCACTAATTAAAGCTAGTGTAGATAAAGAATAGCATGATAGTCCTAGGCTGTGCAAAAATTCAAGACAGAATGCTCGTAATTCTTTATCACAATGATCTCGCGAAATCTCCTGTCACGTACGAAAAAAGAAAAAGAAAAATTGGTGAAAATGTACATCGTTTAAGTGGCTGTGGAGTTGTGTTTGTTGTTGAGCGGATGGGCGAGCACCGCCGTCTGTATGTAAATATGTACAAATATACGTACATTTAGTTTCTATAATTGGCCTTGACTCAACACAGTTATGACGTAGTACCGTCCAAAGATGGCGCACGCTCGTTTTTGGCGCGCAAACTGGGGGTCCAATTTACTTCTTGTTTAAATTACACAAATTACATTTTTTTTTAAATAAAAAAAGTAGCCTACAGTGACTATTAAGACACCTATAAGAATTAAAATAAACTATAAAATAGTAAGTGGAATATTTCCTATTGGAGTATCGGTTTATCCGGAATCGTGTTAACAAATACACAAAAAGAAAAAAAGAAAAAAGAAAAAAGAAAAAAAAACATTCCGGATTTTTTTCTCCAGTCTAGTGAAATGGAATCTTCGCTTCGCTCGCTACGCTCATCCAATTATATTTGAGAAGGGATGTCCGTTTCGAGGGGTGTTTAAGAGGACCCGTGCATTCGCATTAACCACCTAAAAAACATCGGAATAAACCTTCAGTCAGAATTTCCCGTCTCGACGGGATTCGAACCCGGGACCTGAATTTGAACCAAGGTACTTCTACATGGGAAGCCGCTCAACTCAACAGTAACTTTAAGTAACTCAATGAAGCGATTACAAAACGATTTCTGATTCAATTAGAGGGCGAAGCTTAAGAAATAACGGCGCTAAATAGTTAGTGCCCTCACAATGATATATTTATTATAGAGCTAAGTAAAGCGTGCTACGTGAGCCAAGGTTTCTCTGCATGTCTTGCAAGGTCCCTGACGTAACAGACTACACAACCTCGTGCGTGCAAGACAATGCGTGTGACACAGCCGTGCTAGGAATACCAAGCTCGGTTCACAGACTTGTAAGTTACAGTGAACTCTAAATACGAGTTTATTAATTTAATTTATTTATTTAAACTGCCACACATTTCTACATAAGCAAGAGCATCCGCAGGAATTTTGTCAGGGGGGGGGGCAAAAATTATAATTCGTGGGAGAAGCACAGGCTTGTTGTTGGGGGGCTAAACCCCCGAACAATAGCGCCGCAGACGAAAAATTTTGATTTCAGATTTTTAGAGTGCGTTTGGTGCGTTTTAGAAAAAAGTAGTGGGGCCTGGGCTGAATGCAATACCAAAATAAGGTAAGTTTTGCGCAGTCGATACTCTATACTGAAAAACCATCAACATAAATTGGAACGCTAACGTCCTGACGAGATTGATCATGTTCATGTTGCATCTGCTGAATATTATCATATTAATTTAATGTTGAGTAGTGTAATGTAAAGAAAAACGTATTCCGTAAATAGTTATATAATTAGTCTCTAATTAATATCTTAATAAAAGCACTATAGAAGATTCCTGGGTGGAAGATGAAATTTGAATTTTTACGGAGAAGTTTTTACAAACATTTGAACCGGTAAATTAATTAAACGGCGCTAAATTGGTTAAGGATCATATTGATAGTAGGCCTTGCCTTGTCCCCCACCCCCACCCCACCCCCCTGTGGACGCCAGCTTGTACATAAGGAGTTCGAAAATGTAATTTTTTTAGTTGTCGTGGTCTTGCACTAGGGTGACAATATGGGCCTACAAAATATGAAACGAAATTATGTACAATTACACGGTACGGTTTATTAAATTTAAAGAAAGTTTCATTGTCAGCAAGTAGAGCAAAACGTCCCGAAAATAATTCAAGTCTATCGGATGATGTAATGTAGAGTCGTATTTGCGCAATAACTTGTCCTGTGAAGTTAAATCGGAGGTCAGAAAGCAAGCGAGTGACCTCGTATATTGAATGATTAGAATACGGTCTGGTTCAACTAACAAGAATCAAAAGCCTCGAGTAAATTTTATTGGAAACGAATTATTGGTCAATTTCCACTGGACTCTAAGTGGTTACACTTCTTTCTTGTTTATTTGACGTAAGGGGCGTAATTCGTTTATGCAGATCAGATTTAAATTAAAAGCAACATTGCTCATTTCAAATTAAATCATCACATTTCTGAATACGCATTTAATATCAATTTAAGCAAAAACAAATTTTGAAATGTTTCATATTATTTACAAGGAAAAATTAACAATCCGCATATCGTTTCAACATTTAAATGAGCAAAGTGGACTAACCCACTTTTTTATATTGAGATAGGTGCATTTCTATACTAGGAAGCCTCGCAAACGCTTTTTCAGGCGCGCTATTGGATGAGCGCAATTGATGCATTGAGCTGCCAATGTCATGTGTTATGTAGATGGTATTTAAATAGATTTCGTTTTCCCATTGCTATGGCCTGCGAGACACACTTGGTAATATTGTTTAAATTTTTACGACGACGACATGAGTATAGTATCAGGAGTGCACATTACATTACACACTTTATTAAAATCGAATAAAGCATGTAGGTGTTATAAGTCGAAATATTTTTTAATCGAAAAAAATCGTAAAAGAGCGATTTTCATGAAAAATAATTTTTCGATTGCGCTCAAATTTCACACGAACAGTATTAATTCATAAAATTAAGATTCTGTGAAAAAATCATTACAATCGGATAAAGCATGTAGGTGTTATAAGTCGAAGATTGTTTTTAAGAATTTCGAAAAAATAACGAAAAAAATTGTTCAGTTGCGATAGTTGTGTGATCCTGCAGGTACGTCCCAAAATAATAGTCTTGATGTGTAGTACGTGAGAAACCTCTATTGACGAATTACATTATTACGTAACATTATTTGAGTGCGCCTTAACGTAAGTAAACAGAATTTTGACTACATACTCGTAGGTTCATGGCCCTACAGATTGTATAATAGCCTTTTTCTGCCATGATTGACTTATACCGTATCAAGTGTGGCCTATTTACTAATTATTTACAACAATGAGACAATCATAAAACATTATTGTGCCAATAGAAAAACGTTTGCCAAACTACATTGAAAAAATACAAAATTTGACCTTCATTGACCTCTGCTGGACACAAAACAAATTTTGAACAATTGACATATTTTTAATTCGAAAGACCCCTGAAAAAGCTTCGATTACATACCATGGATACTAGGTTTCAAAAACACATGTTTTTAAATTCAATTTTATTACATTTACATTAAGGGGATGATTAGACCTAACCCACCATAAGGGGATTTTAGGGGTTTCTTTAGGGTTATTTAGTTTTTTTCTGAATCCAATGATAGCAAATTCGCTTCTGTTGCAATTTGTCCTAGGTCAACTTGGATAGACCCGGGACTATTATAGACAAGATAAATTAAAAAAAAAAAAAATCGAGAGGCAAAATGGACCAACCACTTTGGTAGGGGCTTTTGGTCCCGGAGAGCAAGAAATTAACACAAACTTGTTCAAATAAACAATAAAAATCGAGAACACTGGTCATTGGATTGGATATTGCTTAATAAGAGGGTACAAGCATAAAAATGTATGAAAAGGTACATTATAAGCTTCTGATATGGATAGATTGAAAGTTTCACTCAGTTTGCTCAGGTCAACATGTTAAAATATTGACTAGGAAAACGCTAAAGTCCCGTCGCGTTGTTGAGCGAGCACCGGTACGTGCAACAACGACCCGAGTCCGACATTCCCATAATGTTACATACCAATAAGTCTTTAAGGTCTTTACCGATTTAGCTGAAAATTTGTAAAATAGGAGAGAATGTTGTACTTATTGACCCTGCAAAATTTCATAACGATCGGAACATTTTTTATTTTATTTTTTATAACCAACGATCGGATTTTGTTCAAAAACTATACAGCAACCCGCCTAGGTGGTATGTACATGTGTGAAAAATTTCAGGTCGATCAGAGAAACGGTGCGACCGGTATCGAAGCAGTAACAGAAAAAAACAAAAAAAAAACAGACATTTGAGCCATAAGAGTCAAGTGGAGACGCTCGCTCAATAATCAATAACTAGGAAAACGCTCAGTTGGACGCGTTGTTGAGCGAGCACCGGTACGTGCAACATGACCCGAGTACGACATTCCCATAAGGCCCACCACACAGTGTAGGCCTAACTGGATATTGCCATTGTACACTATCTAGGTGCCCGTTAGGGCGCCGCAGCCAAGCCATGGCGCGCTACACATCAAGCACCTTATACAGCAAGCAGAGTTGGGGTGATTTCGAGGTGTTACCTAGCCGTCATGTAACGTGATGTGAACTTGAAAACTATCACAATCGAGGGGATTTAGGTACCTGACAACACATGCCAAATTTAATTGGGGTACGACCATTCCTTCTTGGTGAAAAAATGGCTTGAAACATGCTCAAAATCACTTTAAGGATGTTAGCTACTGCTACTACTGCTACTACATCTAATTCGTCAGTTTCAATCGGCCCGCGATTCTGACCAGACGGGTGGGGCTACAATGTTCATATTTAAATTAAGGTTTTAGTAATATAGTCTCTTTTGAAAAAAAAGTTGAAAAAGTTTGCTGGACGGCTTCCAAATAAAGGTTTTAAAATAAGCCTTATACAGGCATACAATCAACAAGTAACTTGACACTTGTTGACGGTAAAAGCAGAGTTAGGCGGGAAAGTGCGATACGTAAACAAATAGCGGACATTTAAAATTTTTCTTCTTTGTGTGAAACGAGAAAAGGTGTCATTATACTCTCATAAAACAAATCAGAAACCGTCCCTGGCCTAGGCCAGATGTAGAAAATTATTTATAATACAACAGTGTAGGTCTAAAGTTCCATTAGGCTATAGGACTAGATAAAATTAATACTAACATTACATGTTTGACAAGCCCTAGGCCTTTCTTAGCCAACCCTAGGCCAGCACAACCTTGTTCTGACACACTTCCCGCACAAATAACCAGTTTTGATTACTAAAAGCCTAATGCAGATAAACAATAGTATGATTGTCCACCTAGGCTATACAAAAATGTACGGAAATAATACACCTATTCATTTATTTCCATTTCAATGATCTCACGCAAAACTCCTGTCACTATATAAAAACGTTAAACAAAAACTGTGCAAATTTTCAATATTCTTTTGAAAATCTGTTGATTTACATGGCTGTGGATGCAGTGAAATAGGTGTAAAATAACATTAGTTGTGCGTTTGTTGTTGCATGGGAAAGTTTTAATTGGATGTGAGTTGCCTAGACTTAACCAGTCCTTATACCGTCGTTATACCATAGTTATACCACCTATACCCAGGATGTACATGAATCCGGGTCTAGATATTTTACATCCTATTGTTATTGCTAATACCATAGAAATTAAATCAACTTTGATAAAATTATTATATTTTAACAAATAATTCTGCAATGGAACTTGAAAAAGTAATGAGATCACACACATAACAAAAACTTGTAGAAATACAGCCAAACCTTACACGCTCAAAAGAAATGAGATCTAAAAAAAGGGCCAAGCTCATCTACCCTTCCACATTTGCGCATTCTTAATTCATAAACGTACAGTGTCCCATAACAGCATCCTCGAAAAGCTAGGCAAATAGAATTTGCATGTTTACGTTTAAATTAATTAGAAAAAAGAACTTGGATGAACTATTACGTTTAAAATAATAATCGCAAATTCTATTTTGCCAAGCTTTTCGACTTTCGAGGATGCTGTTATGGGACACTGTACGTTTATGAATTAAGAATGCGCAAATGTGGAAGGGTAGATGAGCTTGGCCCTTTTTTTAGATCTCATTTCTTTTGAGTGTGTAAGGTTTGGCTGTATTTCTACAAGTTTTTGTTATGTGTTATACTATTCCAACATCTGTGCATTGTACTAATTCACGTCATGCCTTCTAAAGTGTATCTTTGTAACTTCACTGCCTCCTTCATTTTTTAACATCATTTTTCAAATTATGATTACCAATAGGCAATAAGTCTTTAAGGACGACCGATTTAGCTGAAAATTTGGAAAATAGGAGAGAATGTTTTACTTATTGACCCTGCAAAATTTCATAACGATCGGAAATTTTTTATTTTTTTTATTTTTTATAACCAACGATCGGATTTTGTTCAAAAACTAACAAGCAACCCGCCTAGGTGGTATGTTCATGTGTAAAAAATTTCAGGTCGATCAGAGAAACGGTGCGACCTGTATCGAAGCAGTAACAGAAAAAAAAACAAAAAAAAAAAAAAACAGACATTCGAGCCACAAGAGTCAAGTGGAGACGCTCGCTACGCTCGCTCAAATCACGAAAATAATATTTTTGAGATATGGTTGCTCCTCATTAATGGCTAATTATGTATGCACTAACAAAGTATAAAACGAAAAATTTATTTGAAAAAAATTATACTAGATCAACCTTTTGTCGATTTATGATGAAAACGCGATTTGACCTATTTTATATTTACCGACCTCAATATATTTTAATTTTCAATATTTTATGCTTGAATCACATTTTTGTAAAATTATTTACACTGTTTTTTCCATGTTTGCATTTGAAATTATACTATTATTAGAAATTGATTGTACACAATTACGGTAGTCAATTACCTACAAATTGGTATTAAAAAAATCAGTCAACTGTGTCATGAGCTTTGCTCATTTTCATAGAGTACCGACGAAGCGTTTTAATGATCGCACATCCAGAAACAAAATGGGCCCTAAAAAAACTGTTACCACAATTCGAAGTGACGCCCTTCCTAAATATGTTTCAAAAGGTGCATACTACCACGTGGTCAAGTCAGATTTGAGATGTTGACTGAGTTGAGCCAATTTCGGTTCTAGAGGTCTAGCAGGAATCAGCTCGGACCATGAAATTCCATTACACTAGCAAAACGCCAAAGTCGTTGTCAGACAATTGAGTGAGCCATGTGTTGAGTACCCGGTATCATTCCCATTTCTCCCCCATATACCCAAGGCTGGATCTAGACAGCGTTGATCTTTCCTCCCTAGCATACTTATCGATCAACTTAAATGCAAGTGTTCCCGGGTACTCGACACACGACTCGCTCACTCGTCTAACGACTTTGGCGTTTTTGGATGAGCGAAGGGAAGACATCAATTTCACTTTCGTTTTTTTTTCACTTACGTTACCTCAAGAAAAATAGCTCGAATGTTTTGTTTTTGTTAGTTTCTTTGTCTGTTTGTTCCCTCTCTGCCGGACAAACGGCATTAGCGATCTTGATGAAAATTGGAGGGCACCTTCGAAATCTCTGAACTTAGACTTGCCACGTTTTTGGGTATAATCGATCAAATATTTCTTATGATTATCGTACTTTTACGATTTTTTCAATTTTGAATGAGATATTTTCGTGATATTTGGCAAACGGCTTCGATACACCTTGGTCACTGCATGCCTTCAGGCTTCGTTCAAGGCCTGACAACCATGATTCGATAAAAATGACTTCTTGAAGAACAAAACCATTGTTGATAAATTGAATTCTATTTTTCAATTTATTATTTCTTGCAGGTTTAATCGTAACGGATGTTGCTGATTTTGTTAACAGTTCTCAGTGAACATCCAGTACGGATGTCTGTTTAAAATTTCAGGTCAAAAGGTTCTGCAATTCAGTTGATTTTCGGCGTACACAGTCAGTACGCTGCGCTCACTCGTCTAATGCCACCGATTTATTTAATACAAATTCGCAAATTTACAATTCCAAAAAGTAAAATTTCAAATGGCAAATAAAATTTACTATAGTCACACGTGTGTAAATTTAATATACTATATTGACTATGATTTTAAATAGTATTTCATACCATGACGAGGGTTTATTATTGTTATTTTTTTTTATTTACTAAACTGTAGTTCATTGTTGTGTCTGCATCTATGTAATTAGATTTATTTGTTGTCCTCCTTTGTAAATCAGTTTTATAACTGAATAGGATAGACGTTAAATAAATAAATAAATAAATAAATAAATAAATAAATAAATAAATAAATAAATAAAATAAAATTAGGCTCAGGGGTTAATTGAATTTTGCGATTTTCTTTACATTTGTCGATATACATAAATTTAAGAATGCTTAAATAGATTGAATTAGACATCTAACTTTTAAACCAGTTAAAAATTGTGCTTTTACAATAATTACCACTCAATACTTCAATGTACGGAGTACGAGGAGCAGTCGTATGCAAAGGTCGTTGCATGGTTTCGTTTAGTTTCATGATGATCATTTTACAATTTAATTTTTTATCTTCAGACTTTTTTAAAAATTATCCTAATTTCCCTTTCCCTTTTCGTGGGTCTTATCGCACATTGACATTTAAATGCCCACAGCATTTTTCCCTCCTCCCCCCCCCCCCCATAGTATTTCGTGACATTTTTAGAATTCTATAGGGCCTAAAAACTAGACCTAAGTTCAATATTTTATTTCTCTAACCAAAGTCACTCCCCCAAACACTTTCTCTCAAATGTATTTATATTTACTAGGCTGCTTCGTGAACACTTTTTTAGTCGCGTTGATGGATGAGCTTTTTTGTAAGTTTTTAGATTGCGTGGGATCTCTTTACTTTTGCAAGTGCTTTTTGAACGCATCGTAGGTGATTGTTGTCAAGTTTCTAATGTTCTGTTCAGGCTAACTTTTTCAACTTTTTCTTCCAAAAGGTACTACATCACCATAACCTTAATGTCCATGTAAAATATGAACGTTGTAGCCCCACCCGTTTGGTCAGAATCAGAATCGGCCCAAATATCACGAAAATATCGCAATAAAAATCGAAAAAAATCGTAAAAGTACGATATTCATGAGAAATATTTCTTCGATTGTACCCAAAAATGTGGCAGGTCTAAGTTCAGAGATTTCGAAGGTCCCCTCCAATTTTCATCAAGATCGCTAATGCCGTTTGCCCGGTAGAGAGCGAACAGACAAAAAAACTAACAAAAACAAAACACCCAAGCTATTTTTCTTGAGGTAACATAAGTGAAAAAAAACGAAAGTGAAATTGAAGTCTTCGCTTTGCTCATCCAATTATATTACCATCCACAATTTACAAAATCGCAACCCCCACCCCCTCCCTCCCTCTTGGTTGAAATTCTAAAAGCCTTTTAGGTAATTCGATCGGTTCTCATCCGATCTCTTCATCTTCTTTTCATATGCCCCCAAACGGCATACTCGGCCATCATGTGTTGTCGTGTTATCCAATAGGACCAGGATTTCCTTTGTACATGTGTCATGCCATCTGGCATCATGTATTAGTCCGTTCCACAACTGAAAAGATGGCATCGATTCTGTTTTTCCTTACCGCACACACACAAGCTGCATAGGCTTGAATCTGCCATACTACTTTGTGTAAATGTTGACCCAACAGGTCATGCTGTGTCCGATCTCGACATTTTGCTACCCCCCAAAACATCACACCAATTCACCAATATTCTGAAAATCACAATATATTCAAAATTTCATTCCCCTCCAAAGTCATTGTTTCACATGCCATCCACCATTGACAGCGCCTATCTGCCAGACGAGGTAGTATGGAAACAATTTTAAATTGTAAATAACATAAAAAAAAAAAAAAAAATTAAATTAAATTAAAATTGTAATTCCCACACGTAATCAGAAGAGCCGCTGTCATAGGTATAGTCAACTAGAGTCCAAACGCAAGATTTGTTGGATGAGCGAAGCGAAGACTTTAATTTCACTGACCCCTCAACAAATTTAGCTCCAATGTTTTTTTTGTTTGTTTTTCTGTCTGTTTGTTCGCACGCTACCGGGCATACGGCATGCGATCTTGATGAAAATTAGAGGGGACCTTCGAAATCTTGCCACGTTTTTGGGTACAATCGAAGAAATATTTCTCATGAATATCGTACTTTTACGATTTTTTTCGATTTTTAGTGCGATATTTTCGTGACATTTGGGCCGATTCTGACCAAATGGGTGGGGCTACAACGTTCATATTTCACATGGACATTAAGGTAATGGTGATGTAGTACATTTTGAAAGAAAAAGTTGAAAAAGTTAGCCAGAATCTAAAGAAAAAAAGCTTTTAATATAAGTTTAAGAACTTATATTAAGAAAAAAGTTGAAATTGTTTTCCAGAAACCATATAAATAAAGATTTTAAATAAAGCTTTTTGAAGTATTTAATAACAATTAACAAGTAACAATAGAAACTTGACAACAATCACCTACAATGCATGCGTTCAAAAAGCACTTGTTAAGTAAAGAGATCCCACGCAAACTAAAAGCTTACAAAAAAGCTTATCCATCAACGCGACTAAAAAAGCGTTGCGAAGCTTCCTAGTTTAAGTAAAATATTTGTATAAAAAAGGCACAACTAGCAAAGTATGCATGCGCCGACCTGAAGGTTGCATGAAATGGTCTATAGATGGCGTCAGTGTGCAACTTTCAACTACCAATATCCCGTCGTGAGTTTCCTAACTTTATGCTAAGCATGGCTAGGATGCTTGGTGTATCCAAGGGGGGGGAGGGGGAACAAACCCCCCTTTATGAATTTCTGGATAAGCCACTGCAGTGCTAGGTACCACAATGTGTCGCAAGCAAAATGTTATTTACATTTCAAGTTTGTCATCAGCAACTACAATAAAAAAGTTTTAAAAAGTTTTGCCGTTTATTAAAATACAAGTTTTTAAGTTTTGACCTCTATAAATGACGCATTTAATTTACTTTCTGTGGTGATTTTCCATTTGTATTGACCGATTGATTGGATATTGCTTAACGTCTCATATTAATGCACTTTGGATTTTCGAGACGAAGTGTAGTAATAGATGAGGATGAAGTATGAACAGATGGGGGGAGGGGAAACCCGGTACCAGCACGTAGCCAACTCCTTTCGAAAAGTACCAAGAGGACCAACGGCTGAACATCCCATCCAAAAGGACGGTGTAACTTTGACAGTCAAGTGTTAAGTTTTAGTTACCTAACTAACTTTACAAAACTCTAGATTTTAGCAAGTTATGACATATTTTGCATATTTTATATGCTATAACTTACCTATTTTAATTTTTTAGTATCAGTTGTAACTTGTAAATGATATGATCCTCATATTGATATGTATTGATATGCGATATGTACGATGATATGTAGACTGTCACTGCAAGATGGTATTTATGTAAAATTAACTTTTGTTGTAGTACATGTACTGGTAAACCTACTATAGAAATACAGCCAAAACTTACACACTCAAAAGAAATGAGATCTATAAAAGGGCCAAGCTCATCTGCCCTTCCACATTTGCGCATTCTTAATTCATAAACGTACAGTGTCCCATAACAGCATCCTCGAAAAGCTTGGCAAAATAGAATTTGCGATTATTAATTTAACGTAATAGTTTATCCAAGTTCTTTTTTTCTAATTAATTTAAACGTAATAACATGCAAATTTTATTTTGCCAAGCTTTTCGAGGATGCTGTTATGGGACACTGTACGTTTATGAATTAAGAATGCGCAAATGTGGAAGGGTAGATGAGCTTGGCCCTTTTTTTAGATCTCATTTCTTTTGAGTGTGTAAGGTTTGGCTGTATTTCTACAAGTTTTTGTTATCTGTGTGATCTCATTACTTTTTCAAGTTCCATTGTAAAATTATTTGTTAAAATATTATAATTTTATCAAAGTTGATTTAATTTCTATGGTATTAGCAATAACAAAAGGATGTAAAATATCTAGACCCGGATTCATGTACATCCTGGGTATAGGTGGTATAACCATGGTATAACGACGGTATAAGGACTGGACCCCAATTCTTGAGTTCGTGGGAGATGAGTTGAAAACGCAATTAGAAAACGAAGTCGTTTTCGTTTTGGAAGGAATTGGTATTCTTGAACGGTATCGTGGAAAACGTCATGGGTTGTGAGTTGAAAGAGTATTGCTGTTATTTACGTGGGGTGAGGTTCACGAAATCCAGACAAGAGCTCGAAAACGTTCTATATTTATTCTAGATGGCAGTGCCTTCATAAACGCGGGCCAATCGAAAGACGAGTTGCATGAAATGATTTGATTGTTGCAATTATGTAAACAAACAGATGATCACGCTCATATTCGACACCTTGCTTCGACATTGTGTGTAGTAGCAAGCTGACTTTGATCATGGCTCAACATGGCTAAAAAGAAAAGAATATGTGTATTATTATTTCCGAACATTTTTGTATAGCCTTGGTGGACAATCATACTATTGTTTATCTGCATTAGGCTTTTAGTAATCAAAACTAGTTATTTGTGCGGGAAGTGTGTCAGAACATACTAGTATCTATGGTCAGAACAATGTTGTGCTGGCCTAGGGTTGGCTAGGCTTGTCAAACATGTAATGTAAGTAATAATTTTATCTAGTCCTATAGCCTAATGGAACTTTAGACCTACACTGTTGTATTATAAATAATTTTCTACATCTGGGCCTAGGTCAGGGACGGTTTCTGATTTGTTTTATGAGAGTATAATGACAACTTTGCTCATTTCACACATAGAAGCAAAATTTAAAATGTCCTCCATTTGTTTACGTATCGCACTTTCCCGCCTAACTCTGCTTATACCGTCAACAAGTGTCAAGTAACTATGGTTACTTGTTGATTGTATGCCTAGTGTTTAAGGCTTATTTAAAACCTTTATTTGGAAGCCTTCCAGCAAACTTTTTCAACTTTTTTTTTCAAAAGAGACTATATTACTACGTATAACCTTAATGTCCATGTAAAATATGAACATTGTAGCCCCACCCGTCTGGTCAGAATCGCGGGCCGACGTATTAGATGTTAGTAGTAGTAGCAGTAGCAGTAGCAGTAGCTAACATCCTTAAAGTGATTTTGAGCATGTTTCAAGCCATTTTTTCACCAAGAAGGAATGGTCGTACCCCAATAAAATTTGGCATGTGTTGTCAGGTACCTAAATCCCCTCGATTGTGATAGTTTTCAAGTTCACATCACGTTACATGACGGCTGGGTAACACCTCGAAATCACCCCAACTCTGCTTGGTGTATAAGGTGCTTGAGTGTGTAGAGCACCGCGGCTTGGCTGCGGCGCCCTAACGGGCACCTAGATATCCTAGATACTAAATTACTTATTCCTACCTGTAAACTCATACCTTTTTATTCGAATCTGTTACTTGCAGTGTATGGTTAAGTTGAAAAAAAGCGGTGAGCTAAACTTTGCCAATAAAGACCTATTCTATTCTATTCCTCCACTATCCCAGACTGACGAGCAGACGTCGAGGAGAACGAAGCCGTTACACTAGCTTTCAAACCCTCCATCTGCTCTAGCCAGCGGTATACGTGAGTTTCAGGGCATAGCAATGGTCACCCACTATACCCCTTACCACGCCCGATTCTGCTTAACTTCGGTGTTCGAGTGGGAACCGGTTAAACGACCTCGGCTAAACCGCTGACTACTTCCATTTGTAATTTTATGTATTATAAATTAAATTTTAATATTAAATTTCAAATACACACACAACATCAGTGGCGCCGCCGTCCTATAATTTACCGACCAGAGTCCAAACGCAAGATTTGTGAAACAAATAAATTATTTTAAATTAATTTTTAGGAAAGTGAGACCGTGGAGCCCGTCAGTTCCACTTTCATGACAACTGTGCAAAGTTTCAACGAACTATGGTGTCAGTCGGCCAAGTGTTGCCAAAAACGCAGGTCCATGTCTAGATGATAAATCACAGACGGAAGGAATTGTCATAGGGAAAGAGAGAAAGAGGAGTGTGAATTATCAAATAGTGATGCAAATATCTGGTCATGGACAAGTTATTTAAACTTACTTTTTTTCCCATTACTAATACACGTTATATCATCTAATATAGCTTGTATTATTCCTACAAACGCAGAGGACTGACGAGGGAAATAAAGACGTAGTGTAGTGTGTGTAGGACGGGTTCTTTACACCGTCTTCTTTCTAGATTAAAGGTAGCTATAATTTGAAGCTGGATAAACAAGGTCAATGCAAAAAATAGATTTCTCTAGAAAAACATACGTTTTAATTACAAAAGACACATATTATTATTATATAACACATAGGATGAAGTATGAAATATTTTAAGTGATGTGAAAAATAAAATAAAACAATGACTTCTTGTTTGTGTTGTAGAATTAAACAAAAATTACATTCTCTACAGTAAATTACAATACAAATTATTTAGTTGAGTTAAAGTTGACCGTTAGGCGGTAAATCAACAACTTCAACAGGCATATTACTGATTTAACAGAAATGCCATTAAATATTAAAAATTAATCGTTTTTCATGACTAGCATATTAGTAAAATAATTAAATATGTAGGTATATGTTTGAGATGGAGTATAAATTTATGTATACTGTTGCAGAACTCTTTCGTACGACATGTACAAAACTTTACAACTAGTATTGACAATACTTGTTGGAAACCCCACGTTTAAGATGTCGGGAATATATATATAAGGCCCCTTAACTTTCAATGCCGGTTGTTTATGGTAAAATACTTTAAGATCAAATGGTAAACTACAAGCTTAGGAATACTTTCATATTCTCTTAAGATATTTTAAAATTTTTAATGAATTGAGCTCGGCAGGTGGTAGGCCCCCAAATACTTCCAACTTTCTTTTAAATACACACAATTTATGTTTTTTTAAGTAAATAACTTTAAAGACAAAGTAATAAGCTAATAGCATTATCATTATTTACTGTTCTTTTATTTAGTTATACAATCCTCATTCTGATGACAAAATAGTGAAAATACAGTTACTAATTAACACTATAGTACTTGGAAAATCTTGTGAAAACACTTCTTTTCTATCATCACAGCAGAACACTTATTCTTTATGTAACACCACAGACAGACGAACTTAGTTGCTAACAATTGTCATTTAGCTGCTTTTCAAGATGCCTCGGCTCAACTTTTTGCACTCAAGTCACATAAACACGCGTTCAGTTTCTTGTGTCCTCACAAACAAACAATTACATAATATAAATAATAATTATAAATTATTTTTGATACACAACTTAAAAGTAGGCTTGCCTAAACAAACACCATCTCAAATCAAAATGAAATGTCATGCAGTGAAATTACCGGGATTGATTTGTTAATAGTAGTTCCTCTTTCATACAATTTCTTTTCAAGATAAATTTCAATATATGTAGGTCTATTTATGGAATAACCACAAAATCTTCTCTAAACTGACGGTGAATGAAAAACATACCTTCTACATCTGGTATGTCTACTAAGGTAGTCTATCACGGTAACTGCAATGCCATATTTGTTATCTATTCGCTTCAATAGATCTACTCACAAAATGTAGATTTCTGAGCGAGGCAAATGTAGGTTTGGTTCTGTAGCATTTTCTTATTCTCATGACCAATGGTCAACTGAAATGTTCAGTCTTATTCCCCCAAACTTGCCTACCAGCAAAACCAACATTTTCTTAGAAACCCTTTTAGGCTATTATTTACTATGTACTATACACCCAGATGGGAACACTAACAAAGTATAAAAAACATACCGTACATTTATGAATGATCGTTGATTCTAAATAGCGGAGTAATGAAAAATACTCTGAAAAACTGGCAATAATACTTATAAATTCAGCAGAGCATATCCGGAGGATTATAATAAAAATTAAATACATATTGGCAAGCAAAGAATTTTACGCAAAAGAAACACAAGCTAGCTGTCTGTATGTTAAGAGATTGACATTTGTTTTCTTCAGACACTTATCTGAAGAAGAATTAAGTTAAACAAGTCCACACCGCTAGATTGGCAGACGTCAAGATGGCAGTGAGAAAGGGCCGACGGTCAACTACTGCGGTGATGAGGTCCGAGGCCAAGCGATCTTTGCGTCAATTCTTTTGTAGGCGAACATGACGTGTTTGCCAACTTGTGTGACGTTCCCTTTCACGTCTTGAGGGCACTCGCCATCCGAGAGAAGAGTTTCTGTAAAACAAAATACAAATTTTAAGGCTTTCAAGACCAGACTATTAATATAAAAACTATCCGTACATTTCGCACGCCGATTATGTTTTGTTATCTTTTGATGTTCAGCTCAAATAGTGTAGGCTCCTCAGAAAAATAAGTACAAATTAAATTTAAAACTTACAGTGGCTAATAATTGTGCAATTTAATCATCTTGAAACTTTCCTGCCACCATAATATTTATCACCACTTGTTGATTCTACCCATTTGCACTACTACTGAAATAATTTTCAAACAGTGCTGTGATCAAAGTAGCAAACTAGAAAAAGCTTGAAAAAAGCTCATAGAGTGCGGCACAGTTTAATTATATATCCATCAGTAGCAGCAAGTGTGCACGTTTTGAACCAACCTCAGCTTGAGTACACTCTGGCCTCACAGCAGGTAATGCTTTTTCCCATCCCAGAAATAAGAGAAATACGTTAACTTTCTAGAGTGGAAAATGCCTATTGGCTAGTTAGACTGGAGAAGGGTTGACAGGTTCTGTCTTCACCTATGTGGTTGAGATGGGCGAGCCTACTACACTCTCTGGTGGGTCCGTATTTCCTATTCCTTACAAGGTTGACTCGTCCTGTTAGACCCTTCTCTTATTTTCCTTCAACCTCTTCACCTGCAGCCAAGAGCTAGTATAGTAGCACATGTGCCAGTGCCATAGCCAAGAGCTTGCAATTTGTAATGTCTTTTCCTTTCGTTTTCTGATCTCAGTCACAATTAGTAGGGCAGTCTCTCGCATTGCCACGGGTCTTGGTTCAAATCCAGGTTAAGAAATGGTTGTTTTGTCGCCCAAGCACCAGAGTCTAGGAGGGAAGCCCCTTCACTGGTTGTGCTGTTATGTGACTTTCCACCCTTCCTATCTCTAACCCTTTCTCTAAGTATGAATGAAGAGGCACCCTTGCCCAGCAACAGCAGGAGGGGCAGCTTTTCTCTTGTTGCCAAGGGTCCTGGTTCGAATCCAGGGTGAGTCATGGATGTTTTGTCTCCCGAGCACCAGAGTTGGGAGGGAAGCCCCCTTACTGGTTGTGCTGACGGTGTGGCTCAGTATGAATGGTGTTTGAAGTAACCTTGCTGATGATGACAACATGAATGGAGAATTTGCTTCTTGCGTGGCCCTACCACAGGTTTGGTTATGTGTTGTGAGTTTTGTTTGCATGTAGTTAGCTGATTTTTAGTGGCCACAATCTGCCTGACGAGTCCCAGAAGAACGAAACGCGTCGTGGATTAAGGTAACAACTTTAAATTAGCTGCAGTTGTCTTCAGCAGGTGAAAAGTTTTGTCGTCCCCAGCCCTTCAGGCTGGGATTTTTGTTTTCTTTTCTTTCCCAACCTGTCAACCCTTCTCCAGTCCACACACACACATAACATACACATACACACACACATATGTACACGCACAAACACAAACACTCATTTGAATTCATAAGAATATCATGTTATTTTATTGTAAATTGGTTGTACATTTTCGCTTGCTATGAACGTCCAAATACTCGTTTCAATTGTAATTATCTTGTTGCTATATTGTATATTAACAATAATCCTGTAATATAGCTTTAATTATGTGTAAGGTATCTGGTAGTAAGACACAATTGTGTAATGGGACTTTGCTCTGATTCTTACTTCCATCAATGTGCATTGTATAAGAGTTATAACATGTATTAATCTGTACTGTGTAATTACATTGAAAATAAATACTAATAATAACTGTCAACATGATTCTAATGACGACACTTACCTTCCCCGTCAACAAGTTTGAAGAGGCCATAGTCTTGCGGGTTAGTGATGCGTACTTTGTGTGCAATAATCTTGCACACATCACGCGTTGTCATGTTCGGTCGTACTGGTAATGTCTTGGTGATTATTGAGCCGTGCATCTCGTCAGGCACCACGATCTTTAAGACTGATCGAAATTCTGTCAAGGAACTGCTCTGCCACTATAACATATAAATAAACACCCGGGTAAGTAATGAACAATAGATAATTAAAAAATAAAAATAAATACAAACAACACCACTACTGACTATAAACAACCTTGCTTGAAGAACTTACACAATAATCTGGTTCCACACAATCATGTAGTTTATTTCATTATCCTACGAGGTATACCAGAAATGCATCAACGTAGAATGGTATATTCTAAGAATTCATAATTATAACTTATTAGTTAGTTTAAATCAGTCATTTCCCGATTAAATAACTAAGTTGAGTAGGTATGGTTTTACTACATCCACAAAAACTATATTTTAACGTATTTTTTTCTCAAATTTTGTATAGTAGCCTATCAGCCAACGTTTTAAGTATTTTAATGTTTTTCTATAGTAAACAGTTTCACCGCATTCTTAATAACAAAGATAGTAATTTGAGTGAAAGGGATGAATCCAGGTTTGCTCGAGTTCATCCAACAGTGTTAGATCAATGCACACTTACGTCCAAGCTCCCACCGGCCGCCAGGCTCCTAGACTGCTCCTCCGAGCACGCCCTGAAGTTCTTGAGGACGTGCACTGCGCTGGAGAGGGTGGTGAGGTAGTAGCCGCCCTCGCCCGACAGCAACGACGGGTGGAGCAGACCCCACATGTACTCGGCCTCGATCTCCGCCGCCACCATGTTGCTCTGGACCAGGACCCACACGAAGAGAGGGAGGAAGTCATCGGCGCCGAGCGTGATGCAGCCGCGGCCAGCGTTAGATGACTTTACCTTGCGGAGAGAGAGGGAGAGAGAACATCAGCACACATTTCGAAGAAAGTAAGAGTGGGTACCAGTGCGCCAAATAGAGGAAGTTCACACCAATCCTAAGAACAGTTGCTGAATGTTTCTGGCAACTTGGTAGGAAATTATAAATTAGTATCCTAATAATCAAATTCTACTGCCTGCTCCAGCACAATATATACTTGTACTTTGCAGAGTTTTAAATTGCTTATATATGTTGCAGTAATTATTCTGAAATGTGACTGATGATATAAGTATCCTAATCTTAAATTAATAACTGATAATTTGTTAATACTGTTAGTGAGCATTTGGGAGAGTAATGCTTCTGTTACACAAAATCTTCACTTTATTTCAGTTTATTATAAAAAATAACCATTAAATACATCATCAACATTCAATTTCATACATTCACATTCATATGGAAAAAATGGAATATCCCAATTTTTTATTCTTCAAAAATCTAATTTTTATGTTTTGCACAAAACTAGGAAACTCAAATGAACAATACAAATGCCTTTTTTGAACTTCTACATGTTACACACCTATACACTGCAATGATCCTATACATGACATCATTTTGTAGGCCTAACTCTAAAAAAGAGTGTCTCTTGTTTATAGCTAGTCCTACATGCATTGTATTTGCATTGATTGTATATTAATTTACCAACCGGACAACTATTCTTCAAGTTATCCCTGCCAATTGATATTTCACACTTAATAGATCAGGATCAACATGAAACATGAGAATAAGAAATATTTCATAATTTTTAGATGGCTTACAGAGTTGAAGATAGTAGAGATGCAAGTAAGGAGGTTTTCGAGTTTCTCTAGAGGCGAGTCGACTTGTTGAAGCGAGGTCAGGTAGTGGCAGATTGTTTCTAGTGACCGTTCGGTAGGTGGCACTATCTTGGCTCGTATACCCAGCTCCAGCAGGGGCTTGGTGCGGGCGTACTCGATGTTGTCTGCCAGCAGTTGTATCGCTCCGCTGCGCGTGTACTCGTCGACAAACAGGCGGTACAAGTGCTCCTTCAGAGGTCGCACAACCAACTTGTGCATCACACCTTCCAAGATGGCGTCAAGGTTTAGGAACTCGGTCGCCTTCAGCTGGAATACACAATTATACTTCCATGATGTGTTGGAAAAATTGCAATGTTCTATAAATTCACGTACTAAATACATTTTTTGATTTCTCAAACAAGTTTATAATCTTTATAAAAATAAGCAATTAACTAAAATGCTGCATCATTTTACTGTAATTTTCTTCATATAATTGCAATAATTTAGCTCACCTTTGCTAAGAATAGTTATCCTTTAAAAAATAGTGTTACATGTATATATTCAATATAAACTTCACACCGTCCATAATAAATGTATTAAAATTATCATTTTATGTTTTAACTGTGTATCTTGATAGTTTTTTTTCTGGAATTACATTTTGTCAAAGTATCTCCCAGAAGGCAAACAAAAAAAATGGACTTTGGTTGTTTTTGTATTTTTTGTGTGAAAAATATGCATTTTTGTTCGGTTGTGTTCCAGAAAGTTCTATATGATATATAGGATATTTCTATAGTTCCAACATGGAACACCTGTCACCTAAATACACTGCATTTAAAGCTATAAAAAAAGACATTGATTGTTTTTGTGAAAAATTTGTTGTTTTTCAAGCCTTAACGTGTGACATAGGTTGTTTTTGTCAAAACTTTTATGATAGTATTATTCCCAGTGAAAAAACGAATTTTTCTATGAGTTAAAAATCGGTAATTCTGGACATTTGCTGTTTTTTTAATAAACGCCTCAATTGAAAAAATTTATTTTATTACCTATTGTTCAGCAGGCTTTTATCATTCAAATCACATTCATGTTTATGGCTATTCAAAGAGATAAAGTGGGTTCATTTGCATGAAAAATACAAAAGAAAACAATGTAGGACCTTCATTACACCTGCCATTTAGTGGAAGCCAAACTGTATCAGTGCTCTGTTATCACCGAGTGATAACATTGTTCCGAAACTTACTGAAGAAACCAGTGGTAACTTAATGGTATCTTTAGTTTATGCAGTAGATTTCACACAAATATCAAATTCTTAAGATTGAATCACAAAACTAAATCAGGAGATAAGTGATTGGATATGGTCTGCAGTACAAATTATGGATTCATGTTCATTAGACCTCAGATTCAAATAGTTGAACAACTGGAACATAGTTAGAACACGGTGAATAGGACTAATATTAAATACGAATGCTAAGACCCTGTTTATATAACTCATGTTCGAGGCTCGCTGGAATGCAAGTTAGTAAGCTGATTGAATTTAGTAGTTTGTAAAACTCAATCCCCGTTGCAACCCGTGTCCGTTAACATGATGAATATAACTTGCGTAATCCAACAAAGAGGAGTAATATAAACAGGGTTGAACAACTTTATGGTTAGAGTGTCACAGCAAATATATTGTTAAAATTCGTATCTACGGGCAACTGAGAGCTGATTTGAAGCTTATGAACACAAATCTTATCTTGAACTTGTCAAGACTAGATATTTAAATATTGCATACAAAAGAAGGAAATACTTACGTCTTATCAGTACTACGTACTCTTGAACTTGTAGCTTGGCCATGAAAGTGTATGGCATTGAAAAAGTTGATGACCCTTAAATAATGAAGTAAGTTACCGGTAATGGGAAAGTTCTACAGTAATTATGAAAATGGATAATTTTGTAGCTTGAGCAGGCAATCAATTCCTTTTAAGAAATAAACCAAGTAACCTTACAGGTAACATCAACATCTTCATTGGTGTGGTTTGACATGGCATTCACAAATAAGAACGTCATTCATTTTAACTAGGCATATCAAATGATCTGTTATTCAAATCAATCAAATCAAATGAAACGTTCAAAAATCAAAATATATTATATTTCGATTTTTGAACGTTTGTTGGTAATTTTATATCAAGTTATTAGAAAAGATCGAATTTTTATATGTCATGATGTTGGTGTATTTACCGAAGTGTTTATTTTTTAAAGACACCCATTTAAATGTAAAAGAATCCAATTAATGATTTTCGATCAATGTTGATGAATAGGATTAATCAATCATTTTGTGTTCAATATTAATTGTTCCGAACTGAGGTACGATTCCCTGATTGGCCATAGCTAGTTTAAAAATATTTTCTCCTGGACTCTTACCTTCATTCTCTCCTTCTCCACTTCCTTCTCGAACTCTCGTTCTCCGTGCTTCACGAGGTAGTTCTTCATCCCGGACATGAACTGTCGCATGTTACGCATGACGACTTGCGGGCTCGTCTCGCGCGACTCTCGCGTGCATGCGATGAAGTTGTCGATGTTCTGCGCAAAGGTTGTGCTCTTGTCGCCCGCCAAGTGAAGGGCGTACGCTCGGATCGACGCCCCAGTGCCGCCCACATCACGGTTGCGCAGCGCTTGAAGTCGTGGGGGTGCTGCAGAGAGAAAGACGGCAAATCGTTATTTACGAAACATTATTACCTTCTTCGCATTAATGGTTTTTTGTTCATGTTTGTATAAATAACTGAAAATGATAAGAAGACAATAATAGTTCAAATTTTAAAATGTTTGATTGATTTATTTTATATCATATCACTAAGAAATTGAATAACTGTAAACTAAACAAAAATGATAATAAAGAGATTGTAATGTAATGACGGGTTTGCAGAGGGGAGCATGGAGTATTTTTCCAGACCCCTGCAGTGCTCGAAGTAGAATGAAAAGGGAAAAGGGTGGTGGGATGGTAGTATAAAAGAAAGTATTTTTGTAAGGGGTTGTTGGGGGACTTAGCCACCCCCATTATTTTTGTGAAAATCAGGTTTTTAGAGTGCGTTTTATGCATTTAAAAACGTAGTGGGCTGACAGTAAAACCGAAATAACGTAAAGTCATGTACAGGGGAAAAAACCACAAAATATTAAAACACTTACTTTATTGTAAATTGAGGGAGGGGATAAGCAACGCCCCTGGAGCTGGTAACAACAATGATTATGCTACCTTAAATTTAATTCATGAATTTAGCAATGAAATTTCTTGGCATTTCAGACTACTTTTTTACCTATTGTTAGTATTACTAAAGTAATTCAATTGAACCTGACTAAATGTGTTATAATTCATTAAGTAGGTATATGTCTACAAAGAAATTAGTGTATCATGTATATTCTAAACTACCTATTAGAAAATGAAGTAGATGAGAGAAATATCCATTAATATAACCAGATGCCCTTAAGCTGGGATTATCTCATGCAATGTTGCCTTAGGATTGGATGGGGAGGATTTGTTGTGTCTACAGGTTAGAACAACAGATGGTCAAAGTACAGACAATGACAGAACAACATGCAATAGTGCTGTGTACTCTACGCGTACAGAACCAGATTATACTGGTTATGTGGTCAAAGTTTGTAAATTTATACAAGATTGTGACTGTGTACCCTGATTAAACAGAAGCTATTTATAAGGAAAGGCAAAATAAAAAGAATATTTTAAGAAGATTGGTAACTTTAAACTCCTGTGGTTGAAAACACAAAATTAAAATACCAGATTAATGACTGAATTTCACTACAAAAAACAACGAAATATTATACATTTGTTGGCAAAAAAATAAAATAATAAAAAAAATATATGTATATATTTTTTTAGTTACGGTATGTTGAGTGTATTGATGAAACTTATTTTTGATTCATTTTTAAAACCTTAGGCCTACTTGTGTTGCTGCTCATAATGTATTTAAACATTTGTGAAAACTTAGATTTGCCAGTTGCAGGTATTGAAAGAACGACCTACTTAATTGAGTCAGGGCATGGGCAGCATTTTTATTGCTCGCAGACACTAGAAAATATACTCAAGCCGGGCCTCGTTGCTTGTACAAAATATGATTAAAACATGATTTTACACTTTGAGATTATAACAACATTTTAGTTACAGTTGGCAAGAAATTCAGCAAAATGTGCATGCAACAGTGTTCATGGGAAACATGGCATTCTTAGCACAATGATGGAAAATGAAAGAAATTTACATTACTACTGTATACCACAGTGAATAAGGAAAAAGAAATGTATTTATACCACTAGGGTAAGAAAAAGCAACCCTTAATGCAAGTAGTAAGGTAGAAACTGCCTAGTTAATACATAGTAAGGGAGAATAATCCTTACATAATAAATTCTCGTTGACAAAATTGACCATTTTCCGAGCTGCATCACGAATGTATCGCAAGATCCTTCGAAGGATGCGCATCACAAAGCGAGCCATTATGCGACAAACAAAGTCACTTACCGCCAAAAGATAACAATAATCTATTTTCCTACATCAATTAATAAACACTTAAAAAATAGACAATCGTAACTGTCTAAAGAAAACATGCACACAATTATTTTGCCTTATAAACACTACAGAAGCACTATTCAACACTACCCACGTTGTCGTAGGTATGCCAACACCTACTCACATTCTTGCCTAAAGAAACGTAGTTCCTGTCTGAACCTACCACGAAGAACTGTTAGCACGAAGTGAAGCTCCACTATCAGTCTTATTAAGATCTGAGGAAATGGCGGGAGAGGGGGGGGGGGGGGGAGGGGAAGATATCACGAGTGCTTTGTTGACCGTGTGTCTAGCTAACAGTGGTTTCATTCCAGAGTCCTTGTGTTTCACATTACTTTTGCCTATGATAATATCTTTATCTAGAAAATTCCCCACTTTGAAGATGAGAACTAGAAAAATATAACAGTAAATGATTAAATGGCAGATCGAGAATCATTATACAAACACAATTAATATATTTAAACTAAGAAGTTAATGCATTTCCTTATTTTATAGGTCAGAGTGGTTGTAATTGCAGTGTAATACAAAAAGACTTAAGTGCATGGGGTTGGCAATTGCTGTGGACCAAGGAAGGGAGAAACATGGTGTTTGCATATTATATAATTTGTATTGTGCTAGATAGATGAGATAAATACAAATAGTAGTGATTACCAAATGCAGGCTACTTACTCATCCCTATAAAACACTGCCCTAAATACTTTAAATTTACATTATGATGGTTAGCAAGTAGTCATTTAGTACACAGAACAATCTCTTTTTACATAATTCAATTATTAGGACTGTACATGTTGAAATATTTTACATTCTTCTTTACATCATAATAATAATAATAATCATCTAATACTGAACAAAATATTTGAATGAATGAATATTTTATTTCCATATGTTGTAGTACGGTAGCTGTACCTAACTTGCTTAATTTCTTAAGGATTTCTCCTATTGCATCAGAAATTGAAACTATTCCACATAGCATCTTATATTGACAATTACGCAATGCAATGTTGACAGATGCGAGAGGGTAGGGAGAAAGACAATGAAGAGCCAGGAGAGGGGAAAAACTGACAGCAGTAACCCGTCAACTGTGTATTTACATGCACAACTGGTATCTACCAGAGCTGCATTCATTATTGCTTTCCTCAATATGACGTGGGCACATAATCACATTGCCTTGTCAAGGAGAACTCTTATCAAACTTAACAACATTTTACAAACACTTTGCTTTAACTTCATTAAAAATACAATCATGCATAAAGTGAATGCACAATATACTTCACTCATACTATGACAGGTCCTGATCAGATAACAAAATGTACCAGAGATACCTATTTGAATAAATCTACTTGGGCAAACGTGTCATGTATAAGTGCCAGATAACTTTTTTCATTCATTTTTTTTTTATTTTCAAAATTGCAAATTGCAGAATAAATTAAAAAGTGATGATTCTTTTACACAACTTGTAAGAAAAGAGTACATAGTACAATAACATATTATTTTTTTCCCCCTTGTACCAAAGAATTTAAGTGGAAATTCCTACTCAGACATCAATTAAGTGAAATTGCTTATTCACATTTTCCACATCAGAGCTACGGGTAATCATTACCATGTTTATTGAAGTGAAACTGTTTTATCATTATGCAGGAATTGATTTATTACTAATACTTTTCCATTTCACATGATTGTACACAACTTTCATGCGAAATTGGTGCTGTGATAGTACACATCCTTTGAAATGTGGTGACATCATTTTATTTGCTACCCGTTGATAAGAAGTGCAAATTAAAATATCTCGGTGTATCACTTTTTCATACTGGAAATTGTGTCAATTTGTAGAAATCCAGTTCTTAGTCGCCCTGGCAGACCTAAAATTCTGGAAGAATGTGGCAATTAGTGATACAAGCAACAGATTTGGCACAGTTGTTCCAGAGACCAATTTAAGCGATCTGACCCGTGGACCCAGACCGATTTCCCCGGAAGACTCTTTGTGGCGGCCATTTTCCAAAATGGCCGCTTAATTTAAGGAACTCGTTCCTTTCAACACACTGAGACAAATGATAAGTCGTTTTCGACTAATTTGGGGTCGCACAATACGAATATCACGCTAAAAATCTGCTTTGGTTGTTTTTACGTTGCTTTAAACTAATTATTCGATTATTCCCCAGACTCAGCGCCCGCGCTCCACTAATAACGACTACGGACGTCAAGATGATTTTTTGCCGATCTGCCGAACTATTTTGTCTTCATTTGATATCGGATAACTCGGTACAAAATATTGTTCTTTTAAGTGATCGATTTGACGGTGTAAACGAGATTGTTTAAGCTTTTTTTTCTGCCCGCGCGCGAAAACATTCGCGCTTTGCCCTCAAGCCCTCAAACCAAAAACTGTCGTCACGAAATCCGCCATAAAGATCCACAATTATTAACCTGCCTTGTATATTTCCCGCTTACTTATGTAGAGTGTATGCAAGGTTGATATAAAACGCTGGCAATTACAGGTCCTTTGAAAGTTAAAAGTCGCGATCACTAATGATGAAGCAAATAAAAAAATAATTTCCCGACATGATAGCCTATTGCGCACAAAAATTACTCATAACTAATTGAAGCTGACTGTGGTGGGGTGGTGGTTTTTAAGGGAACTCTATTAGCAAAAGTACGAGTGAAGTAAAGCAAAGAAGAAAGCCAAAGTGTCGTGTGATTTCTGTGTGAGCTTTGTTTTATGGAAGATTTGATTGTGAAGTCGTCGAGGGAAATGGAGGAATCGGTTGTTCGTTCAGCATTTTATAGTGTGGAGTTCTGATTAAGTTGATGATGTCAATAAAAAATTACACACCATATATTTGTATTCTTATAGATGTTAGGCATGCGTCAGTTAGACGCCTATAAAATAGAAGCAGGTGTAATTGAAAAACAATCATGGAAATACGTAAATTTAATAACACAGAATATAATACAATATTAGTTTGTGGTTGGTGTGTAAGGTTTACTCATTAATACGTCCGTTCTTTAAAATGTCGACAGCGAAACGACTTAAGTTTGCGACACCAGCTCTGCTTGATTCCCTACCTACAAGCATTAATTGGGATAAATTTTGCGTGTGCCTGTCAGGAAACGACGATCTGAGATGCCCAGCTTAGAATCCCATTGCCGCTTTGCTAAATGCAGGGTACATTTCTTTGGCTACCAATCTAGAAAAGCTTAAAACTTATCCTGACACTTTTATAACTACTGAGATTCTTAGAACAGTTAGGTTTAATTAGTATAAACAATAATTGGACTCATCATGTTCTTTTATTAAATTAATATATTAAATTAAAGGTAAAGCAATATTTCGGGTACTTTCAGTACCCTTCAAAAGGCAACAAACCAAACAAAACATAAAACTCCTCAAAACTAGCGGAGCACGTCTATGAATATCACCATTATGTGAACTGGCATGACGCTTCAATCATTCTACACGAAGCAAATTCGCATAGACGAGGCTGAAGGGGGCTGCTTGATGTCTGTGGCTGCTGATGTTATCAGTGCTCCCAGCATTGATTTCCCGGCGATTTGGAAAGAGTTTGTCCCCAAGCCATAGAACTATTGTGGGCATGATTGTGGTATATTTTTTATTTTTTATTTGAATATGTATTTTTTATTGAGATCAAGATGGCCGTGTTTGTTAGATGTGTCGACCTTGGCTGGGAGACGGAGTTTTATGTTTTGTTTGGTTTGTTGCCTTTTGAAGGGTACTGAAAGTACCCGAAATATTGCTTTACCTTTAATTTAATATATTAATTTAATAAAAGAACATGATGAGTCCAATTATTGTTTATACTAATTATCCTGACAACTTCTTACCATCAAGCACGAAAGAAGAATTGTTGGACGAAGGTGATGGAATCTTAAAAACATTTATCAACAGAGAGGCAACGTGGCACAGGGGTTGTGCCAAAAAATGTCTCAAAAATTTGAGTCATTAATTAAAATTCTGCAAATTCAAGAGACTCCTGATCCAGATCCTTCAGACTCGGAAACAGGCAATGATTTTATGTATGCCACTCGATCTACCGTGCACATGATCGATTTCAAACAGGACTTGTGTTTCATCTGCAACCAACCAGTCTCGAGGAAAATGCCTCTGCGGTTGTGTGCAACTGACAATGTTGATGACAAATTCAAGGAGTGTGCAGATATCCTTAAGAACTAGAAGCTTACTGGTATAGTCATGGGAGGAGACTTGTCAGCAAAAGAGGTCAAATATAAGAGACATATATAAGAGGCCCTACATGCCTATCTCGAATATATACAATATGCACAACAACAGAAGGCAAGTGCAGCTTTACCCAAATTTATTACCCAATCATTACAAATAATTTTTCAAGAAAGTACAAGGGTGAAAGGGTGCACCTTTTATTTCATGCTTTATTCTTCTTAGGTCGGGAGTACGTTCTTATGCACAAAAGCGCTAATGTCCTTAACAATGTGGCCGGGGAAGAACAGGATGATGACGCTCTGACTTTTTCAACATAATATGGAAGCACGAGGAGCAAGAAGGTCATTGATTGCACAACATGGGTGTTAGTGTCTCACACAATAGAGTGATGGAGGTGACCTCACAGTTGTGTCCTATGGTTGTTTGGAGAGCAGAGGAAAAAAAGGTCTTATGTCCTTCAAACCTCAAATCTAGGGTCTTTACCGTATCTGAGGTCTGCACTGGATTATATTGATCACAATTCACAACCCATGCAGCACGACATCCGAGGGATCGTTCCATGGCACAGGGATTTCAATGTTTCAGCTGTCAATGAATGGGAATGAGAGTGAACAAAGGTCCTTCGTTACTTCCTTTGAGGATGTGGCAAAGAAGGGGCAGCGCGGTCTGCCAATTCTGCCGGAAGAGTATGCAATGGTTCCCGAGTACACCCTGCAAATCAAAAAGCACGATCCTCGGCGTGTTCAATTGCCATTGCTGATCGAATGCTGTCCTCAGATATTGTAATACTGACCTTAAAATACTTCGTATTAATAAAATCGAAACGTTATTTTTCATACTATCAGTGTATATTATATTGCAGGTCAGCTAATTAAGGAGTGGCGCAAAGAGAGTTAATAGCTCAAGCACGTAGGCTACATGAACTGATCGCACAAGCCGGACATGTACATGTGGACATGTGATGCATCTTGGGGTGCATTCCATGCCACTAGGGCGGGCTACACAGCACATTATCCTGCTCACACCCCCAGTTTCTTGGGGTTGGATCCTCCGGGATGAAAATTGGTCGCCTGGACCGTATTCCCCGAAATTTGGAAAGCATGTAGAGCATTGGACCACATGCGGCTGCAAGTCTCTGTGTGAGACAATGCGGTGTTCCTGCAAAACAAAGAGGTCTCCCTTGCACTCTGGGCTGCAGCAGCTGTAGTGGAGGTTGCAGCAATACTAGTCGAGGAAATTGTTATTAATGAAAAATATGGTCTTCAGGTGAATCAGTTCCAGGTACGGCGATTCTGCGGCGAACGATCTGGATGAAGACGACTTGACAATATGTACTAAAAGTTGGCAGATAGCGGTTCGGATGTTCAATTTATATATAATAAAACATTTAAAAGTGTTATTTTAATATAATAACCCCTGTTATTATATTTAATCATTCATGTCAATTCCCTGCTCTCGTCATTGCTTGTGTGGGTTTTTAAATTGTAATCTAAGCTTAAGTTACCATTATTAATTTTGTTTTACCACAATGGAATCAGATCAGTGTTCATTTTCTCTGTTCTCCTAGTGATTGTAACATCTCTGGTACCAAAGTTTCCGACAAATAAAAAAAAACTGTTTGAGGGTTTTGATATTATTGTAATATTTACAATGTTGCCGAATTCTAACGTTTGTGTTACAAAAACTCGTTAGAATCAGCCCCGAGCATGTTTTACACGTGATATTCGTGTTGTGCGACCCCAAATTAGTCGAAAACGACTCATCATTTGTCTCTGTGTGTTGAAAAGAACGTGTTCCTTAAATTTAGCGGCCATTTTGGAAAATGGCCGCCATATTGAGTCCTCCGGGAAAATCGTTCCGGGTCCACGGGTCAAATCGCTTAAATTGGTCTTTGGAACAACTGTGCCAAATCTGTTGCTTGTATCACGATTTGCCACATCTTTTTGTCTGCCAGTGCCACTATCTAGGAAACATATTATCAGCTTTATGATGATATTAGAGACACAAATTAAAAAATGCCTCCCGGGTCCTTGGCTATCCTGGCCAATGCTCTTACCAACTGAGAGCAGATTGCACTTCCTATTAGACTACATACAACATGAACTTGCTCAGTTGGTAAGAACATTGGCCCGGACAGCCAAGGTCCCTGGTTCAATCCCCGGTGGAGGCACTTTTTAATTTTTGTCAATACTAATACCGTCATAACAGTGTCATAGTTGCCTACTATAAAACCAAGGTTTGACATCATACATAAATATATATTATAATAGCAATTAGGGGTGGGTTAATAGTTTTACACCCTATTTGCTAAATATTTCAACTGCAAAAAAAATGTGTATGGATGGAGGTGTTGCAGGAGAAACCTGCAGTCTAACTTCAAACTATTCTACTACTCTTGATATTATGCTCTTTCTTTGTTCATTAAACAAATAATGTTTTGAGTGCACATGTGACTCACGACACAGGATATAGAATCCGTTACACTATCTCCCTGCTAGCGAGTGGCATGCGTAGTCAGTGTGTTGGTTAGTCACAGGACGTTGGTAATTATGATGACGCTATCTTCTTTGCTAGTGAGGACAGTGACAAGCTAAACCAATAGAGGGTCTGCTAGTAGGACTTGGCCTCAAGACTAAAATGAAATGGCTGTAGGTGCCAAAAATATAATTAACAAAAGTTTGGAACAAGGACACCACTATTCCAATAAATCCAAATGGAGGTGAACTAAAATCATTGTGGAATGTGGCAAATAATGCAGATAGCAAGGTGAATAAATATGATAAATTGGACAAATATTTGAGGATAAATTAGTAGGCCTACTATTGGAAAGTTAGGTTACCCCTAGTTGTGCAATTGTCCTATTTTGCATAGTTGCATAGTGCAAGCTCACAAAGCGCAGTTGTTCGAGTGGATGTGTTCAGTTGAGAATAATGCAATCAATCCAATGCACCGTAACCATAAACTAAAAACTAAGAACAAAACAAATATGACTTGAAACCATTGTAAATAGGAAAGGGCAAGTGAAGGAGAACAACCTACGGAGTTTGGAAGGAGGCGACAAACATTTTTCAATGCTTGCTGCAATGCAATGCAGTTCTTGCTAGTTGCAAACATTAAAACAATTTTATACCCAAAGATTGATAGGGTGGACTAGAATTATTCACTATGCACATGACTGAGACACCACCCTATAGAAATCCAAAATTAAGAATCTCATTTCATATAGTGATGCTTCTGATGCATTTATGGTGAACAAATACAACCATGCAATGTAATAGTGATACATTTCAATGTGAAAGGGAAAATCTTTTTATCATATGCAATTTTGAATTTAATTTTCAAATTATTGAATGATATTTGGAAAGATTTATTACAATTTACAAATAGATAATTATTTATACATTTTACTTGGAAGGGTCGGGGAGAGGTCTACCCTCTCTGATACAAGTACTGATTTCTAATGGAGTGCATTGTTATTTGTTAACGTGTTAAAGTTTATTTAATACTGGTAATGTCCGAGAGACAATACATACTATATATATATGAAATAATAACTTGTCTAAAAATATAGTTACAATCACAAGGGAAATTAGAGGAATATGTTATTTAGGTTACAAAGTCTCGTTTTTAACTTCGTATTTATAGTAGCGAACATAGCATGATCATTGATCGCCACACAGAATCACGAGGCTGGCTTGCGTGAACTTTGTTTGGGTGCATGATATCAAACGTTTCTTTTATTGACACACTAGTCCCGAGTTGTGACTTGGAGTAGGAAGCACTATTTATTTACCGATCCAAGGTTCAACAGTTTATTGCGTTGTTCTATAAATCTAGAATTCGGAGTCTGAGATTTTGTAGCCATTGTTGATTTAATATGATAAAATATAGTTTGGAAGTACATATAATGTAGGTAAGCCTATTTTGATCTGGTTTTATGTAAAGTTCAAACACAAGTTCAACTATCAAATTTAATTTATTATTACCTGACTTATCAAATGTAAAGAGTTTTTACGAATAGCGTTGATCAAACAAAATGTATGTAAGATTGCTATGATTTTGTAAATGACAAATATTTGACGTTTAACTACTCTTTCATGAACAATTACGAGCAATTTACAAACACATAATTCCCCCGAAGATTGCAAATGGATTTACATACACAAAGAATAGGGCCCCTAGAAATTTTATAATTACTTTTATGAAATTTGTCAAGATCAGTTGTATGCCAACTGTCATAATAAATTTTATTTTTTAATTAGAGGGCTGAAGAAAATACATATGAGCCTTGTCACCCAAAACTTGAATGGCCGTATCTACCTTTATCTTGTTGGAATGAGGCCAGAAGATCACATGCATTTAAGTACGACAAAGATTTATATCACCATATTTTTTCTTATGACAGTTCAAAGGTAACAGAATGAGAGGGAAATGTGTCAGCCAGAAGCAAATACATTCACCACCACTGAGAATAATATGCAAGTGCATGATGTGGTAGCTCCGAATCTAAATTGATTGGGCGATATGCGTGTGCTTGAGCGTAACTAGGTCGCTATAGCTTACCGGAAATCCAAGATTACATAAATACGTATGCACCTAACCAATTTATCTACCTTACTCAAGTCAAAAGATTTACTTTAGTTTTGCAATGAACGGTATTGTTGTAGACTGGACCACATTCAAAATCACAATCAAATTAGAATGAGAAAGTATTAAAGCATTGGATCTAGCTTAGTTATACTGACTGTGTGTTCATACTTTTCAAACTATGTCTAGGGGTCTACATATTCTTTCCATCATTGAATATGATATTTTTTGTCAAACCCAGAAAGGTGATGCCTCTTTTTGTAGGTACATAACGTTTTCAAATTTTCAGTCGCGTTTGGTCAAATGAAATATGTAAACATCAACCCAAAATTAGTATTTTTTATAAACTTTGAGAACTTACAGGAAAAAATATGTGACTTGAATTGAAGAAATGGTTAAATATAAGAAGTAAGGATTTTGTTTTCTATTGGCAGGTGAAACCAAATCCAAAACATGTTGATTTTCCTGCACTTAATTCGAAATGTACAAAAGTATTGCATTCGAGGGGCCGAGCGCCCGCATCCAAGCCTCCGGCCGCGTAATGCATATTTGATTAGCTTGGCTGTACAGATTGATACATTGCATATCACCTTATTTAGTTGACGTGATGGTGTCCTCCAAAATTACCGGTAAACACTTGTGATTATTTGATATATTTCCAAACTTGATGTTAGGAAGGTTACATGCTCCAATGTCAATGATAAGAGAGAATGAAGATGATTATGATTAAAATTTAAAACACTTGAACAAAAATAATTTATGACACCCAGATAATATATTTCACCTACGTCTACTGTACGTAAAATGGGAAGAAAGGGTTCTTCTTCTTCTTCATTGAAACACTCAGAGCTGGAACTTATCCCGCTCTCTGCCTTGTTGCTCAGTAAAGGTTTGCGATTATATTTTCTCTTTACAATATGTAAGCAAAAGTTATAAAACTGAAGGGCTTAGAGCTAGTCAGAAGAAGGGTCGACTAACTCGACTTCTATTAGATAAATAAGATGTCTACATCTTGTGCACTCGGCCTGTGCGAGGAAGGTGGTGGTGGTGGTAAAGAGTAGAGGAAATTCCGTATACCCTCGGACCAAACACTAGTAGAAGTCCACTTAAGACTACACGCGGCGATAGCTGGGCATGCAAATGTAATATTATTGGATGGATGGTGATTATTATTGTAAATTTGTCAACCCTAACAAAGTGGGATTTTTTTGGGGTTTATTTTGTGGATGTTGTTTTCTCTCATTTGTATAAACAGCTACTCAGATTTCGATGAAACTTTTGCACCTAGAAATGAGCTCGCTCTCATTGGGACAAAGATGGATGTGAACTAGAACTCCAATTCAATTCCAGTATCTTTATATGAGTATGAAATGTGTATATCTCCCATTGAATTTGTCGTAAATCCTGGGTAAAATGAACAAACACAACAATGAAGTATGAACAGCCTCATTTGAAGATAACAACTGGTTGTTTTTCACTGTCCTCAAAATCACAATTTTTCCAATGCTTGTAATTACCAAAATATTGACAGTTGTATAAGAAAGAAATAAAAAAATAAAAATCATTACCGGTATCGAAAATTGAAATTTGATCAAACACATCAAGTGTTCAAACTCAATTCCTGTATTCGAATTTCGAATCAAATCGTTTTGAACAAGGAGTTCAACCAGTGCAGAACAGAGCCTGAATTTAGAAATCATGAGCACTAGCATGAAACTCTATTTCTCAACACTACTTGCATTGTGTTTAAGGTGTTATGTCAATCGGAAAGTTCCAACACTTGCATCTCGAATTAGATTTGAAATCTCAATAAGCATCAATTTATTAAATGCAGACAGTCCAAATGATAATAATTATTCAAAGTCGAAATGTTTGAATGTTTGAACACTTAATCACTATTTGATTCGTATTCGATTTAATTAAAAATCTGTTGTTCGCACACCTCTACTAATGACTAATGAGTATTAGCAGAACTAAGAAAATGTACTCACACAAGAGAGGATCAAGACGTTCCTTAAAACTCTTGGTCCGCCCGACGATTCCATTGGCCCTCGGTTCGCATCGGCTGTCGTCTTCAAAGTCTTTCAAAATTGGTCGAGTCTGTGCCATCCCATTCACCGGTGTTTCCGTCTTGGCATTGTTGATGTCCAACAGATTCTCCCATCGCGAGCTGTCCCACGGCTCGGAGAATATCGTAGCGGTGTCATCGTTATCGCTGATCTGGGAGCTGCAGTGGTTGCTGTGGTTGTTCGAGGAGGTGTCGGAGTGGCCGTTACGACGTTCCACATTGTCGTAGCTCGAGATACGAGAGCTGATGGTGCCACAGTTGCCGCCAAGGTCGAGAGGAGAGGTGGGGAAGTAGGAGTTCACACACGGAGGCACAATCTCAGGGGAGAGACGAAGAGCAGGAAATCTAGAACAAACAAAAAATACAGTTAACTTTTCAAAGTACACCAAAAGGAGACAGAACACAATTACATTTTGAGCTCTTTATTTCACACACACATTCAAGTTTACCAGTCAATCAGTTACAATTTATTTTAACTAAAAATGTAAGAAGAATTAAAATGATATTGCATATTTTATTTAGGGTGGCTGTCGATATTCGAAATATCGATCCATTATCAATATCAGTAATATGATATGATAATCGATTCAAGTATTTTGATACGATATGATATGATTATCGATTTAAATAGTGACATTGATGTTTTCGCGGTTTGCCGTGCTTAAAAATGCCATGCTGTAGTATCAACGCGCCGATTGGTTCGGGGAGTAGCCAAGAACTGCTCAAGTATAACGACACATCCACCGCCGCCAGTGCGCATGCGCTCGCAGCGCGAGATATTGCCCGATCGCGATGTACTCAGTACGGCTCGACGTGTTGTGGCTTGAACTTCTCTAGCGTCAGTCTGTCCAATTATATTGAATTTGTGATGTTTCTTCCGTCCCAAAAAGGACCTTTACCATTACTTGTGAGGCCCCCTAACAAGATGAGTCAAGTGAGGCAGTTTTTTTTGATTCAAAGAACGATGACGAGGGGGTTGGGAGGAGATAAGTCTGAGCTGGAATGTCGAGGATATCTCGCTCGCTAAATGCGACCTTCGCCGGCGCGTACTGTCGGAACATGTAAAAAGTGAGGGACGCCTGAATAACGCCGAATGGAATAGCGCCGAATCGATCGTGTGTAGTGTACTTGCCAATTTTTCTCCTAACCTTTTTTTTTTCAACACAAAAGAGTAGCGTGGTACGTACACTACACACGATTGATTCGGCGTTGTTCCATTCGGCGTTATTCAGCGCCCCCAAAAGTGACACCCCATGCAACAAGACGTTGTGTTAAAATAAAGGCTGTGTAATTGTAATTTAGCCCTCAATTTTATTTTTAAACATTCTAATCCTTAATAGTCAGGGGAATAAGCGGCATATTATAGTAAAATTAGGCAAAAAATGATACAGGCAACAAATTTTACAGTGTTATAAGTACGAGTATAACGATCAATTTTTGGGGCGGCCCCAAATTTTGGGCCCCATAGAGTGTCCTCCAGTGAGATCTGAATTTTGACTTTTCAATATTTTTTTACAAAGTTTCTGGACAATTTATGGCTTAATACTAAAATACATATTGGTAGGGATACTGTTTTACATACTGAAAAAAAAATTCAAATTTTTAAATTCACAAAAAACAAAATGGCGGCCAATTGAATTTTGAGACATCAATACTTTGGCTGTGATTTTAAGACGGGCTATTATAGATACGGTCAAAATATTTTACACAGTGATGTACATGACGATAACAATCAGCTTTAGGGGCGGCCCCAAAATGGCGTCCCCATATTATGACCACCAGTGACATTTTACTTATTCAACATAAATTGTGCTATAACTCGATTAAAAGGGATTTACGGCTAAAAAATAAGAATAAAACCATTACTTAAACTATATTTAATATTGCTAATTAATATTAAAGAGGAAACAATATACAAAAGTTATCAAAATCCAACATGGCGGCCTTATTCATAGACCTGCGGCATAGTCGGGAGATAGCCAAGGAAAACTTTGCTTTATTTATAAAAGCATGAATGTTGACTGGGCATAACCTAAGGGGATTTAAGGATATTACACCAATTAAAAAGGCACCCATAGAACCCTTAAAATCCAATATGGCGGCCAAAAAAATTAAACTTTAAAAAAAATGGTCTGATTTGACTGGTTTTTCATTTCATGGGTGTAATTTCATGGGCTGAATAGATATTTGAGGTCTAAACTAAAGTTTTGTATTTGGAAGCCAATAAAATCTAAGATGGAGGCCTAAAGTATAAAGTTTTTTATTTATTCCTGGATGTAATTAAAATTCGGTTTCTACGCGTATATTGTGCTACTAAGTGTAAATTCGAAATAAAAATTAATTGAAAACGTGGTTTTATCTGATATCCTACATTATTCAAAAACAAAATCCAAGATGGCGTCCATTTTTTATTTTTTTATTTTGTCTTACTTTTTTATTTTTTACTTTATGCATGAACGTTGCAGACGCTGAATAAGAAAACACTGTACACATTTGCAATTTATAACAATTATACAGAATTATCAAAAAAACAAGATGGAGGACAAGAATGTTCTTTTGCTCTTTATACTCCGATTTTATTGAATTTCGGGTAATTATTCGTAGATTGAACTGACGAGTGTTATTTTGAGGTCAGTTTAACATTATTTGAGTTTTATTGCCCAGGATATTTAAAAATTTGACAAAACAAATAAAACATAATATGCCATCTACACAAATCGTTTGTTTAATTTTAAAATATAAATCTGAGTATAGGCAGCAAAATTAACATTCTTGTCCTCCACCATGGTTTTGGCTTGAACAGGGTATTCCAACAGAATGGAAAACGGCGTCCGTGGCACCGATCTACAAAGACGGCGACAAGAGAGACATAAAGAACTACAGGCCAATCAGCATCACCTCACTGGTCGGTAAGACGATGGAACGTTTTGTGCGAGACCGGACGAGCGAGTTCCTTGAGAGCCAAAACGTCATCCCTGCGGCGCAGCACGGCTTTCGACAGCGCCGTTCTTGCACCACTCTCCTCGCCGGCGCCATTGACTCATGGACGGCGGCACTGGACGAGCGTAGCGGAGCTCACATTCACTGTGTCTTTCTCGATTGGTCTAAAGCGTTCGATAAAGTGCCACACGTGCGTCTACTATCCAAGCTCGAGCATTATGGCATTAAGGGCAATTTGCTTAGGTGGTTTGAGAGTTTCCTGGTCGGCCGCACACAGTTCGTCCAGTTCAACGGCGAGCGCTCAGAATTCCGGGACGTGCCCTCTGGCGTCATCCAGGGCAGTGTGCTCGGCCCCCTGCTATTTAAAGTCTTCGTAGCCGACCTCCCTACCTCGGCAAGGATCCAAATGCTCCAGTACGCTGATGACGTCACCCTGTACTGTATCGTGGGCACCCAAGAGGATGCAGACGCCCTCCAAGCAGACCTAGACGACATTCAGATCTGGTGCGACGAAAATGGCATGTCGCTCAACGCCCTCAAGTGCAAGATGATGGACATTACGCGCGCTCGCACCCCACTTTACTTCATGTACACCATCGATGGTGTCCCACTCGAGTACGTCGACAAGCAGCGCCTCCTCGGCGTTCACATCACAAGCGACCTCCGATGGAACGTGCACACCGACATCGTGCGCACCAAGGCGTTGCAGGTGCTGGGTTTCGCGGCCCGCAACCTGCACGGCTGCACGCCCCGCGTCAAGAGGATGGCCTACCTGTCGCTAGTCAAGCCCTCCATGACTTTCGGCCTTCCCGCCTGGCACCCAACTACCATCGAGAACACTACAAAGCTTGAGAGGGTGCAGAGAAGGGCGCTGCATTTCATACATGGCCGTAACCTCCCCCCACCCTGTGACCAGATGCAGGTTATGCCAATGACCATGCACCTGCAGTACACCGATCTGGTGTTTTTTAAAAGATGCCTCAGTGGCGCCACTGATTTTGACGTGTGCGCGCGCATCATCCAGGGCCGCGTGTTGAGAGGCGACGATAATAGGCACCCCCGCCTCCAACCCCCTCCGGCCAAAGGACTGCTCGGCCGACGTGCTTTTTCTTCTCGGGTAGTTAACCAATGGAACGACCTGCCGCCCGCCCTCAAAGACTGCTCAGTGAGTCATTTCCCTTCCCTGTGCAGGGAGCACTTATGGGAGAACCAACTGCATGTGCTAAATTAGTTAGTTTCACGTGCTTCATCAAGGCTCTTCGCGGCACAAGATTTCCACAGATTTTGAGTGTTTTAGCAAGATATTTGCTAGCGTCGACGCCGTTTCTTGTTGCAATTTTAACAAACAAGAATAAACAAAATAATAATAAAATTACGTTTTCAATTAATTTTTATTCTTAAAGCTCAAGTAGAAACCAAATTTTAATTACATCCAGGAATAAATAACAAACTTTATACTTTAGGCCTTCATCTTAGATTTTATTGGCTTTCGAATACAAAACTTTAGTTTAGACCTCAAATATCTATTCACTCCATGAAATTACACCCATAAAATGAAAACCAGTCAATTTAGACCATTTTAAAAAAGTTTAATTTTTTGGGCCGCCATCTTGGATTTTAAGGGTTTTAAGGGTGCATTTTTAATTGGTGTAATATCCTTAAATCACCTTAGGTTATGTCCAGTCAACATTCATGCTTTTATAAATAAAGCAAAGTTTTCCTTGGCTATCTCCCGACTATGCCGCAGGTCTATGAATAAGGCCGCCATGTTGGATTTTGATAACTTTTGTATATTGTTTCCTCTTTTATATTAATTAGCAATATTAAATATAGTTTAAGTAATGGTTTTATTCTTATTTTTTAGCCGTAATTCCCTTTTAATCGAGTTATAGCACAATTTATGTTGAATAAGTAAAATGTCACTGGTGGTCATAATATGAGGACGCCATTTTGGGGCCGCCCCTAAAGCTGATTGTTATCGTCATGTACATCACTGTGTAAAATATTTTGACCGTATCTATAAAAGCCCGTCTTAAAATCACAGCCAAAGTATTGATGTCTCAAAATTCAATTGGCCGCCATTTTGTTTTTTGTGAATTTAATTTTTTTTTTTTTTTTTTCAGTATGTCAAACAGTATCCCTACCAATATGTATATTAGTATTAAGTCATAAATTGCCCAGAAACTTTGTAAAAAAATATTGAAAAGTCAAAATTCAGATCTCACTGGAGGACACTCTATGGGGCCCAAAATTTGGGGCCGCCCCAAAAAATGATCGTCATACTCTTACCTATAACACTGTAAAATTTGTAGCCTGTATCATTTTTTGCCTAATTTTTCCGCTTATTCCCCTGACTATAACCCCTTAGCCTACCATAAAAAAAAACTGTTTTGCCATAAAATACTATTTAAAATCGAAATAAAAAAAAATAAAAAAAAGGTGTTTCCCCTTTACATAAAATTTATCGGATTTTATCCCATATTGCTATTTTAGCGCCCACACAATTTTTTCGCTCCCCCCCCCCACATAGTATTTCGTGCATTTTTTAGAATTCTCAAAAACTAGGCCCAAGTTCAAAATTTTATTTCCCAAAATGGCAATTTTGTAACGTTTCATCTGACATTGACAAGAGCCTCCAAAACCGCCACACACCCCACTCCCCTTCTAAATTAACTCTTTTTGGAACTCCCCCCCTCACATATTTTCATTCTTAAAAAAAATCAATAAATGAAAATGAAAAATGATTTCCCCCACTGGTAATTTTGACAGATCCATTCCAACCTTGACAACACCAACCGCTTAAAGATAACACCCCCTTGAAAAATTATCCCCCCCCCGTTTTGCCCCACTCCCTCCCCCCTAAAAAAGTCTACCTTTTTTAGGTAATTTGTTTGGATTTTATCTCAATTGACATTTAGCCACCTACGACCCCCTACCAAAGTCAATCCTCCACTCACCCCATCCTTACCCCTACCCTTACCTTCTTCCCCCCCTCTTTCCCCCCTATTTTTTGGTTGAAATTCTAAAAAAATAAAAATACCTATTTTTCTTGGCCTTTTAGGTAATTGAATCGGTTCTCATACGATCTTCAAATTTTTCTCCCCCCACCCCCACCCCTCTCTGGACAAATTTCCCCAGGATTACTTCCCCCCCCCCAAAAATGTTTTCTGAAAAAATAAATCCGCCAACATTTTTAATATCCCAAAAACACAATAGTATATTAAAAATGTGATTTTCCTCCCACATGCCATCCACTTTTGACATAGCAACATAGCCCCCTTGACGCCCGTCTGTCAGACGTGGTAGTATGGCGAGGCAAGGGCGGCGTGCCCGTCTGGCAGACGTGGTAGTATGGCAAGTGGTTAATGCAGGGTTGCCACCAAGAAAAAATAAAAATCCTGTTTGAGAACATCAAAAATCCTTAGAAATCCTTAAATGAAACACCCAAATTTTTAAAAATCCTTTTAATGCCTAAATGTACCAATTTTGATATGATATTGATTATTATAATGTAATTGAATTGTTAAAAAAATTGAAAATATGTATTTAAAAAAAAAAAAAAAACAGAGTAGGCCTATTTTTAATGTGGGTTGATAAGGTATCACCATAAATGCATTTTTTTTTACGATTTTTACAGTCTCACAACTGCGTTTTATGACCCGGCACCTCCACCATATGCATCAGCCAGGTTAATTTAAATTTAGACTACCTACCGGGCACATCCACCAAAATTCCGAAATTTTGCATTTTTGGTGTAAATTTTGATATTTATACTTAAAAAATATTCCCACTTATCGATTTCGCATTAGATTTTTTTGACCAGCCCTAGTTAAAAACGGCGTAAAACGAAAAACGAAAAAAAATTTTTTTTTTTAAATCCATAAATTGGAATAAAAATTTGTCGATCCGTTTTGCACCCTCAAAATCCGTTAAAACGGATAAAATCCGTAAAAACGGCAACCCTGCCTTAATGATCTCTTGTATTAGTATTACAATTTGCGTTTTTCCAACTTCCGAGGCTTAATTTGGAATTTGATATGACAATCGATTTGGGTCTATGATATTGATAAATTTCGATATTATTATCGATTCCATGCCTCCGATTATCGATCAAGATTTTCACATCGAACGACAACCCTAATTATATTACATGTGAGCCGAGTATATATTTGTTAACATGGGGGAATTATTAAATGCCTTTTGATGTTCCATACTTTTAGTGTTACACAAAAATTAAATCAAAATAGTCATATTCTACTTTTCTAACATATCAAGATCCACAACTTGAGTTCCTATAAACTTAAACTACTACAGATAAATTAATCAAAAAATTACAAAAAATCCATCTACACTAACCTCTGTGCTATAAGTTCCTGGACAGTGATTTTCTTAGCGGCAGAACTTTGAGCATCTTCTAACGTGGTCTCTTGTTGTTCCAAGGTCGGGAATCTTCCCTCTCGCTCCTCCCTAAACTCCTCGTCCTCATCCTCCTCTTCTTCCTCTTCTTCATTGCCTGCAAACGAGCATTGAACAAGTATTATAATAAAGCAAAGATACCATTTGGCTTGATCATAAATCTTTTTCTCGTTTCTAATGTTGCATCATGTAGCCTAATCAGTTAGTGACAATGGATCTTATGCCGGATGGTATTGGGTACACAAATATAGAGTCAAGTATGGAACGGTAGATAAGTGTGGACTGTATTCAAAATTGAGTCATTGACAAAATGCACTGTTGGCAGAATTTAGTTCAGAATAATTTTTTTTTAAAAAATATTTACATAACTGACAAATCTTGATGTACCTTAAGATCTTAAACTATTGGTAGTGAAAATCAATCTGATAGTTTTATGGAGATTAGGACCATTTATTTAGTATTTAGCATTATCCTATCCAGTTATACAAACTGATTTACAAAATAGGTACACTAAATAAATTGTGATAATTGAATTAAGTCTTACATGTCTGTGATAATAACAAAGAAGTGATGAACATTAAACAAGCATACCTAATTCATAAAACACCTCTATTGTACACTTTACACTTTACAGCACTATGTATATAAAAGCTAAGGCCTATAGGAATACTACATAATACGTACCACTAATTTATAGAATACAAAATTCAGTTTCATTGGATTTGCCAAGTTAGTACTTTTATGTTGGGATTGAGGGTAATGTACGGATGCCTAACGATTAAACGTATGGAACAAAAATCAATGACCACAAAATTATTTTATTATACAATGCTATTTGAAAACAATTGGGTACACGAATATAGGATACAATCCATGTACTGTACTTCTATTAGTATACTTTTACATAAATTATGTAAATTATAAATAATACATACAATTATGTAGTATGTACTCACAAGAGGTTTTATTACTGAGTTACGGTCACTAAACTATGTATAGAGCAAACTACAATGTAATTACCTACTTTGTTGGATCAACACTACACTATTTGTGTACCAAGTGATACATATTAATAATAACAGGGTAATATTGAGTAAAACACACCTTTGCAACAAGAAGAATTAGATTTACCTACACAGTAGCCACCTGTCAATAAATCACATACATGTTTAGTTGAAAATCATTTAAATTTTTTAAATAAATCAGAGTATCAAATCAAATTAAGTGAACTTTTGCTCTGTTTGTGGTCGTTTTGCTTTGACTGGCATGCAGAAATTATTGGTGGAGGTGGCGGTCTAGACTTAACATTACTCGTGTGCTTGGAAATAAGATTGTTACTGGTTGTTGACCAGTTTTGACACTAATCCATGAGATTAGGAAAATTGTTGTTTTTTTTGTTCACTTTTTTTTTCAGTATTGTAATAGGTACTCAAATCAAATATCGAATCAAAATTAATTCTTCAATATCGTTAGATTTGGCAATGTTTTTTAGTTAAAATTTGTGACTTGTTGTCAAAGGTAACAGCAGAATTTTTATTTTATAGCCTAAAGGCCTATACAAAATGCCAATTCAATATGAAGACAATTATTTAGCAAATGAATTGGGAGAAAATTATAATGTAAGATAAAGAAATGCATAATCATATTCAGATCCATTATGTAGCATTATATATTTATAATGACCTTGTTTTCCCTATTCAACCCATTCCGACCTGAAAACCCAAAGCAATTTAGAACCCAAACCCAACCAGCAGTCCTATATCATAGCATACATTACTGAGGAATTAACTAACCATTGCAGCAATGAGTATTTGAAATAAGGTCATGCTGGTTGGCCAAGACTCGGCTCATTTGATGTTGCCATCATTAAAGATTACTTCCAAACAACTTGAACGATGATAAGAATTCCTTTTATTCTAAATTCACCTTCATTTTGTACTATTTTTATTTTTTTATATGCACAAGTACTTTATTTAAATGTGATGCAGAATGTTACCGAGGCTCCAAACGCAATCTGTGTCATAGCTGGTGACGGATAAATGTGTCCAGTACTCACCAATAAACTCCCAGCTCGAGTCAACCGCCCACGAGGTATCGTTGAACGACTTTCCTCCTAAATGTCCAGGTCTGATTCGCGGAGGTTGCACGGGTTTTCCTTTCGGTCTTCCTGCATTCCTTGAATTCCTTAAGACTGCCAGGTTATCGACAGACGAGGAGAAGCCTTGTTGGGGCAGCTCGTCTGATGAGTCTATCCTCTCTAATATGCCCTGAAAATGCAAAATACAAAGTCAGTAGGGATGTGCAAATGTTCAAAATTTGTACTCAAACTTAAAAACAGGTCATACCAAGTTCAAGTTCAAAAAAAGTTCGAATTAATTTTATTTTTGTAAATTTCAAGTGAGTGGTGTGCAGGCACCAATTATTTAACCATGTCAAAAAAAATTTAAAAAATGGTTCTGAATTTACAGGTACAAAATTAAATGGTGGAGGTGCCGGTCCAGACTTAGAGGGGCTAAAAACCCAAAAAATTATTTTTTACCACGTGATCTATAGCATAATACTACACTAAAATGACAGTTTAAAAAATTATATCTTGTAACTGTGATTTAACACGAATTTTTGAATTTTTTTGATCCAGAAAATTGCAAAAAATTGGTGTTTTGGGAAATTTCTAAAATCGGCTTTAACCTGCTTCTTTTTCGGTCCACATAGATACAAGAGCATAGTACCAATCTAAAATGCCCAATTATAACATCGTGTCTTAAAACTGTGCCCAAATATACCCTCGAAACACGCAAAAATATGCATTCCAAAATCACACCCCATCTTGGTAATCAGCATATTTTGACCTAACTACTTGCCCAAATTACAAAACAAAATATAGAAAATTTACAGAAAAGGCTGTAGAGTAAGTCAATAATGGCCAATATTTTTTTGGATCAAAATCCTCCAAGGTCACGGGGCATAAAGATCGTTCCCATGTTATTTCTTATGGGAGATTTTTGCCGATGGGACCTAGCTCGAAAAATGTCATGTTTGACAATTTTTTGGGAGGTCATGGTGGCCCCAATAATTTTTCTGTTAATTGCTAAATTCATTACTAGTTAGCCTGAATGAAATATATTTTTTGAGTTTAGCGGTTAAATACCCCTTTAGAACTATTTTACCTGTTAGATAACTGTTAGATATCACGTTTGGTTCAATATTATATAGAAGTTCGATGAACAACCACTCAGAAAGTTTGAGTTTGGTTCGAAATTAAAAATCCAGGTTCACACAACCCTACAATTTAGTAATGCAGATTAGAAGTGATGATTGAAATATTAATACTACAATGTAATACCAGCAATATTGTTTGGAAGCATTGTCATCAGCTAATCTAAAGCTGAAAGTTGACTTTGTACCAATGCCATAAAAATAAAAATATTCTAATTATGTTTTATTTTTTAAGTAATTAAGAACAGTAGTACTATATTTTTTATTATGTTTAATAAATTCTAACAAATCAATTATGATCCCTTTGATTATCTTTGTACGGAATCTTATTAACTGTTTACCTGGAAAAACAGAAAGTTGAGCGCTTAAGGTTGCACAGGAGTAGCTATAATATCGGTGCGATGCAGTGTCCCAGCTTTGCAGTTAGAACTCGACCAACAACTGTCATAACGGCATAATTTTTTTTTTATTCTATTCACGATAAAATTTACTAGGACTTATGTTTTGTCGATTTTCGAAATTGAATATAATATGGTCTTATAAAAAATTGCGACTTGGTCAATATTTTGAAAATTTACCTTCACTTTAGAGCTTTATAAAAAAATTACAAAAAATTTATGGAAAAAGTACAAAACATAAGTTCTAATTTCAACATTTATCTTCAAAATAAAAAAAAATTATCAAAATTGTGTGTCTAGTTACGCGCTAAACTACTGAACTACGAATGCATGTTTTGCCGCTATTTTAGGCCTTTTCAGCCCCAGCAAGTGGCGCACTCTGGCGATACGACTTTTTTGAGTGACAGGGGGGTTATTTATGTTCGAAAAACGATTTCATTGGCCATGAGTAAAATTGTTTAACTAATGCAGAACACCACACAATGCATATGCCTATAAAACGTATTTGTTATAGAACAACGGTAACAGTATAAGACATATTGAGATGTGTGCAAGGTTTTGCTTCAATCAACAGGTTAATATTAATTTTGTTAAGATGAGCCCATGAGAACACGTACATAGCAAAATCATAATAGGTCATACATATCTTCGATGAAAGCAATGCTAAAATATGGTAGTATGATTTACAATGGCCATCTGTTCATAATTAGATCACGCCGCACACATTATGTGAAAATATAGTTACTTTAAAGAATGTATCGCAATCTTTGTGAATATGGTACTAAACAAATTATTACTATTCAAAGATTCGAATTGAAAATGCCTCGTTTTGGCTCGAACCCGGATCATTTGGTTCTATAGGAGCGTTTCTTTATTAGTCTGTTGGATGAGCCACGTCACAAACAACTCGTTTTGTTATGCGCAGAGCGCAAGGCAATCTAAAAATGTAAATATTGTTCCGTGGTGGTATAATATGTAATTGTTATTATTTAATACAATCCAGAATTAAAAAGTTCGCCCCGACCGGGACTCGAACCACGGATCTCCCACATTCCAGGTGAGCGGCTTAACCCCTAGACCACCACAAAACAAATAAAACTTTTTTAATTTCTGGATTGTATTAAATAATAACAATTACACCTACGGCAGTGTTTCCCGATTAACCAAATCGAGAAATAATATGTAATGTTTATTTGTAACAAGTCATTTATAATCGATTTAAAGTTCCTGAGTTTTAGCCTTTGATAACGGTAACATAATATAGAAATTGTATCAACTGAGGATATAACCCCAGTCTTCCGCTGTCTGAGCTGATGCTCCAACCAACTGAGATTTGGATATGGCGTTATTAATTCGGTCTACTAGGTACTTCTATTTTATTATTGGTGTGTGATAGCGTTGATTTAATCAATAATCATAGACAAACAGTGAAAACAGTGCGGGACTGTGTGCTTACCCAAAATAATCAAATCTATAATAAAGGACTACATCTAGGCTATAAATTAAAATCCGTACACTGTACAAGCAGTATTTCCGCATTTACTTATTCACTGACCGGATTATTTCTAGATTAAGAAAAGCAACGATCGCTGCATCACAGATCACAGATAAATCACAGATAAACGCATTGAATCTAATAGTCCCCCCTCCCCACGACTCGAGCTCAAATCTCGCCGATGAGACTGTCCCAAGGCCGTGCATCACGCGTTTTTAAACACTCCCGACGTGTGTAAATGACAAATCATTGCTTACATTTTTTGCGTATTTTCCAATCACTCACAAATTATTAAGTGTTTATAATGTTAGTTGTGTCATGAAATTAAACATAGCAAATTCTGTAACAACAACCATAATAAGAACAACAAACTCTGTCCGTTCTGTAGTTTTCATTAGAATACATATGCAGCCTAGATTCTAGAAGAAACAGACAAAGACAACGTAAAATATTTGGATCTGAATATGAAAACTTGAAAATACAAATTTTTGACTGGTCTCTTGAACTCATTGAAATGGTGTTCCACTCCACTATACGTCATGCAGTGGCGGGTTGTGCATTGCAGGGCGTTGATTATGTACTATACAGAATTTCACTTGTTCGAGCCCTCATCACGTAATGTATATGAGAGCAAACTTTAGGCTTTTACTACATTGACCTTGTAAGTGGTGTTGTTAACCTTTGGAAATAAAGTTCCATATTATTGTCATTCTTCAAAAGTAGTCCATTCAGATATTATTAGATAAAAATCTCTAAACGAAAATATACATTAAAAAAACGAATTCGAAACAGAAAATGTGATGCTCCATTTCAGTAAATTATAACCTAATTTTTTATGTAATAACGAAACATACAGGCAAACATATGCAAGGTGGCTGTCAAATTGTATAAGTGATGTGCTTATTTACTACGAAATTCTGGGATTAATATTTTACTCACTTTGGTTTAACCCCCCCCCCCCTGCCCGCTCCCCAGGTTCATACGCCTCTGTAATAGTGCGTGCAAATTTATTATGCCGAGCATATGCAACGATGCGGTCACGGGGCAAAGTAAATTTATGTATTTATAGCGTAGAAATTTAGATAATAATGACGTAGAATCAATTAAAATAAAGCAACACCCTCCCAACACTTGGTTTTCAAAACACATAAAATGGAGCATCATATAAATAATCTATGTGCTTTTTTAGAAATCAATCCAGAAATAAAAAAATCCTTCCCAGCGGGGTACCGTAACGCGGTCCTCCCGATTGCCGGTCGAGTGCTTGACACATCCAGGTTGTTGGGACATTGTAGAGATCTGAATAGATTTCTGGATTGATTTCTGTAAAATTGATTACACCTACAGGAGTGTTTCCAATTTGAGAAATAAACCCTCGCTCATACCTGCGTTAGGTAATGACATTCTAAATCGTGTTTAGATGGTCAGTTCAAAAGCAGCAGAATCGTCACAGTACTGTTCCTTTCTATTCAGATCTACAATGTACCAACAATCCAGATGTAATGAAGTAAACCGTTACGGTAGCTTAGGGGAAAAGCATTCGACCGGCAATCGGGAGACCCAGGGTTCGATACCCCACTAGGATGGATTTTTTTTATTTGTGTTTACATACATTGTATAGTATAGATCGTTCTTTAGTTTCTATAGTTAAATTGATATAAACCTTGATTTCAACGACTTCCAGGTAACTTTTTCAGCTTTTTGTTTCAAATTGCACCATATCACTATTACGTGCATGTTAAATTTGAACGTTGTAGAGTGTAGACCTACCCGTCTGGTGTCGAATTAGGGTCTATTAGTTAGTTATAGTAGCCCGAGTGTTAGCACACCGCTGCTTGGCTGCGCGGCGCCCTGACGGGCACCTAGATAACACCAGGAAAGTATTTTGAGCGAGTTTCAACTCCCTTTTTTTTTACCCAGAAAGAATGTGCATACCCCACTCGATTATGACAGTTTTCTATCATGTATTATGTTTTCTTGACAGCTGGGTATTTTCGAAAACACCCCAACGCTGCTAGTTTTATGAGTGCCCGAGTGTACTAGTGCTCGGCTTGACTGCGGTTCCCTAACGAGCACCAATAATAATTGTATGTGAACAAACAAACGGTCAATCGGTCATTACAAGTTTTCTGCCTAATTGACCCCAACCAATGTTCATATTATTATCTATAACTTTGCATTGTTTTAGTTTGTTTGCGACCTGAACAACCTGTGGTGTGGCTTATCATAAGTTTCGATTAATTTGATTCATTGTTTGTAGTCGAATGTTGCTATTATAGTAACCTAAACATTCTCGCAATTGACGTATTTTTTTCCCCTTGTGTCCATATCTACTGTCTGTGTCAACTGTCGAGCGACAATCTGTTTTATTTCCTCCTTCGAGACTATGACTCAGCGGTCTGCGCGGCATACATAAGCCAGAGAACTATCAAGACATCGCGAATGATTGCGCGGTGTGGGGCAGGGGTGACACCCACTCCATGACCTGCTCAATGGAAGTGCGTAACGGTGAAGCTATGACTCAATTTGACGAGTGGAGAAGAAAGATTGACTGTTATTTTTTCTGTGTTTAGTGTTTGTATGTTTGTTTGATTCTTTGCTTTTTACCAGTCACGAATCGTGGGGAATCCCAAGCGGGGAGAATTTTGCGATAATGTGCATATAATCTATCTATATTATGTGGAAGTTATTAGGGTTTGGGACGAGTTTCATAGAATACATGATTATAATATACTATAGGATTTCACCTATGTTTTATCAGTTACATGGTTTGATAATCAAGAAGAGTATAAAATAAATAAGTTAGCGCGACGTGCGGCGCAACGTGCACTCATGTGTTGATGATTGCATCTGAACTGTTAGTAATATCATTACCAACTTGTGCAAGAATGTCAATAAAAAAACTTATCCAACGATAGCCACACCTAATTGCAAAGAATTATCATTAAAATTAATTACGGGACCTAAGACCACGAGCAATTTTTTGAACATGCTTTTTTTAAAGTGGTTTTTATGTAATTTAGCTCTACTCAAAAAAATGAATAGATGATTTACAGATAGGGGTGTGCGAATATTCGAAATTTTCGAAGTATTCGAGAATAATTTACTATTCGTATTCGATTCGAAACTCGAATAGTAACTATTCGAATTTCCGAAGTATTCGATTGAAATTCCCGCTAGTATGCAGGAAACTACATTACCGATCGACGCACCCTATCGTCAACTCCCCGCAACGTGTTTCGCGGTCGTACCACCAAAAACCAAGCTGTACCAACTTTAACAAACAACAGCATCTGATATCACCGTTGTCACGACGTCGTTGAACGTAAGAAATTACTCCGAAAACGTGATGCAAACCTCATCTTTCTTGCGAAAAAGTTTCTAAACATGGTCTTTTCCTCGAGTAAATGCTCATGTAAAAACCCGCATAGGGCTCTCGTACTTACAGATTACGAAGAAGAAGCGGGCCTTGAGCCCGAAACGGACATAGCCCTAGGCCTAGCCTAGCCCTACACCGCTTCAAAGTCTAGGCCCTAGCCTACGGCAAAAAAGTGCGATTTGGTACTTTTTTCCCCCCAAAAAGGGAACGAAGCCGAATGTATGCATTGCAAAAAAAAAAAAAACCCCCACAGGTCAAAAACAGCAAACATTGTTTTAATTCCTGTGCTTTGCACAATGCTAGGCCCTAGCCTACCTAGACCTACCCCTAGGCTAGCCTACTTAGGCCTAGGCCCTAGCTAGCCTACCTGGGCCAACCTAGACCTGGGCCTAGGCCCTAGCCTGCCCAGGCCTAGTGCTAGGGCTAGCCATTGAATTTTGCCAAGGCTAGCCTAGGGGAGACCTGGGGCCAAAGATCCCATTATTAATAAATAATATTAATATTAATAGCCATAATAAATAAAACTTAAAAACAAATAAATGTTTATTTTTATGTGTGCGCACTGTTTTGACAACTATTCGATATTCGACTTCGATATTCGACTTTTTTTACTGTGTACTATTCGATATTCGTATTCGAACTCAAAATCACTATTCGCACACCCCTATTTACAGAATATGATATTTAAGCTGGGATTTTTTTTCGGGGGGGGGGGGCAAGGGACTGGTCTTTATACATAAAATGGTACTTCCCTAACTAACTCAATAATCGTCTACAATGAATGATAAAATGAAAACTTACAAAGCAATTTAAACATACAACCCCTTTGTTCAAAAAGCAGTTACCAGGTATCTCAAGAAGTCTTTCAGCAACGTTTTTTTACATTACATGCCGGTATGCGGTAACTGGTACCGGGTACCTATTACGGACGTGGGTTTTTAATCCATTTAGTTTTTGGTCCGGAAGTTTTATGAATCTTTATTTTTCTTCATTCACAGCATACAAATTGCCATTTTGGTATTTCCTGATAATGTACATGATTAGTTTTTTTTTTTTTACCTTTAATATAATAAATGATTCTGAACAAAATATGGTTATATGCAATTAACTTAGCCACCCTACCCTCCTAGAACAGCTAACTTTATCTTGATCTAACTCGTTCGACGAGTGAGCCCGAGCCGAGAAGCTGCATGTGTGAACGTCTGGCGCAACGCTGACTGAGACGCGCGCTTTCGGAGCTTCTGCGTACATGGTGTATCACAGCCGCACAAGGCAACAGCGACCGTGTATTGACGGCTCATTTTCGAATATTTTGAGCGACACTGTGAAGTCCCCCTCCAGGGCCTCTCTCAAGCTTCTCCTTCCACCAACATAGGCCACTATACCGAGGTCCTGTCCCACGTCTTAAACTAGTCTCCGCACCAGCCTCAGCGACTCTTCTCAGTTGTAAAAATGTTTGTAATTTGTTTTTTCAATAGGTACACAAGAGCCTTTCACTATTGAATATATCTGTCGACAAAGTATTTAGCCGGGTATACAACCGAATGCCAACGTACCTGATGGTAGCTTGTGGGCCAGACGAGCGTTGGGTCCGAGTGTCTGTTCCGAGCCTGGTTCTGTTGGTTCTGGAAGAGCGGTGGCCTCCTCCTTGGTACAAGCGCGGCCTGACGGAGCGCGTCTGCCGGCTCTGCGTAGAACGGGCTGCCCTGTTTCGCGAGAGGCGGAGTTGACACCGGTTCAGCAATGTCGGGGGCGACGGGGGAGAGGGGGGAGTTGGGTGGGGGGGTCGAGGTGTTTATCACGAGGCCCAGCCGGTTCCGTTGGGATTCCTGCAAGTTAGGGAAGTGGCGTTAGCAAGCTTAGACGCAAATTTTCGTGGGAAAGGAACCAAGCACAGGGGGTTTGGAGGACTCAACAATAGTGCTGCAGACAAAATTCTTTAAAATCAGGTTTTTAGATTGTGTTTGGTGCATTTGAAAGAAGAAGTGGGCTGAATGCAATGCCAAAATCATGTAGTTTTTGTGCAGTCGATACTCGAAACTAGAAAACTATTACAAGGAATTAGAACGCTAACATCCTGACGAGATTGATCATGTTATACGCCCTTGCAATCTCTATGTTTCATGAACAGAAATGCTTCCTTTCATTTGAGAATGTACACATTAAAAAGGCAGTGGAATTTATAAACTTAAAGTTAAAAATAAAGGTAACTGGAAAGCATGTAGAGCCTAGCAACAGCACCGTACAAATGACCAAATTTACCTTCTTCACTGTAAATTTACCCGTAAATATAGGCCCTACTGGTAAATTTCCTGAGTTTTTTATTTTACAATATAAACATTACATAAACATTACCAAAGCTATCGTATCAAGTGTATATTTTCCGGTAAATTCGAAAGTTTTAATTTGACAGTAAATCAACATCACAGTTTATTTATGGAGTGTACTTTTCCTAACATGAATCTATGGGATTTAACAAAGAAATATTTTCATTATTAATTAAAATTAAGTAAACGTGATATTAACGAACTGCTTAGTTTGAAACTCTAAATACGGATTTATTTATTTTATTTATTTATATCAAATCGAGCGTGTTACACAAGATTAATGTTGTCCATGCAATGTTCAAATAAAAATCAAACGTGGAACCTTTCCAAATTCTTCGATGTTAAATTTCTCTACAAACTGTCTACAAAATAAACCTGGTGTAAAGACTCACTTTAGCTGAATTGAGCGATACACAGCTGCTGGAAACAGGAGTGCCCACTCGCTCCAAGAGATCCGGTGACTTTTTGTTTCCGCAGCTTCCCAGACTGACTTCCTCGGGCGAAGAGAAAGGCGAGGATCGCGGGATCGCGTGAGGTTTGAACGTCAGCATCTCGGGACCCCACACATCTTCATAGTCGCTTATTTTATCGGCTATTGAGCTCCTGAAACATATTAAACATATTTTGGTTAGTGTATGTATATATTAGAGCTGGGCAAAAAATCAATATTTGAATGCAATATTGAAAAGTGGGAATATTTTCAATATTGAAATTTGGCTTCATATTGAAACATCTAAATTGTTTCGTAATTTTGGTGGAGGTGCCAGGTAGGTAGTCAAAATTATAATAATCCTGGCTAGTCCCTCCCTTCGTCTCGATTAGCCAAGTTGCATAAATATGAGACGTGAAGCCATATCCAATCTATAGTACATTATGGTGGAGGTGCCGGGTCATGAAATGTGATTATGAGATCGTAAAAATTGTTAAATGAGTTTCTGGTAATACCTTATCAACCTTTTTTGGTCACAAATTATTAAAATGAGACTACTTTTTTAATCATGTTTCATTTTTGTTTAAAAAAAAAATATATACAAACAATTACATTTCGATACATCGATATCACATCGAAATGTTTTGTGTGAATTCGATAATTGAATGATATTGATGTCATAGCCCAGCCCTAGTTATTTAAACATTTATTTAAAGTACATTTTAGAATGTAATAAAATGTACAAGTCTTATCTTTAAACAAAGGCAGTAGACTCTTTGCAGCACTGTACCATCAACTAGCGTTCTTTTAAATGCTATGATATTGGTATGGATCAGGATAGGCAACCCAACAGTGTGCGTGGTCGTTAACTGCGGGAAACTTGTAGCTTGATGATAGATATAACGATGCACACGTTAATCAATATTATGCTTTGATGATTCATATTCAATAATATTCTGATAATTGATCATTTAAAATAGTAGTATTGAATTACATTTTTTCTTTGATTCGAACCTGAGAATCGCTACGTATTCGCACACCCCTAGTTTAACCATAATGACCAATACCAGCGAGTATCAGGCACACATTGACCTTGCAGTACAAAGTTTTGTGCACTCACCTATAGTAGACAGTGGGAGAGTCCAAGATGTCCGACTCCTGGTAATGATGAGATTCCTTGACTGACGGCTGTCGACTGTGACTCGGCCGGTGCTTCTTAGAGCGAGCGTGCTTGGGTTCACCGTTGGGAGTGCCAGCCGGTGTTGTAGGCGACATCACCTGCAAGGAGACAAGCAAATATCTTGAGTACTTTGTCCAATACTTTATATTAAAAGTTAAAACTGTATAAGAAACACATGAGAAAACCACATTTAAGAATGCTATTGTATTGCAATCAAACAAACTACAGTTTTACATCAAATAAATACATTATATAGTAATAACTAGATATTTATTTTGACATTTAAATGGGCAAACTCACAACTTGACTCAAAAGAATTAGAAACAACAAACATGGAAATGAACAGTGTTCTTTAACTTAACAGGGTTTTGAATGATCATTTCATTCCAGAGTCAAGAGTTTTACTTTACCCCTAGTTGGTATCAGTTGAGAACGCCATGGTCAAGGGATCGCAACACTGTCACAACCGTATGAACGGTTGCGACGGCCGAGATAAAGAAAAATGAATACAACAAACAGGAGTTGAGAAGATGACTTGCATACGTCTATCTACTATTAGTCTCTGTCCACACAATGAGACCCATCAGCTCAGGTACCTGTTGGATCCTGGCTGGTTTGAGCTCGAGCGAGTTGTTGGGCGAGGCCACTCCTTCCATCTCGATCTGCGGCCTCTTGGGCGTCACCTGAACGCAAGACACCTCCACGTGTGGTGGGGGCGTAGAGGGGTGGTTCACACTGAAGGTCACCGTCGTAGTCACCGTGTAGTTCTGCGCGGGGGTGGGTTTTGCCCAGCGCGGGGGAGGAGGGGGAGGAGTCTTCAGGACTAGGGGGCCAGATGTGGGGGAGAGAATTTGAGCGGGACTGTTGCTGGTAGACCTCATGCCTGGAACCAGAGACAATCTTTATTAGCATATTATATACTTCACTACGTACGTACAATTTAGTAATACTTTAAACTAAACAAATTGCCTAATGTTTTAAAACAAAAAGTAGTGTCAAACTTGGGATGCCATTACAAATTGCATTGTGTGATATTAGGGTTGGAGATTAAGACTTCACAGATTGGAAAAGTATAGAGAACATGAAACAGCCTGAAGGCTAGGAACGCAACATCTTGCCTTAGATGACGGCCGATAACTTAAAGTTACCTCAACCCGTGACATGGGCTAACTTAATTTTTATATATATTTTTTTAAATTGTACCATTTCCAATAATCGGCGTTTAGTCACATAAATTTATTTCTAAGTCAAAACTTCCTCCAACATGTAAGTTAGGCTGAGTAAGGCCGAGTCTCTCAGAATATATACAATGAGGCACGATATTCAACCGCATGACCTTGACAAAATTAGGTGATCATGCACAAGCCTAAAAACAGGTGAGCTTTTGTTGCGGCACCATACGACCCACAAAAAGAACTTTCGGATCAAGTTTATTAAACTAAAAAGCTAGTTCTCACAAATAACTTTTAAGTTCAAGTTTTTCATTTGAAAAAATAGTAAGTTCAATGGATACTTAACAAAAAAAAATAACAACTTATTTTGCGAACCCTGCTTACCCAAGTTAGGAGTGGGCGAAGCGGAAGTCGTAAGGTTGAGCGTGTTGGGAGGAGTGGGTCGGGTGCGCGACAGCTGACTGGTTGTGATGTGGGTGGCCGATGTGGTCGTCACGATGAACCCACCAGATAGGCTGCTGGTCGGAGACGCAGGACTGCCAAGATCCACCGGGCTGGTGCCCCCCTACAAGCAACACAAACACATCCATGAGAAAAACAAATTGGAAACATTATTCATCTTACTCTCTGAAAAAATAATTTGTTATTAAATGAATTATTTTGCCATAATCCCAAGAAATATTAAATATTTTCAAGAACTTATTGAATAGTAAAGGATTGCAAATTCTCATACATAGTCCAAAACAAGTGAAGAATACATAATGAAAAGTGATCATGCTGTATTAATTTTTTAATTTTTAATTTATATTATGTCTTATCAAAAACAACATTATAAACAGGAAGAGAGAAAGCTGAGAAGATGTGGAAGAGATAATTACTGTGGGAAGAAATAAAATAGTGGACAAATTTGGTTGCCAAACCCTGCCAGAAATTGGAAATGACGATGGAAGATGAGATGATGACTATCACTGAGCACAAAGCCAGATTATCCGGTAGAAATGAGAAGTTAAATAAATAAAGATGAGTTAAAGAAGAAATCACAGATTGGGAAACCAAATACTAAGCCTACTGTACAGTGTGCAGCATTTTAATTTTTTATGTACATAAGCTGAGTCCTTCACACACTTTTATGACTTAGAATTTTTACATGCATTTTTGAGCATTATATTGTACCCACCTTCATTAACTTATGTGTGTGAGGTTTTGTACACTTTATTTAAAAAATATGTCAAGGTTAAATTAAAAGCAATTGAACTTATATTCCCTTCGACTTAAAAAAATATGAACGTAATGGTGGTAAACTAACAAAATAGGCATCCGCATATTATATAAACCTTGGTTTCAGCAAACAATAAATCATTTTGTCCTGCTTACAGAAGCATATTTTACTGATGAAGCATCAGTTGCACAAAATGCTCTTGTTATACAATGATTCAGCATTCTTGTCGCCATTGTTTCTCTCACGGCAAAACCCGCACATACCTTGAAAGTGCTCATGATGCTATGATGCTGTTGCTCCCCGCACAACGGAGCTAGGTTCAGCACGATCTCGGCCCCCTCGGAGGTGGGCGTTCGGTTCCGACTACCGGTGCTCTGGTTGTTGTTGCCCGAGCCGAAGCTGCTCAGAGAGCTACCGCTAGACGGGGGACTCTGGTGGCCGTCGGCCGAGCCCCGCTGGTGTTGGGCGTTGATAACCTCGGGCGGCCGGGGATTGGCCATCGGGTAGCGCCAGAACTCTGCAACACACATTTAGAATAAGGTTTTACATTACATACCAGTCACAATAAGAATCCCAAAAATATCTCTTTCATACCACTTTCAAGTAAACATTGAATGACGAATTTACTACACATATCCTATGCAACTCATATTGTACCGTATTAATGCCCAATAGGCAATAAACTATACTAGTATACGCTGCTATCAAGTAATGGCTGCACCCCTGTTTTGACCACTCAAATTTTAAACAGTAGGATATAAATATTTTTGGAAAGTTGCTCTACATAATGTCTGCACTTTTTTTCATTTTTTGGTTTTGCACTTTTTGTTTTGTTGTTTTGTTCTTCACACCGATATCTAGGGCACGAAACAATTATTTGCCGAGATTGCCTGGCTCAGTGTTTCTTCATCATCAACATCTTCATCCTGCATCTGCTTCTCCAACTATTTTCTCCACTCTTTCTTGTCCTCCCACAGCTTCAATTCCGTCACCTGGTTCCATGATTCACCTCGCTCTACGTCTCCTTCGATCAATCTTCCCCATCTTTCTCTCGGTCTTCCTACTTTTCTTTAAACTTCATCCTCTGCTTCAAAGTCTCGTCTTGGGATCCTATCCATTTCCATCCTCTTCATATGCCCAAACCATCTTAAACGTTCCCATCCTAATTTAAACCTCAATTTCTCCAGACCTAGTTCCTTTCTTAAAACGTCGCTTCTAATCCTGTCCAGTTTTGTACTCCTTAAAAACTTCATCTCTGATGCTTCCAACTGACTCTCTTCCTTTGCTCCAACTGTCCAGGCTACTGCACCATACGTAAGTATAGGTATGAAGTATGCTTTATAGAAAAGAACTTTACATCTAGTACAGGAACAGGAAAAAAATATGATATTGTTACCGCTCGCCATGCAATAAAAACAAAAAAATGTCTTTTATTTTTACCACAAACAGGCCCTACCTACCTCTGGTCATAAGTTTGGAATCGGAAGAATATACTTATTGTAGTATTCATGGAAAATTGAACTAACCCTGTCCGAGGAGAGCCAACGAAGAGAGTTGCTGCCTGTTCCTCGCCTCCCTCATCGCGCGAGGTAGCGTCAACTGCACGGGCAGCTCATCGCAGCACTGCGAGTAGTGTGCGATGAGCGACGGAATGCTCTCGAACCGGTTGTCCGAGCTCTCGAGGCTCAGCTGACCCTCGCAGGCTTGGATGAGATAGTGCTCGATGTACGGGCCCTTGCCCATTGGGAGGCGGACAGAGATGGCCATGGTGTCCGGCTGACTTGATTGCCGAACAACAAAGTTCTGGAACAAACAAATGGTCAAAATGTTAATAAATTCCATGTTCCATTTTAAATTCCCATACACTCTTTTACTACAATGAAATGTCCCAAAACCTATTTGATATTAAAAATTATTCATCAATACAACAAAAAAATGTACAAAATTATATATTTTTCGGGACATTTTGCTGTGTTTGAATACTCATAAGGCATAACGTTTAGATACATACTAGTTTCAGAAATATTTCGGTCTGTGAAAGCATGAAGTGTGAAACAATAAAATTGTAGAAATAAAAAAATTATTGATACACCCTTGCAAACAAAAAATGAAATAAAATACAGAATACCCGAAATAATTTTTATTGGACAAATATCTCCAATTCGTCTATTGTGAATTGGTTTCTCTCTTAGTTTTCAAGTGTTAAGCTGCTGGCTTCATTTAGCAATTGTTTCTTAGAGTTTTGTTCACATGCAGGGATGCACCTACCCCTTCCTCCTTGCCCTGCAGCAGATGGAAGGCCCCCGCCCTCTGGATGCCCGGGAGGAACCAGACTGGATGAGACCGGATGAGACGCTCGACCAGCCCGATATCACACGGGGCGTCACCTCCGCTGTCGCAGCCGTCCGATGACGCGGACGAGGACATGTCGGAGTGGTGCTCCTGTGGGCAGAACAAGAACAAGACATTGTAAGAGGACTGTTGGATGGATGAGCTCGGACAAACTTTCTTTACAATGTTAAACGTAGCCTACATACATAAACAAATTTCATGATCGCCAAATACAACAAATTTTCATACACACCCTGTATCACTTTTTGACCACTCCAAAAATGTGAAAAGAGGTTCTTAATAAAAGATATGTACGAGTTGTCCATTGAATGAAACAAATATTATGTGGGCTATTGACCTTAAATTTCACAGACTTTTAATCTTAGGGATGTTGTCTAAAAGGATACACACTTTGGCTTACTATTAAAATTTACTAGGAAAACGCTTAAGTCCCGCCGCGTTGTTGGATGAGCGTAATTGGTGCATTGAGCTGCCATGTGTTATGCGAATTTTCTGTTGTGCTGTGAAAAATTCATTACTTAGTCGAAGATTTTTTTAAATTAAATTAAATTAAATAAAAAATTAACTTAATTTTTTTAATTAAACTAAATTAAATAAAAAATTAACTTAATTTTTTAATTAATCGTAATTTTTAAAAAAGAAAAAATCGTAAAATTGCAATTTTCATAAGAAATAATTATTCGATTGCGCTCAAATTTAACACGAATATATTAATTCATGAAATGAAGGTTCTGTAAAAAAATCATTACAATAGGATAAAGCATGTAGGTGTTATAAGTCAAAGAATTGTTTTAAAAAAGAAAAAACCCGTAAAATTACGATTTTCATGAGAAATAATTTTTCGATTATGCTCAAATTTCACACGAATATCTTAATTCATAAAATTAAGGTTATGTGAAAAAATCATTACAATCGGATAAAGCATGAGGTGTTATAAGTCGAAGAAATTTTTTAAAAATCGAAAAAAATCGTAAAATTGCGTTTTTTATGAGAAAAAATTTCCCGATTGCGCTCAAAAACGTGGCAGTTCTAAGTTCAGAGATTTCGAAGGCCTCCATAAAATTTCATCGCAATCGGAGTATCGGTTTAGCCGGAATCGTGTTAACAAACACACAAAAATACAAAAAAAAAAAAAAAAGAAAAAAAAACATTCCGGATTTTTTTCTCCAGTGTAGTGAAATGGAATCTTCGCTTCGCTCGCTACGCTCGCTACGCTCATCCAATTAAATAGGTACATAAGATTTATTTTAAATTTATTTTGAAACTATCAGAACATGTTGCCACATGTGGCAACAGAAAGTTTATAATTAGTTTGCGGATAAATTTTTGCTTTTTCTGTTTGTCTGCAATATTTTGTTAAATAAAACATACATACATTTTTCTCTAATTCAATGGGACGAATAGTGAAAATACAAATCTACTAAAAAGGCTAAAAAAGAAAAAAAATGGTTTGTCCCAGAAAAGTAATTAATTTTTCACTAGTTACACAAAATCAGAAAATGATTTTATTTTTAGGAATGAACTTCAAATTTAAATTTTTGCCAAAAATGAAGATTCGATTCGAAAATCTAAAAAATATGCAAAAAAAACAACAGAAAATGATCTAGTTTTGAAATGCACTTCAAATTAAAATATTTACCTAAAATGAAGATTTGATTCGAAATCCAAAATTTCCTGAAAGTTGCTTAAAAATCGTGATAATTTTCTTAAAAATACCAAAATCCGGAGAATTTTTCTAAAATTTTAATTGGTCTAATAGAAAATTTTGACAAAATTTAATTCGGCAATGAAAGGGGGGACTTGAAGAGTATTTTGAAGGTCCATTTCTAAAAACTCTAAACCAATATTATAGAAAATGTAGACCTACTTCAGTTCAGTCACTCACTCTTCAAGCTACGTTGAAAATGGGTTTTGAATCCTCGCCCTTTTGCAACGCTACCAACTACACAACCACAAGCATCGCGGACTATGATTCACGGGAAAGAAGGGAAACGAACAATTACAATATTGAAATCAATTGCGTCACACCCATAAAGATCACCTCCAAGAGGTCAGTAACTGAAAGACAAATGATAGTAATCAATGCGTCCTTCATCACGGTTCATTATAAGAATCGGCCTCCCAACAAAGTTTTACAACACCCTATGCTTGGCGCATACATTAAAATGATGCCTTCTACGAACAAATTACTCAACAGGATACCATTGTTTCATTTTTGTCATTTAAATAATGTATTCCTACATCTTTGGTAAGAGAAAATTCAAATTTTTGTAACAACTCGGGGCGCATAATTAATGGAAATCCATACAAGAAGAAATGGTAATTTCTATAATGATTATCGGTAAACAAAAGAAAGCAAGCTCGGATTTATTTAGAAGACTTTTTATTAAATAAAGAAGATAAAAATCTTGAATAAAAACGCTTCCATCTCTTGGATTTAAACTTACTGACAAGAGAGCACTCTAAGGTACATGTTAAAACCCTTTCATCGAAGACATCACACGACCATCATCGATCATCGAGGATCATCCAGTGGCAATCAATCAATCAATCATCCATCATGCTCGTCAGTCAGTGGTCAAAAGTAATTATTGAAGGTTTTGATATTATAGAATACAGATTAATCAACTTGGAGCTATACGAGCTTTAAATGTTTGCTCTCTCGTGCAAGCTATCACCAAGCATAGATGAGTTGGGTGGGGTATCTGCCAATGTGCAGAACATAAATTCTTCTATAACCCTGCAGAGTCTCTGCAGACGATACAAAAACAATCGGTTACACGGCGTGCTTACAAAGATCTGTTGAGTGACCACTCTATAACTGTCTATAACAGTAACATTTTTTTTTTTAAAAAGTTGTTGGTGATGAACAATTTGATGTACTGAAAATAAAGTAGGCCTACTGTAAGTGCATGCTCCAAACGGACTAACATAGTTTAAAGTGTTCTTGTTGTAAAGCAGGGCTCGAACGAAATTAATATCAGCCCGTTTCAAGTTCTGCCCGGCACCTCCACCAAAATATTGAGGTGATACAACGGTGTAATCATACGATAATCTTCCCTCACTATTCTAGGAACAGACAAACCCGTACCTTTTGATATCAGTTATGGTGGCATGTTTTGAGAGGTAAAAACAACGTAGGCATACTTTATCACTTTACTGGATACAACTATTTATTTAATTATTTACTAAACAACGAGATTTGATTTCTGAAACGTTGTTTAGAAAAAAAAGGAGTTGTACCCATAAAAAGTGTTTTAAAAATATCGAATAATGAACGTGTCTAACTTTATAACAACAGGTATAGTTTTGTAGCACCCTCAGATTTTGTAATGTGAAACTTAAAATGATTAAAAAGTTCAGAATAATTTGATAAAACCGAGCTGCCAAAAGTGCTAACACTCAGGCTGCTCGGTAAAATAACCAATTTGAGCGCTTGTAAATGTAGGCCTACCTACAAAGATAATGTTAAAACAGACCACAAATGACATTCAAGCTAAACTAGTTAATTTACGTCGGTTTGTCTTCGTAACGCATGCCACAAAGCCCCGCAATAACTTGTGTATAAGCCGGAGGGAGTCGAGCCGATAGCAAGTTATGTTTCCGCGGCAAATCCGAGCCCTGCGTGAATATACTTCCATCAGACTGCACACATCACATACACGAGCGCAGTTGTAGAAATCACATAACACAATGACGCCACGCGAGTGGGGGGATATCCACACAAAACCACTTTGCGAACTCATGATGGATTTATTTGTATTCATAATAAGTATGGACCCACGGAACAAAAACGTATTTATAACAAGTATACACAAACGCTCCCAAGAACATATTTGTTACAAGTATGAACACACGCTGTGTTTGTAATTGTATTCACAATAAATTTGAAACCCACGCTCTTCTTGTGTGATGTATTTCTGTTTTGGGATGGAACCACGCTAAGTATCAAGTCCTCAATACTATTTTAATATAATTTTTGCACATTTGTTTGTAACTAATCTTATAACTATAATCAAGTAGTAGAATTACAAAGAAAGATAACAAATCACGACAGCTGTTAAATTACACAGTACCGCTCGGAAATAATAATTCCATATTTCCCTATTTCCAGCTTTAAGTCGGGTATGGGTGGAAGGGTCCCACTTCCACCACATAATAATATTCAAAATGAAACATTAAGTTATGCTTACATATTATTATAATGTTTATCGACTTTTTTTATTACTTAAAAAAAGTAATAAAATAAGAGTTACAATTTACACCCCTTTTACAAACGTGGCTTGAAATGAACTAGCCTGCCAGTTTTTTTTTTCTTACTAAAAGCAGTTAAATGAAGGCAGAATGACATTACAGCTATTTTATTACAATCCTAATCAACCAAAAGATAAAACAAAATTAATTGAAATTTATAACTGGCTATAAATTGGGCCCTACTTCAGTAATTCCAATATAGCAAACACCTCGATCGCAAGGATTAACTAGTTTACTATGTAATACCTCAGAATGACTTAACGCAAAGTCTCCGATTAAGCGCCTTAAGGTATTATTTGTTTAGAAGAAAATCAGCATAAAACGCACCCACCTTTTACTTTCACGTCAAGGCCTCCTCGGCTGGCGTTACAGCTGTGTCAACTTGTAGGACTCGAATAATTAGCCCCTCTACCTCTACCCCAACGCACGAGCCATGCACGTAAAGCCGGGGCTATAGTCGAGTATAAGCCGAGCTTACTCGTCATAACGCGGGACAGTAAAGAACAGCCCCTGGATTAACTGGGAAGCCAGACCTCCCCCTCCCCCTCCACACAATGCCTGTAAGCTATATGCTAAGTCAGGCTTAGAACGTATCGCAACGCACACTCCTAGGGAGAGAGCAGAGCGCATTCACATTTCATTTAATTCCATTTTGGCTTCACAATTAGCGCCGGTATTAATGTTAAATAACTTGCTTGATGATGATGCACGCATTATCTCTGTACACACGCTAGAGAGTGAACAGAGGACCCTTTGAGGCGTGATGGGTAGGATATCGTTACAGGATAGATGGATCACTACTAGCGGTTATAAATAAACCAATACAACTCTAATCGAATCACTTAAATTGTATTTTTATTAAACAACCCTCTATACCTTAACATTAAAAAAAAATTAATCACAAAAAACAAATTTGAACTTGTGTATGAATAAATCTAGTTATACGCAACGAAACTCAATTTAGAAAACGTGAAATATAAATCTAAATTCCAGAGCCAATAGCGTGAGTATTTGTGAAACGAGTGGTGAAATTAAAAAAGTAATACACTAATCGCATTAATGTAGTAAAATAACGTTACTGAGCGCAATAGCATGTACAATTAATATAAACTAGGAAAACGCTAAAGTCCCGCCGCGTTGATGGATGAGCGTTTTTTGTAAGTTTTTTGTTTGCGTTTTTTGCGTTTGTTTGCACTTTTCCTTTGCAAGTGCTTTTTGAATGCATTGAAGGTGATTGTTGTCAAGTTTCTATTGTTATTACTTGTTAATTGGTATTATAAACCCAAAAAACCCTCATATTTAAACCTTTATTTCTGTGGATTCTGGCAAACTTTTTCAACTTTTTCTTTCAAAAGGTACTACATCACCATAATCTTAATGTCCATATGAAATCTGAACGTTGTAGCCCCACCCGTTTGGTCAGAATCGGCCCAAGTGTGACGAAAATATCGCACTAAAAATTGAAAAACTTATATTATAACCTTTATTTCTATGGATTTTGGCTAACTATTTCAACTTTCGCTTTAAAAATGTACTACATCACCATAACCTTAATGTCAATGTGACATGTGAACGTTGTAGCCCTACCCGTTTGGTCAGAATCGGCCAAAATGTCACGAAAATATCGCACTAAAAATCGAAAAAAATCGTAAAAGTACGATATTCATGAGAAATATTTCTTCGATTGTACCCAATAACAATACACCTCTAAGTTCAGAGAAAACGAAGGTCCCCTACAATTTTCATCAAGATCGCATAAGCCATTTGCCCGGAATCGAGCGAACAAACAGACGGAAAAAAAAAACGAAAAAAAAACACCCGAGCTAAATTTTTTGGGGGGTCAGTGAAATTGAAGTCTTCGCTTCGCTCATCCAACAAACAGAATTAAATTAAAATACAAACATGAAAAGTAAACGCTGCAGGGAGGAGGGGGGGGGGGGGGAGAATTGATTGATTGAATAATATACATAGTGAATATATATTTAAAAAAACTTCTGTGGAATTGTTGACAAACATTTTTCAAAGGTGAGAACGACGAAGATTGCTCTTGTTATATTTTTCTACAATAAATTGATTTCTAATATGCGTTTTTTTTTAAAGTCAGGCCCGAGAATGACTCATGCCACCAAGACGTGTAGTTCGCGAGGCAACTTGAAAATAAATCAACGCCCAGGCAGATTAGTGAGGTTTTACGTGAACTGCGAAAAAAACTTAGTTATGGACCTATGGAAACTGAACTTGTAAACTGTTCAAAAACCCTGAACAAGACAAGCTAACCAGATTTCTGTCAACATTATTTAATTTTAAGCTGTAGTGATAACATTCCACTCAGTTCACGTCCAGGTCCAGCCAACTCGCGGTCCAGCCTCGCATGTGAGCAAGCAAGCCTTGCGGTAAACTAGAAACAAACATCCCATGCATCCCCTAATGAGCTTCGTGGCGGAAGGGGAGATATGACATGAAACGACATAATTCCTGGGGGGGGTCTTGATTTGTAGCAGCATATGACATGGGGGGAGGAAAAACGCACTTTTTCGTGTGTAGGTAATTATAACCATCATTCATTCACCACGATAACACAACAAACATCTATTTGATTTATCAACTGGTTGAAAACAAAGTGGAAAAAAGTTTTGAAAATACTCAGCTTTGAGGGCACTTGAGAAGAAAGGCTAGGGATTTTAATTAATGTTTATGAAGTACGATAAATCAACCCTTGGTGTAAATTTAATTGAAGTGTTTCGAATATTTACAATTGTGAAATCGAGCGTCCTTCATTCATTTAGTTTGCACTAAATAATTACAATTAGAGACAACAAAGCATACATTTACGACATATAATAAACTTACCCCATGAACAGATTGCTATAAAGTTACGCATAATTGTTATTTATTTATGTATTTTACATTTAGAAACCCATGCCAAAACCACATTGAAATGTGACCATTAGAATAAAATGTTGTATCTGCTAAAACCAACGTTTGAAAGTAATTTACTATAACAAACATCAGGTGGGTTAGGAACTTGGATAAAATAACCGAATTGTTCCTGCACGAATCATAATTTTAAACCAAAAACACTCATATCTGGTTAAAATAAGACAAACAACTTACCCCAGTGAGCCTTACCCGCCCCATACTCACACCCATCAAAACATTACTTTTACTAATATATTTATTGGAATTCTCCTTTTTCACGATTTTCATAAAACATTTGTTTTATAGACTACCACGATACCACAAAATCCCTCACATACTTTTAATATTAAATATAATACACTTATAACTCCTACCAGCTTAGCGTATTACAGTAGGGACTACATTCTTCGATAGAACGTTGTGCAGTCGTGAACATGTAGACCTAACAATTAAGCATAATATAATGTTTAAAAACGTGTAGAATTTCATTTAAAAAAGAATAAACGTGCTACAAATGAGTTTCACATTATATGTTCAGTGCATTCGTTTCGATCACGTTTTAATTGATCCAGATACATTTTAAAACTGTGCAACATCCACAAAGTAAAAGGCAAGAGTGTACTCAATATTATATTCAATATAATTAATTGATAGCACATCATACATAAACTTTTCCATTGTTTTTTTTTTAAATGGTTTCCCGTATGCGAATCGCAACCAAACGTTTATCATCAGCTGCCACACACAGCGTTATCACTCGAACACATCAGTTTTCACTGAGTGTCCCAACAGATAAAAATTAACAAAAACCTCCCCTAGTAAATTAAATCCTCCCCCATTTCGTGCACGCTATTTCTAATCTGTCATGAAGCACAGGACAAATTTTAAATTCCTTCTTTTGTCATCAACATGAACAATTAATCACCGCCTCTTTATAATTGGCAGAGTACAGTTCGTCTCCCTCCAAGATCAAGTTTATTACACATTCTTCTCGCATGACAATAACCCCCACCCCTGTAACGATTACTCAGTCTGTTGCTCCCTGCTTGTTGCGTGGCGCGCCTCGCATCCGTCTCCTTGACAGGGTGGTGTTATCACAACACAGAGTCGCAGCCGTCTGTTTACCACCTTAATCTGCGCCAGGGGACGAATATACCATTATGACGTCACGTGGGAGCGATAGCGGGTCGGAAACTATCTCGAAACTTTGTTTTACAGGAATGAAAAGTAACTTTGGTTTGCGCCTTGCGTCTCGTCTGTTTGTTATGTCAAGTGCTAGCTCGTTGACAATGCGGCTTTAGGTGGTGGCATGGAGAGCTCGTTCTGGAGTGAGCTACTTTGTTCGATATTTGACGCCAGTGATTGTTAAACATGGTCAGTATATCTGGTTCAATACAAGATCCTGGTGAAAATAGAAAATTAGTTATTATTTACACTGTACACATTATATTATTTACACGGTTGCTGCACCCCCGTCTGGGCTTGGGGTCGTATGTGGCCCAGGGTGTTCATCTGACCCTGACGATCGTACAAGGCGAGAAAAGATACCCTAGTACATTTCGTAGCGGAGTATATTAATTACTCCCTTAAACTAGATGCGAGCTCCGACAATTATTGTCGGGAACCCTCCCCCTGTCTTCGACGACCTGCCCGACGACGACGACTACGACGCGATCGATGATAAAGACGACAGCGACGTGAGAAACCACCCTTTTCCTGTGGCTGAATACGCCCAGCATGATCTGTCCACCCCACATCCCCTAGGCTAGAGTTATACTAATAACCTAACGGTTGGCGCGCCCTTAAATAAAGGTACTATTATATTGTGTTAAGATTCTGTTATTCCACCATTGATGGTGTTCTTAATTCTTTCAACTTATTCACATTATATGCAATTACTGTAAATGTATCATTATGGGACACATTACTATGAAAAGTTCGAAACAATCATTTTATGATATGACACTGAAACAGACTGTTGTAAGGGAATTAATCTGTAATATTCGTCGTCGCAACAGCGTACAGGCGTATTCATATTTTAATCTAGTTTTTGTTTCACATCTCAATGTTATTCTCAATGTTGATATAATTTACCAACACTTGTCAACCACCGGTAAAACCGGATCGCCTACGTATACCAGCATTTAGAACACCCATTTCGATAACCCTCTATGCATAAATCAGGTAAATCCTTTAACCAGTAAAAGATCAAGCGTGTTATTTATACAACAAGATAAATGCTTGTGCTTCTATCTCCGCGAGAATTCGAAATAACCCCATCTAGATTAGACAAGTTCATATTTATTTTTATCGTGCATTCTTCCGACTGTCGACTGATAGTTACATATTGTTTCACTTCTCCCGTGAATTTACATGACTGCTGAGATTTATAACGGACTCCGGCGAGTAAATAGCACTCTCAACTCTTCTTCTATTTCAAGATGTGTGGTATTATCTACACACACATAACAAAAACTTGTAGAAATACAGCCAAACCTTACACACTCAAAAGGAATGAGATCTAAAAAAAAGGGCCAAGCTCATCTACCCTTCCACATAAACGTACAGTGTCCCATAACAGCATCCTCGAAAAGCTTTTCAAAATAGAATTTGCGATTATTAATTTAACGTAATAGTTTATCAAAGTTCTTTTTTTGTAATTAATTTAAACGTAAACATGCAAATTCTATTTTGCCAAGCTTTTCGAGGATGCTGTTATGGGACACTGTACGTTTATGTGGAAGGGTAGATGAGCTTGGCCCTTTTTTTTAGATCTCATTCCTTTTGAGTGTGTAAGGTTTGGCTGTATTTCTACAAGTTTTTGTTATGTGTGTGATCTCATTACTTTTTCAAGTTCCATTACAAAATTATTTGCTAAAATATAATATTTTTATCAAAGTTGATTTAAATTCTATGGTATTAGCAGTAACAATATAGGATGTAAAATATCTAGACCCGGATTCATGTACATCCTGGGTATAGGTGGTATAACCATGGTATAACGACGGTATAAGGACTGGACCCCAATTCTTGAGTTCGTGGGAGATGAGTTGAAAACGCAATTTGAAAACGGAAGTCGTTTTCGTTTTCGAAGGAATTGGTATTCTTGAACGGTATCGTGGAAAACGTCATGGGTTGTGAGTTGGTTGAAAGAGTATCACGAAATCCAAACACTTTAAAAAGATTTGCGTATAGCAAAGAGCTCGAAAAAGTTCTATATTTATTCTAGATGGCAGTGCCTTCATAAACGCTGGCCAATCGAAAGACAAGTTGTATGAAATGATTTGATTGTTGCAATTATGTAAACAAACAGTTGAACAAGTTCATATCAAAACAATGTTGTGCTGGCATAGGGTTGGCTAGGCTTGTCAAACATGTAATGTAAGTATGAATTTTACTAGTCCTATAGCCAAATGGAACTTTAGACCTACACTGTTGTATTATAAATAATTTTCTACATCTGGGCCTAGGCCAGGGACGGTTTCTGATTGTTTTATGAGAGTATAATGACACCTTTTCTCGTTCCACACAAAGAAGAAAATTTTTAAATGTCCGCCATTTGTTTACGTATCGCACTTTCCCGCCTAACTCTGCTTATACCGTCAACAAGTGTCAAGTAACTATGGTTACTTGTTGATTATATGCCAAGTGTTTAAGGCTTATTTTAAAACCTTTATTTGGAAGCCTTCCAACAAACTTTTTCAACTTTTTTTTCAAAAGAGACTATCATTCTATAACCTTAATGTCCATGTAAAATATGAACATTGTAGCCCCACCCGTCTGGTCAGAATCGCGGGCCGACGTATTATATGTTAGCAGTAGCTAGCAGTAGCTAACATCCTTAAAGTGATTTTGAGCATGTTTGAAGACATTTTTTCACCAAGAAGGAATGGTCGTACCCCAATAAAATTTGGCATGTGTTGTCAGGTACCTAAATCCCCTCGATTGTGATAGTTTTCAAGTTCACATCACGTTACATGACGGCTGGGTAACACCTCGAAATCACCCCAACTCTGCTTGGTGTATAAGGTGCTTGAGTGTGTAGCGCACCGCGGCTTGGCTGCGGCGCCCTAACGGGCACCTAGATCTGTGTCCCCTTACACCCAACAAAGCTCTCACATGCTGAGGTGTTAGAACCAGGGGGGATGACGTTGATAAGTCGGTACCAGACATACAGACGACCGTAATACCTAACCAACAACAAACAGATTAACAACGTAAACATAAAAGGATCAGATGAAATATTAAGAGGCTTGAGTGCGGATATGCTTATGTTTCTCGTGTGCATCACTTAGTACTTTTCAGGAAAATAAAAAAAGGGTTCCGTTTTTTTTCTCGCAGCTTGTTTTTCTATTTACGCCACAGATTTTCTCCTGTGAGTCCGAAAATGATAGACGTCGATGGCGTCCGTGCCGAAAGAGTGTGTTCATTTCGCTTTAAATCCCTTCCCCGTGACAATTTTTTTTCTTTTTGAATGGGTAGACTCTAAAAATAGGTATTAATTATTCATTTAATAACTATCGACAAACGTTTTATTGTCAATAGAACAAAAAAGGTGAAAATTACGATAAAGGTGTCCCGTTTTTTAAAAAACTACCACCACGTCGCACATTTTCAAATACAAATCAACCGAAATTCTAGAACTTCCTATCAGAACGCAAATCAATATAACCTATTACGCAAATAGAAGATAAATCGTAATTTATAGCGCTATCCTTTATAAAAGCAATCCCGTGTAATCCAATAAAATGTAAGTGGATCAATTCTTAACTGGAACCGAAGAACTATCGTACGGGTTCATTTAATCCAGCCTCGCAAATATCCGATAAACGCGGGTCGCCGACGTCGTATGTAGGGCCAGGGGTTTAGCCAAGCGGGCACATAACATGTACTCCGTACAAGTGCCCCGCGTTGCGGTACGGGTGAGGTACTTGTATCGCTTCGCATGTCGGCATGTTAAGCCGAGGATAAACCAGAGTGACTTGAAGGGGCTATTACCCAACAAAATTATTTGTCTACCACATAACCTATAGCAAAATACCACACTGAAATGACAGTTTTAAAAACTGCTTTGTAAATGTGATTTTACAAGATTTTTATACACTTTTTGATCCTGAAATTTGAGAAAATTTGCGTCATGGGGAATTTCTTAAATTGGCTTTAACCTGCTTATTTTTTGTTCCATATAGATAATAGCTAGATCATCCTATCAATAAAAAATGTCACTTTAGAAAATTTTGTCTTTAAGCAGTGCCCAAATATACTTTCAAAAACAAAAAATATGCACGCCCATATCACACCCCGTCTTGGTAAAAAGCATATTTTGACAAAAAACTTGTCCATTTTTTTTCTGTAACTTTAAAAATTCATAACATATAGCCTAAATAAAATTTTGTTTTTTGAGTTTAGAGGGTGAGTACCCCTTCGAGTTTCGTGCTTTTTCGTCGAGAAAAACTAATATTTATAAACATTAGAACGTCGCATTAGAACTTGGTAAAGCATGCTGTCATATGCGACGGTGAGTGGTGTTATACTATTGTGTGAGTGCACTTTGGGTGAATGGTGACTGAACATCCCACGGAGGGAGTTTATATTCACATCAGACCTGCGCCTTCACATCAGACCTGCGCCCCCTACAGAACCAGTGCATCTGCTCGTTGTGTACATTACATTCAATTGCCTGATCGTGGCCACACAATATTACGTCCTTAATTAATTTACAAGATTAAATAAGTTCAAACCGGTATGCACTGGGCGTATACACCTGCAGCCTGAGATCTTATCTATGATAGACTTATGGTCCAGTCTTAGGTTGGTTATATATAGTAATCTTAGCTTTGTATCAGAGTGCATGGTGGAATACATCACATACATAAATTAAAATACATTCGCTAAAACACTGATCTCACTTGACAACCGTCGACAGTTTATATTATTAAATTGACTTGCTTTTGTACTCGGTGTATGCCTACATGGGCTACAATAATAGTTGAGTAATGAAAGTGTTATATTTTATTTATTGCGATCTGTCAGCACAGAGATTTTAAATTGTTTACTTCTTATGTATACCTACTTAGATCAAGCAATGGACGCATAACAATGAATAACAAGGTTATTATACCTACTTAGTTCAAGCAAGGGGGATTTTTATATTGCAGTTCATAATGTGATATTTATTTATTTTTCTATTGCACGTCTATCCTATTCACTTGTAAACACTGATTTACTAAGGTGGGTAATAAACAAATTAAGATTGCATAAATGCACACAAAATAAACAAATGTAATAGCATTGGGTTTCGCATTGTGACAGAAGACAGTGATCTTAACTAGGTGTAAATTGTGTATAGCCGTGTACAACTTGTTTACCCCCACACCCCCACCCCCACCCCGAAACATGTATACTAGCCATACGGATTAATGAAGGCCCTGAGTATAATAAACAATTGTATTGACAACGGTAATAGACTGTTGCTTTATGAAACAGTAACTTTCAGTTTTAATATCAATAAAACGCACATCTCGTATACACTATGCTATGCGAGTGCCAATAAAGAGCGCCCAATCCTCCGACCCGACACATCGGGGTCAGCCAGGACACCACTAAACTACAGGGTGGAGCCATAAACCGAGTCGCCACAGGGTGATGCAATCTACAATAATTTGTATTTTATGGCCAGTTATCCGGTCGGAATTACCAACAAAACATTGTCATTGAATCCTCAACGGTCGTAGTATGATATGAACAGTAAACAATCTTGGATGGCATGCACCAGAACAGTTTTCCTTGTTGTAGGGTAGACGTCAGATTGGGAAGATAAATTTGCGCTATTACATTATAAAACAATAATTGCAAAACAAATGTTGCCAAAAATTGCAAGGGAAACTTTTGTATTAAGTGTGCCAATGTAGAAGCAATGGTATATAAGCGTGGTCCTTTTTTTTTTGATCTCAATGCATTTGAGTGTGTAAGACTTGGCTATTTTTTTACAAGAATTTTGTAATGTTATAATTTTCTTGCATAATAATTTCTTATATATATATATATATATATACACATATATATATTTAATTTCAGATTTTCGCGGACATATGTAAACATATTGTTTTTTACTGGGGCTTTTTGCCGCGAATAATTTATTGAAGAAGAGGGCACTGACTTACCCCTCCTCTCCTGTGAACGTGGAGTGAAGGCCTCTGAGGATGGGAGATGCGACTTTCCCGAAACGTCAGGAGAGGAGGGGTAAGTCAGTGCCCTCTTCTTCAATAAATTATTCGCGGCAAAAAGCCCCAGTAAAAAAACAATATGTTTTATATATATATATATATATATATATATATATGTGCTAGTACTATAGACAGAAATTTAAAAAAGTGACTACACCGGGGTATAACATAACATATATATATATATATATGATAAAAACAAGGATCTTGGGTAAAACCGCGTCGAAAATAAGATGAACCAGGGCAGAACCTGGGCGTCCACCGACGTTTCGTCTGTACTACGTCAGACATTTTCAAGGTTGACCGTGACTCTACGGAGGTTGGAGTCACAGTGGTTGGCAAGCACGCAGCGCCCGCCTTATAATAGCCTCGGCTGAAGGTGCGGGCGGCGAGGTTATATAGAAAATAGGTGCGGGGCGGCGATGTCATTTTCTATATAACCTCGCCGCCCTACACCTTCAGCCGAGGCTATATAAGGCGGGCGCTGCGTGCTTGCCAACCACTGTGACTCCAACCTCCGTAGAGTCACAGTCAACCTTGAAAATGTCTGACGTAGTACAGACGAAACGTCGGTGGACGCCCAGGTTCTGCCCTGGTTCATCTTATTTTCGACGCGGTTTTACCCAAGATCCTTGTTTTTATCCTATGACGGGCCGCGAAAACCTACAACAATCCATATATATATATATATATATATATATCACTCAAACTGATCAAGTGCAACAGTACTAAACACACGACCACTATTCCTATACTAGGGAAACGCCAAAGTCGTTGTTAAACGAGTGAGTGAGTGAGCCAAGTGTTGAGTACCCGGGAACATCCCCTTTCCTCCCCTATACCTAAGGATCTAGCCCAGTATGAGGAATGATACCGGGTACTCAACACATGGCTCACTCACTCGTTTAACAACGACTTTGGCGTTTCCCTAGATATTTAAATTGAACAATTGAAATGCGAATCGTGTTCAAAACGTATTTGCGTGAAACATTAACAAATTTCCAAGAAAAAACAAAATCACCCAAGTTTTATTTCCAATTAAACACCCTCAAAAATAATATGTGGGTGTAAAAATATAAAAAAAGTTCGAGCTAACGGGTATCGAACCTCAACCCTCCGTGTGGTAGGCTAAATGCTTACCAATAGGCCACCCAAGTAGCACAGAAAATGTGTGCGCTTATGGGCCATCAGCGGCAAAGTGATGGCAAAGTTTTGCGTTGATGGGCCGCCTATGGCCCATAAGCACACAGCCGACGGGAATCTAATGAGAGTATATAACACATTTTGATGATGGATTAAAAGGAATAATTTAATTGTCAATTTCATCATGTTACGCTAATCATTCTCGCTCTTCTTCGTCGATTTAAGGAATATTGACGCTCTCACATTCAAGGTATATCATTTTAGTATCATTTAAACTTATTATTTGATAATATATATATTATTATATATTATTATATATTATTATATATTATTATATATCATTCCGATACCGAATACTCCACGTAGGGTTTCCAAAATAATACTTTGATTATTGCATGCAATCGACATAATTTTTAAATTAATTTCAAACATGTTTATAAATACGGTCATTAATTTCATTGCAATATGCAGAATTAATCCGCTGTCGATAATGCTGTCATGTATCTGTAATATGCCTTTGCACTTGCCGTTTCGTAGTGCAAATTTCACATACTTGACGCAGATGGAAGAAAACGAAAAATCTCTTTAAATAGAAATATATTCATTACAAATAAATAATATGTCATATTGTATGTTTGTAGAACTACAGCAAATAAATCGGCTTAATTAATATTTAAAAAAAAAATCTTAGTTTATCAATAATATGATCATAATATTATGACATTGCCAAAACTATTTGTTATTTATTTTTGGGTTGAGCAGTACGACCAGTATAGACGATTACAGTAAAAATTATGACACGTTTATCTCAGACATAATTATTCCTGCTTGTAATTTTTTGGTTGAAAGGCAGATTTTTTGTATCTATGTGTAACACAAACTCTTGTCTACAAACTGACATATTTGGATTTCTTGCACTGTACGATTTTTTTCATCCGCCGGTACGAATAGGTGGAAGAAATAAATTATATAATTGCAAGATATTAACAACAAAATTTTTCCAAGTAATAGAAACAAAAATCATCCTTCAAACCAAAATTTATGAGCAGGGATATGTCCGGGGTATAAGTAATTAATTTATCTGTAATCATCTAGGCCTATATAAGGCTTACTATTAAACCCAAAAAAAAATAATAAGTTTTGAAAATGTCAGATGATCATTGATAAACTATATCTGTTTTTTGTTTTAGGCTTTACAAAAAAAATGGCCAATAGGGAATATTTGGTGTCTAGGCCTATATCAAAGTAGGGAGAGAGGCTTAAATTTAGCGATTACTTTACTGTCTGTCCGTCTGCCCGTGTGTGACTGGTAAAATTAATAATAAATACAAATCCAAACTGAGCTCCTAATCACTTTCCGTCAATTTAATTCATACCATTTAGATATATGGGCTTGATTCTCTTTGGTCAATTTAAATATGAACGAGAGTAGGCTTACGCTTAAAACAACTCAATTTGAATACATATATTATCGAATCTTTAGTTTAATGATCAACCTGAGATGGCATTAATTTAGTTTCCATGTAAACATGGTACGAAATGTTGAACAAGACGTTCCACAATGCATACACGCTGGGTACATCTTTATAAGGTAGCAGGCGCGCTCCTCTAGCAGTGATCACGGTGGTGTAGCGGTCAAACGTTCCAGAGTCCGGCGCAGCAGGTTGGGGTTCGAGTACGGCGATGGGCAATAAAAATTTATCTATGTCTAATAACTCTCTCTGTATTAACTTGAATTTGTTCTCTTACACACAGTTCATATAAATTGAAATGCTCGCACAATTGAAAAGTTATATAATTTGAACTTTTTAATACTTTTCGTTTCTGTGCGTGACTTCCTCGCGTCTCTACTAGATGGTGCTAGTGTTCCCGAAACATTCTCACCGCCGGGCCGTAAGCATCCCGCTGTGACAAAAGTGAAGCAACTGTCGGATTTGCTACAGCGGCCCGCCTGTGGACCATAAGCGGCGAACTGATGGCAAACTGTGTATCGCCGGCTATGGCCCATAAGCGGGCCGTTGTCACAAAAATGCAGCACAGTATTTTCGAAACTGATGGTTTTGCTACAGTGGGCCGCTTATGGCCCATAAGCGGCGCGTTGCTTATGGCAAAGTTATGGGCCCCTGGCCAACCCCATAAGCGGGCCGTACCCGCATCGCCGCTTATGGGCCATCACCCCAACTGATAGCGATGTTACAGCTCGCCATAAGATCGCCATCACTTTGTGCTACTTGGGCATGCAAGCCACGTATATGTGGTCCCGATAGCTGCTACTAAACAAATGCTATCGATATTTTAAAAAATCACATTTTTATTTATTGTAGGAATAAATCGCAATGGATCTAGTTGATTTTGTTAGCAGTTCTCAATAATTTCGTACCGGATGTCTGTTTAAAATTTCAGCCCAATCTGTTCAGCGGTTCGGCTGATTTTCGACGTACAGACAGACAGATAGACAGACAGAATCACAGAATGAGAACCGTTCGAGTTGAATGGAGACACTCGGTCGCTCCGCTCCCTCGTTTAATACTAGGAAAACGCCAAAGTCGTTGTTAAACGAGTGAGTGACCTATGTGTATAGTATCCGGTATCATTCCCCATACTGGGCTACATCGAGCCTTAGGTATATGGGAGAAAAGGCGATGTTCCCGGGTACTCAACACATGGCTCACTCACTCGTTTAACAACGACTTTGGCGTTTCCCTAGTTATTTAAATTGAACATTTAAAATGTGAATCATGTTCAAAACGTATTAGCGTGAAACATTACCAAATTTCCAAGATAAAACAAAATCACCTAAGTTTTATTACCCATTTAACACCCATCAAAAATAATATGTGGGTGTAAAAATATAAAAAAGTTCGAGCTAATGGGTATCGAACCCCAACCCTCCGTGGTCTAAATACTTACCAATAGGCCATGCAAGCCACGTAGTTATCGTCCCACTAGCTGCTACTAAACAAATGCTATAGATATTTTAAAAATCACATTTTAATTTATTGTAGGATTAAATCGTAATGAATCTAGCTGATTTTGTTAGCAGTTCTCAGTAAACTCGTACAGAATGTCTGTTTAAAATTTCAGCCCAATCTGTTCAGCGGTTCGTCTGATTTTCGACGTACAGACAGACAGACAGAATCACAGAATGAGAGCCGTTCGAGTTGAATGGAGACACTCGGTCGCTCCGCTCCCTCGTTTAACTAGGGAAACGCCAAAGTCGTTGTTAAACGAGTGAGAGAGCCATGTGTATAGTACCCGGTATCATTCCCCATACTGGGCTAGATCGTGCCTTAGGTATATGGGAGAAAAGGCGATGTTCCCAGGTACTCAACACTTGGCTCACACACTCGTTTTACATCAACTTTGGCGTTTTCCTAGTTTAAATTGAACATTCAAAATGCGAATCGTGTTCAAAACGTATTAGAGTGAAACATTAACAAATTTCCAAGATAAAACAAAATCACCTAATTTTTATTTCCCATTTCACATCCCTCAAAAATAATATGTAGGTGTAAAAATATAAAAAAGTTCAAAACTAACGGGTATCGAACCCCAACCCTCCGTGCGGTAGGCTCTATGCTTACCACTATGCCATGGCAGACACGTAGAGTTCGTCCCGCTAGCTGCTACTAAACAAATGGTATCGATATTTTAAAAAATCAGGGATTAAATCGCAATGGATCTAGCTGATTTTGTTAACAGTTCTCAGTAAACTCGTGCCGGATGTCTGTTTAAAATTTCAGCGCAATCTGTTCAGCGGTTCGGCTGATTTTCGACGTACAGACAGACAGAATCACAGAATGAGAGCCGTTTGAGTTGAATGGAGACACTCAGTCGCTCCGCTCCCTTGTTCAAATAGTTTAGGAATATGAATATTTTGTGTACAAAACTAGGAAAACGCCAAAGTCGTTGTTAAACGAGTGAGTGAACCAAGTGTTGAGTACCCGGGAACATCCCCTTTCATCCCTATACCTAAGGCTGGATCTAGCTCAGTATGGAAAATTATACCGGGTACTCAACACATGGCTTACTCACTCATTTAACAACTACTTTGCGTTTCCCTAGTTTAAATTGAACATTCAAAATGCGAATCGTGTTCAAAACGTATTAGCGTGAAACATTAACAAATTTCCAATATAAAACAAAATCACCTAATTTTTATTTCCCATTTAACACTCCTCAAAAATAATATGTGGTTCTAAAAATATAAAAAAGTTCTACGCAACGGGTTTCGAACCCCAACCCTCCGTACGGTAGGCTACATGCTTACCAATAAGCCATGCAAGCCACGTAATTATCGTCCCGCTAGCTGCTACTAAACAAATGCTTTCGATATTTAAAAAATCACATATTTATTTATTGTGGGATTAAATTGCGATGGATCTAGCTGATTTTGTTAGCAGTTCTCAATAAACTCGTACCGGATGTCTGTTTAAAATTTCAGCCCAATCTGTTCAGCGGTTCGGCTGATTTTCGACGTACAGACAGACAGACAGAATCACAGAATGAGACCCGTTCGAGTTGAATGGAGACACTCGGTCGCTCCGCTCCCTCGTTTAATTATTAAAAAATATACAAGTTATTCAATGATACATAAATATTGACTTTATACAGATTTAAATTTAACAATATTGTCATTCTCGCAAGTTTTTTTCCATTCGTTTCAACGAGTTGGATGTGAAAACGGCCAACCCCCAAAGAATACTGTAACTAATGTGATCCAATGTTTCATTGGTCAGATTGTGTAGCTCCATTGTTGCCACGTCAATAACAATATACAAGCACTCTTGAGAGAAGCGAAGCCCCCAAATGTAACTTGCCGACTTCACTCTTTTTTCATTAAACTCTCCAAACCCTTTCAGCTAAAAGACTTTCACTTTTCTCAATTTCTCCCAGACGTGGGCGAGTTAAATTCCACACGGGCGACTTGACAGGCCGGCGGTCAGCTGCCTGAGCTATATTGGATCCAGGACCAGGGGCAGACGCGCCACGGCCCTCTTGATTAAACAACTTCCACATCGCTAATCTCATTGATGGGACGTCCTTTCACTTTCAGCCCTGTCACTTGAACAAAAATCCGAAAAATGGTTTAGGCGGATCCAAAAAAGATCCGCCGAGCTCAAAGCGGCTATCTAGGTGCCCGTTAGGGCGCCGCAGCCAAGCCGCGGTGCGCTAAACACTCAAGCACCTTATACACCAAGCAGAGTTGGGGTGATTTCGAGGTGTTACCCAGCCGTCATGTAACGTGATGTGAACTTGAAAACTATCACAATCGAGGGGATTTAGGTACCTGACAACACATGCCAAATTTTATTGGGTACGATTATTCCTTCCTGGTGAAAAAATGGCTTGAAACATGCTCAAAATCACTTTAAGGATGTTAGCTACTGCCTACTACTACTACTACTGCCTACTACTGCTCACATCTAATACGTCGGCCCGCGATTCTGACCAGACGGGTGGGACTACAATGTTCATATTTTACATGGACATTAAGGTTATAGAATGATAGTCTCTTTTGAAAAAAAAAGTTGAAAAAGTTTGTTGGAAGGCTTCCAAATAAAGGTTTTAAATAAGCCTTAAACACTTGGCATACAATCAACAAGTAACCATAGTTACTTGACACTTGTTGACGGTATAAGCAGAGTTAGGCGGGAAAGTGCGATACGTAAACAAATAGCGGACATTTAAAATTTTTCTTCTTTGTGTGGAACGAGAAAAGGTGTCATTATACTCTCATAAAACAAAATCAGAAACCGTCCCTGGCCTAGGCCCAGATGTGGAAAATTATTTATAATGCAAAAGTGTAGGTCTAAAGTTCCATTTGGCTACAGGACTAGTAAAATTCATACTTACATTACATGTTTGACAAGCCTAGCCAACCCTATGCCAGCACAACATTATGAACTTGCTCAACTGTTTGTTTACATAATTGCAACAATCAAATCATTTCATACAACTTGTCTTTCGATTGGCCGGCGTTTATGAAGGCACTGCCATCTAGAATAAATATAGAACTTTTTCGAGCTCTTTGCTATACGCAAATCTTTTAAAGTGTTTGGATTTCGTGATACTCTTGCTTTCAACTCACAACCCATGACGTTTTCCACGATACCGTTCAAGAATACCAATTCCTTCGAAAACGAAAACGACTTCGTTTTCAAATTGCGTTTTCAACTCATCTCCCACGAACTCAAGAATTGGGGTCCAGTCCTTATACCGTCGTTATACCATGGTTATACCACCTATACCCAGGATGTACATGAATCCGGGTCTAGATATTTTACATCCTATATTGTTACTGCTAATACCATAGAATTTAAATCAACTTTGATAAAAATGTTATATTTTAGCAAATAATTTTGTAATGGAACTTGAAAAAGTAATGAGATCACACACATAACAAAAACTTGTAGAAATACAGCCAAACCTTACACACTCAAAAGAAATGAGATCTAAAAAAAGGGCCAAGCTCATCTACCCTTCCACATAAACGTACAGTGTCCCATAACAGCATCCTCGAAAAGCTTGGCAAAATAGAATTTGCATGTTATTACGTTTAAATTAATTAGAAAAAAAGAACTTGGATAAACTATTACGTTAAATTAATAATCGCAAATTCTATTTTGCCAAGCTTTTCGAGGATGCTGTTATGGGACACTGTACGTTTATGTGGAAGGGTAGATGAGCTTGGCCCTTTTTTTAGATCTCATTTCTTTTGAGTGTGTAAGGTTTGGCTGTATTTCTACAAGTTTTTGTTATGTTTGAATCTACCGCAAACAACGATTACAAACATAAAGAGATGTGATATCAGCCGTGACAAGATGGAAGGAAGCCATAGGGTCGAAGGTGAACCACAGGCCGAACCGTTTAGTAGATTTTTAATAATGGTACATATACCTTCTATGTTTTAGGTTTGACGTCGGCGGTTATAAAGCCAATCTTGTAAGTCATACAACACATAGTGTGCGAAACAAACCCTATTAATAATATTACAGAGTGGATTCAGAGGACCTCAGCCCAAAGATGTTTATTTACGTTTTGATCCGGGGGAAAACGATATTTCGATCAAGCGAAGTTTAAAATAACAATTTTATTGTTGAAGAGTAAATCTACATCGTGTTAATAACATGATTGTGCACTTTACAATTGATACTTATTACTCCTAGGTAGCCAGTACTAATTAAGGCAACACATCCATACAAATATGTTTTATTGGATTTGGAACACTATTCCAACAGCAAAAACATTTCTATTGTCATGCTGACAAAATGCCATGTGTACCCGGCACCTCCACCAAAGGTCTGGAAAATATTCGGAAGTAGGTTCAAATACACTTCAAGAAGTTACATTGTAACATTATTCAAATAGCAAAAATAATTCTATTACGAGCTGACAAAATGTAGCGCGATCAACGTTAAGAGGCATGCTTACCCGGCACCTCCACCAAAGGCATAACAGCATTACGTATTTAAATGAAACATCACTCAACTTTGTTGATAATATGTCAGAACGTCGTAACCTAAAGTCACAGTTGTCTGCTGTTGTTCTGGGATACACGACATAATCTTCAAAGTGTGACTAGCATCTCGTAACCTATTGGCTAAATGCCGTGAAATGTTTCCGAAAATTGTTTTCATGTGGACACACACACAGTGTGTTTTCGAAATAAATTTTTGAACAAGTTTTCAAGAATAGAGAATGTTCTATTTTCGAAAGCATATTTTCTATGTTTTAGAAATATGTTTTCAGTGTGTACTAACTTGTATGGAAATTTCCATAAGGTGCATGTTATAATGTAGTGCAAAGAAACAAAAGGTAAAAACTTCCCGTGGAAACATGTTGGGGACGTTGCTCATGTGTCGCTGGCTTTACTCTTGAATACAAACGGTTTTCTTCACGAATTGTTATAAATAAACTGTGCGCGTAGCGGGCATTCGATCGTTTAGCGATATCTAGTTAATGCCGCCATGAAATCAGTGCCCCAAAGAAGATCACGTATTTCCCTAGAAACCTATACCTCAAGAAGACAAATGAAAATCAAACTCTGTGGGTCAAACGGCGCTCGAAATATCTGATGTCGTCGGAACCAGCGACGCGATCCTGTGTAATTGGTGTAATGGCAACAATGTAAATGTTTGTGATAGTTGATTACCAACCTCTCAACACTAAACTAACATCCCCAAGCTCTAATTAAGAGGGTTACTGTAATGATGTTATGAAAAGCACGTGATCACGGTTACAAGTGGCGCCCAACTAGGTTTATGTGTAGACTGTAGACTATACCGGCCGTGCGTCCAGGTCAACAAGATTCAGTATATAGGCAGCTCTAGAACGAATACGTATGATTTCACGCCCGATTTTACAGGAATCTAGATTTCTTTCATCAAACGTTCGTCCCTGAACTATTTCATACAAGGTTGTAATTAATAATGCTTGATTGCGTTAGATCAAAAAATATTTTTCCGAAAGAGTCAAAATCTTAATTATTAATGGACTCGGTCAACATCTTTTTTACACGTCAAATCGAGTGAATCTCACATACAATATGAAGCACGTTTTGAATACAAATTTTAACCAGACTTATTTGAAACTTTAGATACGGTAGGTGGTTGCTTATACATAAGATAAACGCATTTCTCGCAGGCAACATTAGCCTATCACGTTACAAAATAAATGCTTCCAATACAAAAGTTCTAGAAATGAAAATAACTTACAATTTTATCTTTTCTCATATTTACGGTATGATAAGAAAAGCAATACTATTATGAAAATGTGCTCTGGTGTGAACTATGACGTTCAAAATGTTTGGAGTAAAAATTAGGGCCAAAAATGCTCCAGATTTTACCCTTGCATTCCGCATTAAAGGCTGCGGTTTGACCAAAGCGATACAGGAATTGACTATTTTTATTTCATATTTTGTCTACTTTAAAAAGTTTCCTATTGACCTCATTGCACTAACTTTTCTTTGCCCTAGTGCGCATCGATGGGATGGATGTGACCAAGAGTTAGGTTCAAAGGTCTGACACTGCGGAAGCAAAGACAATACAGATCAGCTTGGCTTTAGTTCTTTTGGGAAAGAAAAACATCAAAAGGGGGGGAAAACATCAGTTTTTTGGGATTTTTTAAAACGAAAAATTTTACGCTTTCGCTTTACGGTCCGTGGAAGCTTTTTTGCGTTTCTTACGTTTTAAAATTTTATGACGAAATAATACTTTTTAATTACTTCTCATGCTCACGGTCAAATAATATTTTCATTATAAAAAACTACCATTATATAGCATTGCTCCTTTTAAAGCATATTTGGTTTTCAGACACATCCAAAAAAACAACTGGGTTTGTCGAAATTCCCCGTTTGTTCTCTTTTTTAATTATGTTTTTTTTTGGGAAAAAATGAACGAACTCAAAATTAACTATCAAATGGTTTTCAAAACAAATATACGTTTTCAAGAACAAAATTTTTTTTCAAAAGTTAGAATTAGAAAATTATGTATTTAAATGTTTGCCTAAAAAAACTTTTGATTTAGAACACATTTCAATTGGACAATAAAAAATGGCACTGGTAAATGAACAAGGGCCCTGCGCATTTACTTAAAAACATTGGTATATTTTATTTGTAGTACGTTAAAACATGTTTAGGTGTATAAAATGTATGAAACAATAAAAGCCATGAAGTCTTTCGGGGTATAATGTAAAAAAGAAAATCACTGGAAACCCCCTTGTTTTTCATTGAGCACATCCATTAAATCCCGTTTTGTCTTGTCTGCTATAGAAGGACCGCCCGCCCATGAAAAATGGGTTCCCAAATCTTCCCCCGTAAACCCCCGAGACTTTGAAACGAAACCCAAAGACGGTGCAATAACAAAAGAGTATGGCCTATTCGTCGCTCCGTGGGAAAATGGTACGCCTATCGAAAAGGGCCTAAGTGGGTCTCATGCTACAACCCCTGTTCCTGAAACAACCAAACCGCCTTCTTCGTTCGTGCAGTTCAACTAAAAACACGTTCTATTATCAACACAACACACCCAACGAAACAACACTGTGCATTAGCCCTGAAAGTAATCATTCCATTGCATTATCATTCGGTTGAATAGTTAACTTTTAAATTTTATCTCTCTTCTAACCGACATCTTCATGTCTATGTAGTTCCAAGTTCAGATATTGATTAAAAACAAGTACTGTGAACATAATGATGAATACCCATGAAGAGATCAGGCGAGAAAAAAGTAATTATGCCAATTTTATTTGGGGGAGATGCACCTGTCCCTAAATGTTTATAATATAATTCCCCTAAAGATATTAAAATATTCTCTAAGAGAGATTTGGAGCGTCAACTCTGGGGTCTATAACGACCCTCAGTTTTTTTAATTGCCCATTGTACCAAATCCACTCACCAGCGTTTTACCAATTTCCAATTGTACCCAAATCCCCTTAATCATTTACAATAGTGAACCAACGGTTGTGAAAGGCATACGTTAAATTTGGGGGGGGGGGGGATTTCAAAAAGCGTGTGAAAAATAGATTACTCTTTGTATGATTATCAATTTAACCGTAAAAAATCGTTGCTATAGTATTAAGAATGTTTTACATACAACACTTGTAAAAAAGACAACCAAAAATTAAACAAAAAAATTTGACCTATCTAAAAACACTAGTTCAATTTTCAAAAACAACAAAAATTTCCGAAAGTTTTGTACCCATGTGAATTGTGAAATGAAATATTGAAAACATTGCGTGGATTTTGACAGAAAATAAAAATATACAGAAACATAGTCCTTCTATAAAAACCCAAGGTTTAAAAACAATATATTTTTAAAATTGTGTTTTACCATTTTACATCAAGGGAAACCCAAAATTTGTCCTATAGATTAAAAAAGTATAATATAATAGTAATTCGTATAAAGAGCAACTTCTACATTGTAATAACTGTAACTGTGTAAGAATTATGGCGTCCTGAGCATATTTGAAGTAACTGATTCCAGATCCTTATCTCATTATACTCCTGCATTAAAATCAGTGAATTATTGTAAGTACCTACGTGAGAAGCACACGAGAACGGCATGAATACACGAGGTAAGCGCTCGGTAATATTGAGTCTGATTGTATCAAGCAAGGTTTATGACAACACTAAACAGAAGTCGAGTTTGTAACTTCAGCTTGAGTCACGTAACTACACGGATCTTGATCCGGATTCACTTTTCTAATGACCTTGCCCACTTAAAAACTAGCCATAGTTATTCTTCAAACGACAAAAAAAAACTCTAGACCGGGTAAATATTTATATTCATCGCCTCTTTTATTAACTACATTAATTATTTATGTACGCCTTTGGGTGTAGTCCTGGCAGACAGGGAATGGAATGTACCAACTTCCGGAGGTAAGATCACAACCAGTTCCAAAACACGACGTTTCTGGTGGAGGGACTCGTGTCTTACTGTCCAAATCTGTTGAGATGTTCTATCTTTGCATCTTACGAGGATTTCGTAATTAAATGATTTATGTAGGGTTTCCGTTAGAATTAATTGTTAAGTTTCTTCGAGGAAAATAAGATATTTCCATAAAAATAGAATCTTTTCATGGTTAATAAAAAAAAAAACATTTCCACATTATTTAATCTGTCAAACAAATTACAACAATAATATATACACACATTTTAAACTCATGTATCCAACGTAGTATAAACAACGCAAGCATATCAATAAATTTAGTAAAAATTTCACCAGACATATTATGGTGGAGGTGCCGGGTAATAGTTAATTCGCCTGACATATGGTGGGGGTGCCGGGTAGTCTACAGTAAATTCACCTGACATATGGTGGGGGTGCCGGGTAGTCTATAGTTAATTCACCTGACATTATGGTGGAGGTGCCGGGTAGTCTATAGTTAATTCACCTGACATTATGGTGGAGGTGCCGGGTAGTCCATAGTTAATTCACCTGACATTATGGTGGAGGTGCCGGGTAGTCTATAGTTAATTCGCCTGACATTATGGTGGAGGTGCCGGGTAGTCTATAGTTAATTCACCTGACATTATGGTGGAGGTGCCGGGTAGTCTATAGTTAATTCGCCTGACATATTTTTTTATTGAACATCTATCCTATTCAGTTAAAAAACTGATTTACAAAGGAGGAAAACTAAATAAATCTAATTACATAAATGCGGACACAACAATTAAATATTTGAAATAGTAATATAACAACAACAATGTAATAAAACAACAATTTTGGTAATTTTGGTGGAGGTGCCTGGTAGCCTATAGTAAATTCGACTGAATGATACTGTGGAGGTACTGGGCCATTGAACAAGAGTGTGAGAACGTAAAAATCGTTCTTCATTTTTGTCGATGCCTACCAATTCTTTTTACGGTGTCACACATTGGTAATAGTAGGGGGGCATACCTCAGGAACCTACATTATTTTCTCGAATGAACAGGCCCAGTTTAATTTGGTTAAAAGTTATATATTTCAATGTGAATTTCTAAGACTTTTTTATTGTGACTTGATATTATAAGTGATTCCTTGGTTTGTACATAAACACTGAAGACAAGCATAACCATAACAACATGCAAACAGAAACACACTCATTAAAAAAACAGAAGGCAGCGTAGCGAAGGTAAATTCACTCAAATATATATTTTCAGAAAACATAAACAAAACCTAGCACCAATTACGTTTCACATTATGAACACAAACATGTCAAACTGACAAGTTTTACATTGAAAGTAGATGGATTTCGAGTGGAAATTAGATTCGTGTCCGATGAAATATGCAGTCGATTTGTCTTGCAAGTGAGCCAAGGGCTAGTGCTGCAGCTTTGCTTGACGTAGAGGTAATTGAAAGAGACCCTACCCTAGGCCAGGCATCCACGCCAGCCCTTGCAATCAACGTCTGAGGAGAGGATATGGTAATTTCAATTGCGTCACGTATTTTTCACATTTCTCCTAGTTTATAGTAACGTGTTTTGAATGTGAGGCAGTCAAAGTGGCCATCAATTCTAACTGTTACTCATACGCACATGCCATCATTGCCGTTAGCTACTGCCATTATAACAAAAGCATAAAATTGTGCTATCAAATGGTAACCGTGTGAAAATTAGTTATAGAGTAAAATTTTTAAAATATTTAGGTTTTGTACAGTTAGGATGTTGTGAGCTCAAACCGAATGCAGAAGTTTATTCTGGATCTCTTGGATGCTCTATCGATTGTCTGTGGTGTTGTGGTGAATGTGTGTTAGTCGCTGTCAGAGCACATTTTCAAAATATTGTTTGAATTTTATACTAACAGACCGCTAATAAGCCACCAAAGAGAGTTTTTATAAACTACGAAGCTTGAGTAGGAGACAATTGTTTGAAATGTTGATATGATCTCAGATCGTGAAATGAGTAGCCCTATATATAATATTTAAACAACCTCACGGAGTTGAAACATTTTCGGGTGAACATTAACGGACAAAAACTGGTCCAGAATGTACGTGAAAATTCGCTGGATTGTGGTAATTCAACTTTGTAAAAAAAAAAGTTCCGAGCTTACAATTGCATGACTAGATTGATTGGATATTGCTTAACGTCACTTTGGTTATTTGAGACGAAAAATTTTATTTGAGAAAGTTTTCATGAAGACCTACGAATTCTTTTATTCGCCGATAGGCGATTTATACGTAAACTAAGTATAATCAAGGTAGGCCTACTTCCTTGTCAGCAGGCAGCCTGCTCTTGTCGCACAAGTCATGTGGTAGGCAAAGCGTCCCATCACATCCAAAATGCCAGCCAGCTAAATACCTCCACTCTAAACTGCCGAGCAGAGAATAGAGATCATTCCAACTTTGATTGGACGGCTTTGCTTTAATCCAAGCCATCCATGAAAACACAGGCTTTCTCGGTTAGTTACCTTTAACCGAATCGCACAAGTAAAGTGTAATCCGGACGAAATAAAAATCGTTTTTCCAGAAAATTTAAACCGGGAACATTCGGGATAAGGCCAAGTGGTCCTTTGTTTGTTCAGGTCCCTGCCCACGGGAGTGACTTTAGTTGCCACGACAACAAAGAAAAAGTAGAAGGGAAATAAAAATCTAGCCACTGTACCGCGCAAAAAGCGCTCCAATCTGATTCTTCCTCGCCTCACCCCCCCCCCCCCACAGCCTACCATCACCACTTCACATTTTCCAGATTCCCAGTTCCGTTTTCCACCAGCGTCCTGCGCGTTTCACCCTTATTTCATTTTTATCCTCTACCCATTCTCAAGATTTCCCCCTTGTAATCTCATTCATTGGTTATGAATAAGATGGGGGGCAGATATAAAATTTATATTCAGAAATATGGAAAGCCCATCACAATAAGCAACAATGGACCAATTGATGAGTTCCGATCGTGTAACTGCAGGGCCGAGGGATGCTGGGGAAAGAGTCGCAAGAAACGTCGGAGACTCCCCATCCATCATCTGAGGGGTGAGGGTGGAAGTCCGTCCTAGGCACAAGGCGGCCGCTAATTCTCGTCAACGTGTCAAAAAAACAACGACAATTAATTCTAGGTTCAAGTCCGAGGGCGGATGTGGACGTCACGTGGTGTCTGCTCGGTCGTTGTCCCTCTTCATTACTTTCGTTGTTTCGTGTTTCGTAGGCCTAGTTGTTTTCGTTGTTACTGTGTGCGTGTATTTATTAAATACAAATAACGATTCAATAAAAACACCACACAAACAATAAACACGGTCATGTATTAAAAACACTTACCAAAGTGCGTAGATTTTTGAGAGTACTCTATATATTCATCATACGCGAGGGGATGGGTCTGAGGTGGTCTGAGAGAGTCGAGTGCTCTTGAAAATCTACAGATATTTTGGAAAATGTTTTTAATAATGACCAATGTTTATTGTCCGTGTGGTGTTTTTATTTATGTATCTCCCAGTCTAATTTGATAAATAAAATGTGTGTTATAGTTTGCATATAGTTCAGTGTTATCTATGCTCACTCATGCAGTCATCCCATAATATTTTAGTTAAGACTTGACATAGACATTCGTTCACAACCATTCTATAAATTTCCACAAAAATTTAATACAACATCAATGTGACCGATTTTAAAATCTTAACATCGCAACTTCCACAAAGTCCATAACTTTCAATGTATGCCTCAACCGAGGGGGATCTCCCTCCCGCCCCCTGGTCCCAACCCTTCCCCCCCCAATAAACCACAATCCATTCACAACGCAACTCAAGTCGAGCACGTAATTGCAATGAAAGGGTATTATTCATATTCATATTCAGCTTAATATTCAAAGTCACGTAGGTAGAACCTCTTAACATTTCTTGCTCAAATTGCAGCGTGTTCTTCCCCCTTCGCATTTTGTTTAAATCCATACTTATATTCCAAATATACGTCACTTTAACGTCAATATTATAATAATGTTTTAACTATAACAAAAACGCCCATAATCCTGAATTGTTATTGCTTTTAAAGTTATAAAGAATAAGTGATTTGTAGCAAGGAAAGACTGATTGGTTCGTAGACTGGTAGTCTCCTAATTGCTGCGTCATAAATATTATAGTATTGCAATAAACTGTTTAATTACAGTCTAATAAATTACTGTTCCTAATGCAATTGCAATTACGCGATAACACGCAAATCATATCCATTATTTCAATACCTTAGGGCTTTAGGCCTATTCCTTTGTGTCTGTGTAGAAACTTTCCTTTATTGACCAACCTAGGTTTCGGTGCTACCAGTTGTCAGTGTCGTCGATTTCCATCTCAGCCCATTGGTCTATATTATCATGACATTTATCTGTGATATCTTGCCTACGATGTCTATGATGCCTATTTGTATGATTTTAATGTGTAACAGTGCAACTGTCAACTTTAATATGACTTTTGTCACAAATCTAATTTGCCGAATGCAGCCTTGTACTAAATTTTCAAGACTGATTTATACAGCCCAAATCTCTGATTTTCCTGAAAATTCCATATAAATAAATAAATAATTTGTAAAGTTGTAAAATAATAATTTTCTGTTATTTACCTGGTCGAGACTATCCGCACTGCCATCTATGTCGAGTAGCCTGAACTGCGCCAGGTCTGTGATGTTATTCGTGTTGTGATTGGTCGGCGCGTCGATGACATCATTGTTCGTGGAGTGCCCCTCGTCGGCGTCCTTGTGCGAGCCGGGCGGCGATGTGAACGAGGTGAAGTCTGGCGGGAGGCCCTGCATGTAGGGCTCGAGGAAGGCATCACCCCTGGAACAAGACGACAAACAATCAGCTTTCAGTTCTAGACTATCCGACGTATCCACTGCGAACGCTTTTCTATGTCGCGTTGATGGTAAAGCGTTGTGGGTTTATTGTACCTTCAAGGCTTCTTTATCTATTCTTTATCTATTCTTTTATTGCGATTTTGTTAGGGAATGGGACACATTTGTCAGTTAGCAAATAGCTATTCGCTCGGCCAAGATGCATCAGACGTGCATGAAACTTTGCAAAGTTGTCAATAAAGCATACATGGACAACCCTGCGGTCATAGATTTTAAAAAATTTGTGTTATCAGCCAGAAAACAACCAGGAATATAGTCAATTCTTGAGTTTTTAAAATCAAAATTCGTGAAAACTAATTTATTTTGTATAAATTAGTGTAAAACTAAATTTGGAAATGTGTTAGTGTAGAGTCTTATATATCCACATTCTTGACATATGTTCAAAATTTCAAACACCTGTGATGTCAGTCGGCCGAGCGTTAATCATAGTGTTGTAACGAGCAGCAAATGCAGTCAAACGGAAAATGCAGAATTCTCACATCATCGTATCAAAATGGTTTTTGACGGAGGTTAGGTTAGAATATCCTGTCGTCAGAGGCGAAGAGACCGAATGCGAGACTGAGAGACAGATAACCGACACGCGCCTCACCGTGCTACAGGCGGAGGTGCGGGGCGGCGAAGAAATATCGATCTCTTGTTGCCAACCACCATTACGTCGATGTCATTACGGGCTAGCATGATTCCAACAGCACAGACAGACTGTACAAAATCAATTTAAATTTAATTAAAGAAATGACTGGGGTAGTAGAGACTAAACAAAGAGACAAACGAACATAAAAAAAACACCCGAGCCATTGTTCTCAGGGTAGTCAAATTGAAGTCTTCGATACGAAGAGAACGATACATAAAAATAAGATACATATATGCACACAAAATTTAAAAAAAAACAGTGAATAAACAATAAAAACCAATCATCAAAGAAAAAAATTATAACATCCTAAAATGACGTAATGCAATTTGTAACAATACAAACATAATAACAATATTTTAAACCAATTCCAATGTAGAGCACACATTAGCCACTTGCTTCACTCTCACTGTCACAACAAAGCAAAGGCAGCCAACACGCTACTAATAAAAACATTGCAATTTCAATCCACAGGAGAATACAGACTCCGGAGTCTGGTTGATGCTGGTTATAGACTCATATCCTTTACTACATAGCTCGTGTATCATATTTTGTTGTCAAGACTGGACTTGTACGTTTTACACGTTAAAAGCAGAAGGCCTAGTTTCCAGGAAGAAAATGCAACTTAATACTCCCATTATTTTCTTTTGTAAGAATTCTCAGTGAAAGTCTACTTTTTCAAGAAACTTGAGTTGCTGAAAATGAATAGATGATACTTGTCATCAAAAGACTTCTTTCTTAAATTACCATAGCTTGCGAATGTAACTAGATCCAGTAAACTGTGGTCTCACAAACGCTATTGCAACTTGCAGTTCTAAATTTGAACATAACCATTGTCATACGTTGCTTGGTACACGATGTACCCAATCCCAAATTACCTAAACAAAATTACCCAAATCAATAGGGGGTACAAGCGTTATTGTGTTAGTGTTTATATGACTTTTTGTAATATTTGAACTAAGATGTTAAATGTTATAAATTTCGAACACATTTTTGCACGCCGATACAAATACATGTATACACCACGTATAAACTCGCTCGCTTTTTTATTTACTTCAATTGTCCACCTATTTATTAATTACAATCAACAAACAATCGAACATGACTAAAAACTTCAAATATCTTCCGAATTGACCCATAGGCCTAGATAGAAACTGTTTCCTTTAACTTATTCCTGTGCTAGATCATTCTATTTCGAGTTCGACCTCAGTATCCATATTCTACATATATTCGGATTTTCTCACTACTTCGTGTATTCCAATACGTGTTCAAGGTTTAAATAGTGGTCACAAGTTTGCAGGAAACATTCCACCACAAACCACTGGCGATAGTCGAAACCGAACCCTAATCTGGAGTGATTTCAGTCAACGAAGAGAAACCAAGTAGACCTTGCAATGCCAAAATCGCAACAACTCCCTTCATTGTGATTAACACAGAACTTGAAGCCACATTCTTTAGCTTGAACTTGAAGGAAGACAATGGTTGGAAGTTGGAACGTAAGGAACTAGGAAGTTTGAAGACAGGTTCAAAGAATGTTTAGACAACCCTTTCTTTTTGGAAACTCTTAAAAGTTTTTATTGCCAAAGTTTTCAATTTTACTGGTAAAAAGTCTATCACAAAGTGTTTAGCCGACATCTACAAAAGTAGCTCGGCAGTTAGCAAAATACAAGTGACTTGGATACGTAAGATTGAAAACTGGGTTCGATAGCCGTCACTATACTGGCGAAGATTCACATTTTCTCAAGCCATACGTGAATTTTGATCTATAGTCACAAATGGGAAGCTAGGCCTATATAACTGTGCAGGCTTCCTTCCGTTCCTGTGGACTCGTTTGGCCACTCAAATAACTTGTGATTATAACATGCAATCATTCCATTCCTTCTTTGTAAATCAGTTTTTTAACTGAATAGGATAGACGTTAAAAATAAATAAATAAAATAAAAATTACTTACAATCTTAGTTTTTGAACTAACGTCCACCATTCACCCATTCTTCTAACATTGAATCAATACAGGTTTGGATGGGAAACTCTGCCATAATTCTTGATATAGACGAAGAAGTATAGGATTCAACTAAAGTTTGGCATTTTACTAACTTCACCCACATAGGTGACATAGGTGTCAAAGATGTCAACTATATATAGAAACTGCAAGTAATTTACTGGAAACGAGTATCGTACGTTCTTTCAAGGCTTGCGGAAAACAAGTTAATCGTGGTCGGATTCGCAATAGACATTTGAGTCATTATATTCCAACAATGTTGTTTGGTGCACGATAATTTTTTACCGATGTATTCGGTGTTGACTTCCGTCAAAACAACTGTTGGCAGACATGAAATGACTTAATGACGGCCTTGGGGAAACAAAACAATGAAAGCATTAAAATAGTTTTTTAAGTATACGCTTCTCTGCCGATTATCCTATATTTCTTAGCCAAATCTATATACCCGCTCTTTTTACACATAAATATACAAATTCTTCAGGAAGTGTTCGCATTCCACAAAACAACAGTTTATTTAGAGGTAAAATTGCTCTCGCGCAAGCAATTCCCGGTAGTTTCCTTCCCCCAATAATAATTTTATAAAATTATTTTTTATGCAAATACTATAACGACATTGCGGTGGCTAACATAGCATATTATTGGCATTTAAGGTTAACGGATGAGACCCTCTCCATGTCCAGTATAATATATTGTTGTCATTTATAAATAATTAAAATAATAAATTAAATGTCAAGCTCACATAGTATTTGAGATAAAGGGGGTTTACTTTATGTTTGATAGGTTGTTTAATTTTTGCTAGAAAATACGTATAGTACAAATACTACTTACAAGTGGAATCAATATACTAAAGTAGGTTTCTTATAACGGTGCTGCAAAACATTTGTTTTTGTGTTGAACTGAACTTCATATTTTGTTTTGGCAGTATAGGATAATATAGGACGTTTTTTTTTTTATTTATCTCGTTTTCACACTGGAGATAGCACACACATCAACGAGACGACAGTATGACCCCCCCTCCCCCCCCAAATTGTGTTTGTCAGTATGAATGCATTATTATCAAGATATAAACGATTGTGAACATTTTTCGCAGAAAAATGAATAAACGAGTTTGTCTGATAATTTATTTCTCCCCAGGACATTATACAATTGCAGCGTTTCTCTGTCTTCGTCAACACCCCAACCACATGACGACACTCAGCAAACATCAACTCCTTCGCGTTGCAGTTCCAGCTAGTCCATCGCATCACGGTGCGTTTTATTGTGCTTTCTCTCCGCCTCTCTCTGTCTGGAAGTAATCGAGATTTGGCTGGTTGCCTAGTGCAGCTGTGTATCCATGGTAACCCCATCTAGCCCACACCATCAACACCACGACACTCCGCACTCCAGAGCGACTACTTATTACAGACACCAGATAACACTCTCAATGGAGACGACTGTATCCTAATGGTGCTCATTATTCGATCAGTCGATGATTTTTTCGCTCCCCTTTTGATTTTTCTGCCGACGCGAACGTTGGTTTGAGATATCGCTGAAATGTTAAAGTATCAGACTCGATTAGACTCGCAAAGAGAGATGCCGCTTCAGCGCTTGAGTTGTTGAGTGTTCTGCGTTTTTTCTCCGAGTATAGTGAGGGAAAGCAACCGCGTGGTGAGTAACACCGAAGACAAGTGCGTAAATGCAAACGAATCAAAATAACTATTTACTAACTTGCTCTTTACTTTGTATTTACTTTGTTTTATATTCATCTACTAAAGATGAATTAGCTTGCAATAAATCAAAGTGACATAACTGTGTATATACTGATGTGATTGTTGTTTGTTTTGTTGGTTACTTGTTTGTTTTATGAATAACAAATAATTTACTGTCCAATGTACTCGAACACAAATCAGTATTGCACAATAATAAATATTATTATGAATAAATAGTAAGACATAACTAAAACGAAAATAAATATGTACATGCCAATTAGCTTATAAATCAAATGACAACCAGTAAATCAACAATACCCCTAGCTATATAGTTGAAGGTAAGATGGGTTGGGTGGTGGTGGTGGGGAGATTTGGCCTCAACGAAACGAACCATTATTACATGCATGGTTCACCAGCAGATACGCAACATGAACCAACAATAATGCAAAGATTTACACTTATTATCTACAGCTGCTGCCTGTAGAATTTCTAGAAAACAAACATACAAGACGTTCTTGTTACTCCATGGTACAAGCGATGCTGCTTGCACATGGCTGAAGTATAACTACTTTGTTGTCTGACAGGTATATAATTGACAACATCGTTTATGGGAAGCGTTTAATTAAATACTTTCAGTCCAAGAATGCAGGTCTAGTACTAACGCATCATCGTAATTATGTGAAGCTACGTAAGTCTAGAGTATTTCCGGTTTGATTTAACGTAATTAATTGTATACATTTCGTTACTAAATAAGTGTAACATTGATTTCATTGAACTGGATTTGCAACGCCTGTCTCGAAATAATTAGCGACCTTACTAAGTAGTTGAGGTTTCGAGATCGAATCTTCGTGCATTGCTTGGATGATGGCGATGATGACGTAGAGGGGAAACCTGGTAATGGCACGTAGCTTACTCATTTCGAACATTATTTCCGATCGAGGAGAAATGATGACAACGAAGTCATTTAATACAAATTACAAAGTGTATACAAAAGTGTTTAGTTTTTTTAAGACTCGACGTATTTTGTGTATCCTGTCCTGACGTGTATGCTTGATTCTTATACAGAAGTCTAGGTTTGAAAGTTTTAATTCAAACTCAAATCCCACCATAAAATAATAACACCCATTCGAAATACAGCACTTGTTACGTTTGGATAACGCCAGAGCATTTCAATCACACATGGAATATTTATAAATATAAATATTTATCTAATCAAATCCTAAACACATAAAGAATGACTGCAACTGCAAATATACCCATTACGATTTAAAAAAAATAATTTCGAAATACCTGGACACTGCAATATCGAACTTCTCATGAATTGATATTCTTAATTACTTATTTCCACTAGGCTAAACAAATTGATGGTAAGTGGTTAACACAAAATATTGAAATAGTTTAGCAATGCGGCGAGCACATTCCAGCAATGCGGTCGCATGCATGCACTATGCAGTCGGAACATATTAAATTATGTAGTAAGTTATTTGCTTGTTTTAGACCACCCCAAAGAGACAACGCCATCCTTGCAGATAAATATCTGGTGTCGAGCTACCAACGCAGAGTATAGTTCACCACAGCGATGCGCAGCACATTCCAGCTTGGCATAACCCTGGTGTGACGCAAACCACCAGCGTAAGAAGTTTGACATAATAAGGCAGACTTGCAGGCGAACGATGCTATATTAGCGGTTAGCAGACTTGCATCCATCCCTTCTCATATTGTTTTGTTGCGTTGCCCGCATTACTTGCGAGTGGTTATGAACGAGCTACAACAAGGATAATCAAAACAATGTATTTCAATTTCATTTCCGGTTCCGGCAAATATTATTAATTTAGAATAAACTTAACCTGTGAGTTATATTTTGCATATTTGTCGACATTAGAAAGTGTTTTGTACCTAATTGGTAAGAATAATAAGCATGTTATTTTGTGATTTTAATTACTCAATCAAGTCCAGTTTCCTTGATTGTAATATATTCTATATTGCACAACACGTAAACGGTTATTAGCTTATTAATTAAATATCTAGGGCACATGAAAGCTTGACCACATTTTTGAATTCTAATAAAAGGTGCGAATATTACAAATAAGTAGAACAAAATGTTGTAGATAGGACATTGTATTGGAGATTGTACATGGGTTGCATAGTTAGTGGTGAATTGCACATGTTGCAGAAGCGTTGAACTAAAAAATGAAGTGTGTGTTATTATTTTACGTTTTGTGTTATGCATCCATCCTAGACTGTTTTAAAAAAATGATCGTCACCTATTATTATGGTTAGTGCTGGTGAATTTTATTTTTAATTTCTGTCATGTTTGTATCACATTTCTGTTATCATAATACAATGATGGCAGAAAGGGTTCACGGTCATTCTATTTATATTTTGATCTCATTTCGATTGTGAAAGTTTTTCCATTGTGGAATTTATGAGAAGGCTATATATTTTCATCGTACCTAATACATCACCCCTTGATTCCAAACTATCTGCTCTAGAACAAGAAGTCGCCCTCGAAATCCAAACACGCCGACAGTATGTTATCAGAACGCACACTACCATGTTTCATAATATCGCGGTGCAAACACTCGGAACAATTATAAACGCCAATTAAAAACCACGTGGTCAATGGTGCTTCAAAAAGACTCCAGTATTTTGCTAATTGGCTAATTGCAGTGCATGAATACGTCGTTGATTCGTCGTTGTAATCAAGTAATCGAACAAACAAACAAAACACTGACGGACATGTGGAGTGTACTTGTTTAACGCTTGAGGTTCTTGTTATAATAGGCACAAAAACTTGTACCAATAAACAGTTAATTGTGATTGTCGTGCTTGTTATAATGAGCGCACTGTCAGTGTCAGCAAGGTTAAGGATGGTGGAACAGAGAAGGGACAGGATAATAATATTGTGATGCGCAATAGAGACAAAAACACTGCCATTCCTTGGCATTTAATAACAAAAACTGTTCTATTTTCGGTGTTGTTCTTGTTAGCTTGACTAGACACAGAAAGCTAATCGTGTGTGCAGACGCAACTCTGTGACAGGTATAGGCTACATTGAATACAAGAATGAGGTTTCAGACAAAAACAAGCGTAATATGGAAATTTATGCAATAAAGAAAGTTCAAGTGATTGACAATTTGATAACACATTACATGAATGAACTCGAAAACTAAAAACTAAATTAACAAACGTGAATGTTATAATATGTATAATCGTGGCACCGTGACCGTTTTATCGTGAAAAGTTTACCATTAATTACTTGTTAATTACACTATGGTGGTTACGTCTGGCGCCCTATCGTGATTCCAGAAGTCATGGCAGTCAATACAGAAGCATCGTCCGTGAGGTAACAGTTCTCTTGGAGTGAGGGAATAGACTGTGCACTTTCACCTTGTGAAATAATGTCGATAAAATTGATAACGTATTATCCTTTTATATATACACAATATGTTTAGATAAAAAAGAATTGAAAAGGGTAAAAATGACGCGTGCTGTGTATCAGTATGAACACAAAAAATTAATAAGTACAAGATCGTGAATGTAAAATAAATCATTGTTCGCCTGTTCTAATAAGACGCACAAGTTTACCTGGGGAAAATTATATACACATTGTAATCGATTGGTACTTTTACATTGATTCTAAGAACTATGTCCTCCTTTGTAAATCAGTTTTTTAACTGAATAGGATACGTTAAATAAATCAATTAAATTAATAATAATTAATAATAATAAAAATAATAAATAAAAAATAAATAAAAATTAAATTAAATTTATAAAGAAAGAAAGAAAGAAAGAAATAGAAAGTATTATTTTGTACATTATACAAACTCTAATAATAATTATATCAAGTAACTTGCATTTAAAGAACCGAAGAAAGATTTGATTGGAGGTGTGTGATTCTGTTGTGTATACGGTCGCCATCCTAGCATTTTGCTTTTCGAACTATAGGAAACCAGATATAATATGCGGGCAATACGTTTCGGCAAAATCATTATTAGGAATTCATTACAAACAAAACCAGAGTGGTCAAGAATCAAGTTTATCATCTGGAAGATGTGAAGCTAAACAGGCATTATTATTAACGTGTAATGAATGAGATCTGTTTGTTGGTGCCACTTTTGTCCTCCGGCAAAATACGGCAAACAACACTGTTACAAAGTCGTTCCTCATCAATACACACAACACGCATTAGCTATGCCCCTCTGAAGTCCAACGAGATTTGTGAACGCCAAGTTTTAAACGAAGAAGACTATAGCCTGCGCTTATTTTCGCGGCTCGGTGCTTTCACCAGAGAGAGTTTCAACTTCAACCCCTAAAGTTTCTATTTAATCTTTTCTCTAAAGGGATCCGGTCTAGGGCAGAGATAACATGTGCACGCAGCCCCCGGCGTCGGATGCTGACGACGCTGACGGGGACCCTACTTGGCCGGTGAAACAGCGAGGGTTACTACGAAGCTTATGATAAGAAGAGGGTGGAAAGGTAAGGGCCATGCTCGAATATAATAACTCTTAGACAAGACGATCTACACAATATTGATTATCGAATTATAATATTTAAAAAAATCCCAGGATTGACAACTGAGAATTCCCCACATATTAGAATATTACACTCATGATGAATGATAAGGTCAAACCTTCAACTGATAACAAATTTGTGATGATGACGATTCTAAGGCTATCCGAGACGATGAGTAGTAATGGATGACGATGAAGGACGATTGCAAAAAAACATGCCTTGTGCGGGATATCGTACCCACTTTCTCGTAGAGCAATATATTCGTTTCGGGCCGGCGCCCTAATGTGAATGTGCCACCGTGCAGGGCGATAGTCAATTTGTCACCAGGTTTTGCAAGCAGAAATTAAGCTGGCTATCTACGCCTCATCGAAGTATAAACACAACGTACAAAAGGGTGGGTATTGATAGGGTAGGGCATGAAGTATAACTGTGACGCAAGTGGCAGTAATGGTACGAAATGTTAAACCATCCATGGCTATACTGCATGTAACATATTATTGCTTTGAATAGAGATTTGAGTGGAGTAGGCCTTCGTACAGTAAGGCTAGTACAATGTTTGCTAAAGGGCTTAAATAGCAGGAAAATGTGAGCAGGTGTAACGATTAAAATAGCGACTCTTTTTTAATGCAGCTTCGAAACAAAGAACAAACAGCGTCAAAAGGTAATGCATTTTCTATGTGGTTTCAAAGTGTTCTTGAAACTCTTGCTAAAACCGTTCACTGTATTCATGTTGCACTTTCTAGCGGATTACTTGAATAATACGTGGTTGACACAATCTTCACCACATTTTCAATAATACCCGCTAAACTAAAAAAATATATTTCATTCAGGCTAACTAGTAATGAATTTAGCAATTAACAGAACAATTATTAGGGCCACCATGACCACCCAAAACATTGTCAAACATGCCATTTTCCGAACTAGGTCCCTTTGGCAAAAATCTCCCATAAGAAATAACATGGGACGATCTTTATGCCCCGTGACCTTGGAGGATTTTGATCCAAAAAAATATTGGCCATTATTGACGTACTCTACAGCCTTTTCTGTAAATTCTCTATATTTTGTTTTGTAATTTGGGCAAGTGATTCAGTAAAAATATGCTGATTACCAAGATGGTGTGTGATTTTGGAATGCAATTTTTGCGTGTTTGAGGGTATATTTGGGCAAAGTTTCAAGGCACGATGTTATAAAGGGGCATTTTAAGATGGTACTATGCTCTAGTATCTATGTGGACCAAAAAAGAAGCAGTTAAAGTCCATTTAAGAAATTTCCCAAAACACCAATTTTTGCAAATTTCTGGATCAAAAAATTAAAAATTAATGTTAAATCACAGTTACAAGATATAATTTTTTAAACGGCCATTTAGTGTAGTTTGTGCTATAGATCCGTGGAAAAAAATTTTTTTGGGGTTTTTAGCCCCTTTAACAAATTTTAAGCGTTTGTGTTTAATTGTTTGTGTTTGTGTCCCACCCTGTTTTTGTTTTAAATGAGTAACAAATAAATTTATCGGACACGCAAAAGTTGCTTAAACCTTGTGCCTTTCGCACGAACAGCACACTTTATAACTTTTTATGACGTTTCCCAGCAAACCTATTGGTTCCCCGACTCCACCCGCAGTCCCCCCAATTGGATTCTTTGGGGCAGCCCCCACGGGCCCCATGAGAAAGTTCTACCGGGGGGCAGGGGATCCATGGGGGCATGCCCGCAGACTGGGGGTGAATGCGGGGTGCCCACAGTACCCACAGGGTTTTAAATTACTAAAACCCCATGGCCCCACATATACCCGCAGGGCCCTCCCCGCGACTGCGGGTGACATGGGGGGTTTCCACAGTTTCCATATGGTTTAATTCTGACCCGCAGGCACCCCAGTATCCCCCTGGTTTATTATTGTACCCGCATGTCACCCACAGTATCCCCGCATGGGTATACTTGGGTGTATAATACTTTATCGCAACTTTCACGGTTGAATATCGCACAATTGTTTTTTCAGGTAGTTGGTGTAGTTTTATTTAATTAGTTCCAAACGTTGGAAATAAAAAATAAAACCACAGGGGACTCCCCCAAAAATACAACCCCATAAATTTGGCACCTATTTGCTAGCATGCCCTATTGGTCGGCCCTCCCTGGCCTGGGTGGCACCTGTCAGCATGAATTTTTGGCCCCGCAACCCACGACTTTTCCACTCGCCCTACATTTTTAAATATTGCGATGGCGATGTCCCCTTTAATCGGGCCCTTTTTTATCCACTCGGGGCAACTAGAAAAAACTTAAAATTCTTCCCCGTTATTTATCAATAATAAAAAAAAAAAATTAGAAAATTTCCAATGCATAATGAAATTTTTACATTTGTTTAAATAGGGGGGTCAGTCAATTAGATGTGAAAATTAGCCCAACTAAAAATTAAAAAAACAAAAAATGTGTAAAAAACCTAATTGCATTCAAATACTTGAAAATGCCGCATTGATTGGGGACAGCGAGTTTTCTGTCGTATAAGGATGGTCTGGGGATCACCCTTAAATAAACTAATTGTCATGTCGAAGTACGGTGTGTGGGAATGGCTACAAAATAACATAATCTTAAATTTCGCAAGCCATCAGCGGTTGGTGGTCCTACATTGTTATTGGCCTAAAAGCTTTTGCTTCCAGCTTGAAAAGGGTTTTAAAAAGAAATAAAATTTCTAGAGGAGTAAAATTTAATTTCTAGTGTGTACGAAATTGGGGTTGCCCCAATAAAATTAGGCTAAAAAAAATTTAAAATTATAAACCTAATTATTGCGTGCATTTGAAAAATTGATTCATTTAAAAAAAATATTTTTAAATCTGTGGATAAAATAGCAATATCAAAGCTGTAGGCCAGTTTAAATTTCATGGATGTAATAAAAATTCACTGTACTGATTTGGGTGGGCTAATACTTTTCGAACCTTGACAAAAGGCCAAATAAAAAAGAAAATTTAAAAAATTTACCAGGTTATTTGAAAAAAATCTCAAAAAAGGGAATACCAGTCTTTAAAAAATTTCCGTGAGAGCTATACGAGAAAAATTTCAAAATTTAGGCCTAGATAGGCCTAAAATCGTATTAGTGGTACGATGCGATGCCCCAAAATAACCTTGAATAACATATTTACTTTGCAAATATTCTAAAAAATTAAAACCTATTTAAATTTTTAGGCAACTAAATGCTGAGGCCTAACAAAATTTTGGCGTGGAAAAAAACAAAAGAAATTTATTTTTTCAATAAAAAAAATAAAAATTTTAAATAACAGGGGAAAAGCAAGTTTTTTTATTTACAACGTTACTACCTGTTTTTAGTATCTTTTTTAATAAGAATTATTTTTGTGCAGCGATTTGCTGAAATCTATTTTTTTGGGGGATGCCACGATAATCAGAAAATGGATATAATTTTGATAATCGATAGTAAAAAATTCTTTATCGAAAACCCAAAATAAAAAAATTGTGGTCAATAGTGGCACGAACCAAAACTCTAGGGACAGGTTTTATATTCTCACGTTGTCCAGCACGGGTTTGGGCTGAATTGGTTTCACACTCAAGATTTATTTTTGAAAATAAGCCACGTCGAAAACGAAAACCAAAACACATGACTAAAAAGCAGCAAGGCAGCAAAGGAAAACGAATTGTTTTTTTTGGACTTTCACTTCCCACACTTGGGTTCCGTTATAATCGGAACGGTTTGTGTATCGATTCGAAAATGAAAATGACATTAGGTACCATTTTGAAAATCGAAAATAAAAAAAATATCGTTTGCATCCCAAATTTTTTTTATATGAAATTAAGATTAAAAATTTGTTTTTTTTTATTGGGTTTTTAACCCAAATAAAATTAACCAAACATATTAGTCGGATGTGGTTCCTCACCATTCTTAAAACAAGAAAAAATTAAAAAGTCGGGACTTGGAGTTAATCGCACGCAGGGCCCCTAGATATCATACTCTATGGGCCTATAGAAATAAGCAAAAAAAACGGTAAGACAAATATTGCAAAGAAAAAATTTTTTTTATTGATACCATTGCACGATCATTTTATATATTAGCAAATTGTTTCAGGAACAATTTTCATTCACAATGCAAAAAATTCATGTTTTGGGAAGGAAAAACTTTTAGTCCTACAATAGCCCAAAGTAACAGCATGAAAAGCACAGAACATTTTTGGTAGGCCTAAAATTTTGTGACTTTAACTCGTATGATTTAAATGTCCCTTGATTAAAAATGTTTTACTATAGGCTACATCAAACATTTGCTGAAAGAAAAATTTCCTTTTGACTTTGAAATTTTGTCCCACAAAAAATAATTTACTTTTTGTCAAAATCCAAATTAAGCTTTAAAATTTGCAAGTTGGGAAAAGACAAAAATAGTTAAAGTTAAAAACACGCATCCCTGGGGGTAGTTTTTCATCAGCCACTTCCTCTCCGCGATTATCGGGTGCGTCTCCGTTTTTCGCATTGTCGTCATCGTCACTCGTCATTTTTTCACTTTGTGCTTCCCCCAAATTATCAAAAAAAGGGAAGAAAAAAGTTACCCAACAAGTCGTTTTTAAAAAAGTTTGACCCTACTAAAATTAGTGCCATCAAAATAATTATAAATTGGCCTAATATGTTGTGGGACTCAAAGATAAAAACCCAGTTAAGAAATTTCTGACAATCCAGTCAGGCCTAACTCGTGTACACTACCTAACTACGGCCTAGATCTACCGATATAAAAAAAATTTTTCCCCCTTTAAACTCCCAAAAAATTTCCCCACACATTCCCACTTCATTGAGTAGGGCCAAACCTGTAAATTTAAATCATATTTTTTATATCAGGGGTGGGGAGAATTCGACAAAAGAGTCATTTTCATATCGTAGCCTAATCCAAATGTGGTGCACGATTCCCGTACGAAATTATTTTTTAATTGGGAGGAAATTTACCCTACTGGATTTTTTTCAATGCCCCAAAATTAAGAACTCTAGGGTTCTCTGTGACCTCAACTTAAAAAAAAAAAACTCGTAACCCTACTATTAAAAATCTTAAAATTTGGGTGAATTGTGTCGTTAAAAGAAAAAAATTTCCCCAAATGATTGAAATTACTAGGGGAATACCCTTAGCATTTTTAAATTTTAAAAGGGGCCTGGCCCAGCTTTAAAAAAAACCCCAGGTAGCCCTTTAATTGTACTTGAACCGTATGTATGAAATTTCAAATGAATTCTAGGGCCTATAGGCCTACGTTGGGTTTTTGCTATTTTGGGCGGGTTATCAACGTAAACAAAATGTTTCCCACAAATAGTAGAGTGAGGCCCCTTTGGGGAAATTGTTTGGTTGGGGGGGGGGGGGGGGGGGCCCAAAAAAAACATCATTTTTTTTTAAAATACTTCAAATACACCATTTGATGGGAAAAAAAAAACAACAAAAAATTAAAAACTTTTAAAAATTTCATTTTAAAGGGGCCCAAGGCTGTCAACTGAAAAGGAGTTTCGCCAAAACAAAAAGGCTGGCGATTGGCCGCCCCAAAAGTACAATTAACACGCAAAAATTTTACGTTTTTGCGATACCCTTAAAAAAAATAAATCCCTATTAATGGCTACCCTCGTCACAGAGCCTAGGTAACTGATTTTCTGGGGGGACAGTAAACCCAAAATGACCAACTAAAACCCTGAAGGCCGACGCAAACGACATGAGCGGGGGGGTAACCAACCCCAAAGATTGATATTTTTAAAAAGAAAATATAGGGTACAATCAGTGGTTTGGGGAGTGCAACATCCCGGTCAACCCCCAGAATCAACAAGGCGGATTTTTTTAGAAACAACTTTTTTAAAATTTTTTAGGCCCATGTGGCTCGTTCTAGGTGGTTTTTCCCAAATCACCGTTTACAAATTCCAAAGACAAAAGTGATGGGCTCAAGTCCAAAACAGATTCAAAAAATTTGCATTTTCAGGAATCGAACTTAAATATACATCGGTAAAAATATTGAGCATAGGGCTAGCCTAAGATTTAAATTTTTAGTACCGGGAATTCTTACGTAGGGGTAGGCCTACCGGGTATTACGAAGAAAATCCCCGGGCCCAAAAAATGAACTACCCCATTTGTCGCGTTCCGTTAGACCTGGTTTTTTATTACCAGTAGGCTTTACAGGGTTTTTGCTGGTTGGTCGAAAAAGGAGTAAATTTTTTATATAAAAAGCACCGAGTTTTCAACGTGGTTGGAATGGCAACTCGTGTAAAAACTCGAGTTACTCGCGTCCCCCTTTTACAATTTGGCCGCCAAAAACGCTACAGCTGATTTCAAGCAACGTAAAAAAACTACATACCGGTATAAACCCCAAATATTACATGTTAATATTGCGGTTTTATTTAAGACGAGTATTTTTACCCACCGTCTATTGGTAGAGCCCAGCAAATTTAAAAGATTCATAGGGCCTAACCCCCATCCTAATCAAAAACATCGGCCCCATAGGTTATGTGCCACTGTGTTTTAATTTTTAACGAGGATCAGTAAAACGTAGTGAAACGCAAGTCGGTTTTCACGTCATTTTAACACACGTTCGAAACGATAATATAAACCCTTTTTCCCGCTGGATGTATAAACCAGTACGCCACATGTGTAGTGAGCGTTCTGTTAATTTTTTGGGCCCCGCGCTGCTATTTGTTGTAGCTTCCTAGCCTAGGACCGTGCCGGCCAGCATGACCCCGTCGAGCCACAGGTAACGGAATCAAACCTAAGGGCCCAGGCCTAGGCTAGGCCTAGCCCAGCTTTTTTGGTCCTAGCCCAGGGCCCTTTATAAAAAATCTAGGCCTACTGGCTATGCCTAGGGGATAAAACATTGTTTGGCCCCGGGCCTACCAATCCCACTTACAATTTCCTAGGGCTACCAGTGCCGACTAGAAAATGAGCCCAGGGTTGTTATGTACGACTCTAACACGTGGTAGGGCCTAGGGCCTGGCCTTGACTTATAGGGCCTTTTTTTTCTAGCTTGGGAGGCTTAGGGCCCACCCTAGGCCTAAAAGAGCTAGGCTTTGACCTTTTTTCATGGATTGGCGGCCTTATGTATAAACAAAATTTAAAAAATATTAACTCCGTTTCGCAGTAGGCTAGGCCCCCCAGACGCCAATAATATGCTTGTAGCCTAGTAGGCCAGGTAGGCCTAGCCCTACCCCAGGCTACAGCTTAGGGCCTGGGTTTACTATAGGCCTAGGGCCCACCAGCTTAGAGCGAAGTTTCGAAAATTAGCATAAAACCCTTTTTGTCGGCCTACGTAATTTCCAAATTAAAAAATTGGGGGTAAATTTTTAATTGTTTACTTTAAAGGGGTAAATTTTTCGATCTTTCCTCGCACTCTCCCGCTACGATATTTTTTTGTGTTCCAAGTTTTTGTGAAGTCGTGTTTTATGGGGATCAGCTCTGCCAACGTTATAATTACATGCATTTTTTTTCTATTAAAATGACTCCTAAATTTACTTACATAGGTTTAAATCTTTTCGTTCGCTATCTATAAAAAATATTAATAAAAATAATATATGGTATTCTGTGGGTGTTCAAGTATCGAACGAGGAACGTTTTTTCATCTTGTGGTTTTAAATGGTACTCCTGCGGACGTAATCCCACCCCATTTAAATATAATTAAATCATCCCAAAGTAGGGGGGAAACGAATAGCAATAATATAAATACAATTAAAAAAATAATAAAAAGCATTTGAATTTTTTAAAAAATTACAATTAAAATAATATAAATCGAACGTGGGTCTCGCAATTGTTCAATTTGTTCCAATTTTTTTTGTAGAGGTGGCAGACACCTTGTGCTTGAGACAAAAATGCCTTTTTTTTGGAAAATTTCAAAACTTAATCTAAAATGGAAAATAAAAAAGAGAAAATGTAAAAATTTTTGGGTTTTTGGATGAGCGTAGCGAGCGAAAGGGGAAATTCCTTTCACTAAACTGGGGAAAAAAAAACTGAATGGGTTTTTTTCTTTTTTTTCCCCGTTTTTTGGGGTCTGTTAAACCCCGATTTCCCGGGTAAACCGATCTCCCAAATTTCGATGAAATTTTATGGAGGGCCCTTTGAACCTCTAACGAAAAAACGCCACGGTTTTGAGCGCAAACGAAAATTATTTCTTATGAAAAACGCAATTTTTAGATTTTTACGATTTTTAAAAAAAAATTTTCAGCTTTTAAAACCCCACAGCTTTTTCCGATTTTAAAGATTTTTCCAAACCTTAATTTTTTGAATTTAGGTATTCTGTGAAAATTTTAGCGCAAACGAAAACTATTTCTCAGAAAATCGAAATTTTCGTTTTTCTTCTTTTTTTTTTCAAATTTTTTTATTATTCCCTACATGCTTTTTCCTATATTGTAAAGATTTTTTTCAGAAACCCTTATTTTATAAAATTTTAATTCGTTAAAATTTTTTGGGGAATCGAAAAATTTTTATTTCTTATGAAAAATTTTAATATTAGATTTTTTTTTTTTTTTTTTTTAACTACGATGAATTAAAAAAATTAAAAAAATTAAAATTTAAATTTTTAATTTTAAATTTAATTTAAATTTAAAAAAATCTTCAATTCGTAATATTTTTTTTAAGAACACAGAAAATCCGCAAACACATGGCACTCAAAGCACAATTACGCTCATCCAAAAACGCGGCGGGGACTTAACGTTTTTTCCCTTTTAATCTTATACAATGGAAAAGACGTACTCCCCTTTTTGAAAGTTAGTACGGTACTTTTTCGCTTTTAAAAGGCCCTTGCGATTAAATTTTACATTTTAATTTATTTTTTAAAATTTTCTTGCCGCATGGATAAGTGAGTAAAACGGTACGTACCCATATGGTTTTGCTGTGGGAAAAATTGGGTTTCCCCCTGCTCCCCACGAATAGAAAAGTTATGTGGGAAAATAGCGTACCCGGGCCCGTGTGGGGGAAAGGGATGGGTAAAGCCCCACTATCGCCCCCCCTGCCCCAACACCCCATGAATCCAACGTACAAAAACCAGGTTACCCCCACCCCCCATCATCCCCAGTGCCCCTACTTGCCCATGCCGCACCCACACTGTTTCCCGTAGGGCCACCCATTGGTTTGCTGGGTTATTGGATGAGCGAAGGGGAAAACTTCAATTTTACCGACCCCCCCAAAAAATTTAGCTCGGTTTTTTTTTTGTTTTTTTTTTTTTTTTTTTTCCGTCTGTTTGTTCGCTGTCTACCGGGCAAACGGTATATGCGATCTTGATGAAAATTTGACACGACCTTCGTTTTCTCTGAACTTAGACTTGCTACATTTTTGGGTACAATCGAAGAAATATTTCTCATGAATATCGTACTTTTACGATTTTTTTCGATTTTTAGTGCGATATTTTCGTGCCATTTGGGCCAATTCTGACCAAACGGGTGGGGCTTCAACGTTCATATTTCACATGGACATTAAGGTTATGGTGATGTATTGCTTTCTGAAAGAAAAAGTTGAAAAAGTTAGCCAGAATCGAGAGAAATAAAGCTTTTAATATACGTTTTTTGACTTTTTGTGCGATATTTTCGTGCCATTTGGGCCAATTCTGACCAAACGGGTGGGGCTACAACGTTCATATTATACATGGACATTAAGGTTATGGTTATGTAGTACCTTTTGAAAGAAAAAGTGGAAAAATTTAGCCAGAATCCATAGAAATAAAGCTTTTAATACAAGTTTTTTACGGTAAATAAACCAATTGACAAGAAACAAAAGAAACTTGACAACATTCACCTTCAATGCGTAGGCAGCAAACAAAGCACATGCAAAAGTAAAGATATCCCACGCAAACTAAAACCTTTAAAAAGCTCATCCATCAACGCGGCGGGACTTTAGCGTTTTTCCTAGTAAAAATAATTTCAAGACTATTTCTGGTAGAATCTGTAGGCCCTACTGTTTTATTAGTTCTACGAAAATGTCATTAAAACACACAAACAAAAATGATTGGGCCAATAAATGGATAATCAGGCAAGTTCATAGTTACTGTTCTAAATTCTAAATACAAACATAAATGCTTCATTAGAATTAGGAAAACGCTAAAGTCCCGCCGCGTTGATGGATGAGCTTTTTAAAAGGGTTTTTAGTTTGCGTGGGTTTATCTTTACTTTTGCAAGTGCTTTGTTTTGCTGCCTACGCATTGTAGGTGAATGTTGTCAAGTTTCTTTTGTTTCTTGTCAATTGGTTTTATTTACCGTAAAAACTTGTATTAAAGCTTTATTTCTATGGATTCTGGCAAAATGTTTCATTTTTTTCTTTCAAATGGTACTACAAAACCCATAACCTTAATGTCCATGTATAATATGAACGTGTAGCCCCACCCGTTTGGTCAAATTGGCCCAAATGGCACGAAAATATCGAAACAAAAAGTCAAAAACGTATATTAAAGCTTTATTTCTCTCGATTCTGGCTAACTTTTTCACTTTTTCTTTCAGAAAGCAATACATCACCATTACCTTAATGTCCATGTGAAATATGAACGTTTAAGCCCCACCCTTTTTGGTCAGAATTGGCCCAAATGGCACAAAAATATCGCACTAAAAATCGAAAAAATCGTAAAAGTACGATATTCATGAGAAATATTTCTTCGATTGTCCCCAAAAAAATGTAGCAAGTCAAATTTCAGAAAAAACGAAGGTCGTGTCAAATTTTAATAAAGATCGCATATACCGTTGCCCGGTAGAGACCCGAACAAACAGACAGAAAAACGAAAAAAAAAAAAAAACAAAAAAAAAAAAACAAAAAACAAAACAAAAAAACACCCGAGCTAAATTTTTTGGGGTCGGTTGAAATTGAAGTCTTCGCTTCGCTCATCCAAAATACTCGGAATCGTTCGCTGAAATCGTCTCGAGCAGCCGTGCAATGGTTGCAGATTGTAGACAAAAATAAAGAATTATACAGGAACATGCACACAAGAATGATTCTAGTTTAGTTGTATTTCTAAAACTATACTTTCTAGTTCCACGTCTGGTCGACTCTTTGAAGTTTGTTCGTGCAAGGCCTATTTACACCTACTGCCCACTTAGAATTTCTCTATTATTTAAATAAAACCGTACCACGATACGGCTCTGATAAGAATAAGTAAATTAAAGCGTAAATATGGCTGCATATTTTGTATAGTCGGTGTATCTTTATGGTATAATGTTTTCTTTTCTAATTTAGCAAGATAGCAAATGCAAAACTGCACAAACAAACACATCGCAATCTGTTTACTCTGGCACGCCTATCTCTCGCATTACCCGTTACGAAGCGAAGCCACTTGCTTGTTTGCTTGTTTCTTGTTGGGCTGGACAAAGAAATCGATATTTCGATACGATATCGAAATTTAATTAATCTCCATATCGAAATATCAACATATACAAAAATCAACAATACATAAACGAGGCTAGGAATTTTTGGGAATGTAAAGTTCTCTATGCTGTAAGTGTAACTATCAACGAAAATAGATTTACTTCTTCAAATTTCGGTTTGCATGGTTGGTGGAGGTGCCGGGTAGCCTATATTAAATCCGTCCTGACTTTGCACATGGTGGAGGTGCCGGGTAGCCTATAGTAAATTCACCTTGACTTTTGCACATGGTGGAGGTGCCGGGTAGCCTATAGTAAATTCGCCCTGACTTTTGCACATGGTGGAGGTGCCGGGTCTCTAAACGCGAGTGATGAGAACGTAAAAATCGTTATGAATTTTTTGCAATACCTATTCAAACCTTTTTGCCACATACATTTTAATAGCCTCAAGACCTAGGTACTATTTTGATTAAAAATATATAAATAAATAATACTTTTAGAGCAAATAATACAATTATTTTGAATTTTGATACATATCGATATCGAAATGTTCGTGTAATATCGATAATTGATTGACATGTAATAGAACATCCTTAGTTTATTGCAAACACGTGTTATTGAACGTTATATACATAGACATAAAATACATTAATTCAAAACAATGCATTTGTTCTCATCACGCTTGGGACAAGAGAATGCATTCAAGACATCAAGTATCACTAACAAACTCCTTGCATATTCATCGTCGGACAGAGAAATACTAATTGCTAATTACTTTCCCTTTCATGATAGTTACATTGCACTTTCCGTGCTTATTAATTGTAGTTTCTCAGGCATGTTTTACAGGGGTCAAAAGAAGACCTCTACAGTGTCATTTACACAACATAGCATTGTTGGCGTGGCAAATCCATAACCGCAACAACGTGCTGTAGGCCCTACTAATAACTCATTGATGACATTTTAAAGTCGGAAATATTCAAATCCAATTTTCATTAATAACTGGATACAAATAACAGTTTCAACAGAGGCTTCAAACAATACAAAACGTAAACCGTCCATAAAGCTTTGTATGAAGCATTTACCAGACCAGGCTTTTACGAACACGGGTGTCTCTATATATTTTTATTCTGAAACATGAACATTTTACAGCGAATACTGATTAATTATATAGAAATGTTATGTAACGAGAGAATTGTAAAACATCCATCAGCGGACGCGACGTTGCAACAGTTCATAATAATGTACTCGGTTGCAGTTGCAACGTGTTTTCTAGCAGACGGCAACAAAAACACACATTCATTAAAATGCAAATGTTGTGGAGATAACATGCTAAACAACAACACAATTGTAAGCCGTCAGTCAAGCTTAGGTTGAACGCAGTTAGTTAATTAAAGATAAACACGTAATTAATGCATAGTGCCATGCACAGTAATTCAAATCTATTCACTGAATGGGTAAAATCGCATTAGAATGAAGAACCAAATTTATCGTAGTTTATTTACCCATGTGTTCATTAAAAAGCTTTCAGTCGCACAATAATAACTGCCAATTCCTTCGACTAAATGTTGCAGTGAACAATCTCCGTGTGAAGTCAAGTTGTTTACACTAGCTGCAGTCGCGCAAATACTAAATTATCAGAATGAAGACTCAAATAGTATTACTATGAATATATTTGAGCAAAGCTGTGCATCACCTTTCTGTTCGTCTGTCCTCAAAAAGTCGAAGCCAAGGAGCTACAATTTGCGTTACTAGTTAAACCAAACGGCTCAAAACTAGGGCTAAGATTATGAGGCATATCATTTAATTATCGATATCACAAGGAAATATCGATATCGAAATGTTATTAGGCTATCTGTGGAAAAATGTAATAAAATATATTTTTAAGTAGGACTACTAAATAACTGGCTAAAGGGTTCAAAATGAATAATGATGTTTACGTTCTCACACTCGCGCTGAGTGACCCGGCACCTCCACCAAAACAATAACCATGCGAACCGAAATTTTAGAAATCGATCAATTAATCAAAAATTCCAATCCTCGATTTATATTTGAACTTGTTTGTTTAAAAACATGTTCTAAACAAGTATTAAAATTATTAAGCACATATTGGACACACTGAGCCAAGCGCAAAGCTAAATTTTGCATTTGGCTCAGTCACGGCTGCCACTGCATGACACCTTTCAAAATAGTTGCTTTAGTTTCCTATAATGTAAAAAAAATGACTTCCACTATAATAGTGTCTATACGGAGATAGCGCCAAGAAAGGAAGATGAACCTGGCATCTACACTAATAGATCAACAAAGAACACAAGTACCATTATGTACCATCCTGAGCTGTACCGGAGAACCCGTGTTTGTAGTTAAAAGATAACGGTCGCACACATACGATTCATATTGTTTGAAAACGCAGAGATGCTGTGAACCAATGTGACGCTTCATCAGATAAATGCATTTAGCTAGCATAGAAATGCTTTCAAAAGTTAGCAAATTTGACACGGCACATGAATGAAAACATGAATATGCTGACCGTGATGTAGCGAATAAACATCCGATTGCATAGTTGACATTTCAACTAAAAGTAGGTACACTCGTTCGCATAAAATTGTAGACATTACAACGAAAGTACAAAAATATGATCCAGCCAACGGTATTTAAATTTGATTAATTTGACGCACACTCAACATCCATTGAATTTAAGTTATTGCATACTTGCTATAATAGTAACTAAATTACATATGGGAAAAATCTATTTTCCCTCACGACACGATTTTAAATCTTAGTATAGGTAGATTATTTAGGAATGATATGTGGTTGTCTATATCAGAGTACATATTCATAATATTACTTATATTATTCATTATTGTATTTATAGCCAAAGCCAAAGCCAACATATGAATTATGTATTAATCATGTTTGGCGTAGTAGCATGTAGACCTTTGCTAAATTTGGAACTAAAATAATCTTTTAATTTTAAAAGATAGTCATTTCTCAAAGTTCTTAATCACTCATTAAACAAATACTTAAAACAAGAAGGAATGCACCAAAACCATGACTCTAAGTAGTTACAAACCACAACAGCAATGCCTGAACTACAGGAACTTCATTCATGATCTTGAATTGAATCACTAGAAAGCTATTTCCGCCAGAGCGTTTCCCATCCCAGCCGCTGTGCTGGTATTAATTTCCGTGTAACACAATCACTTCTTATGAGGAACACCGCGCTCATAGTAGGCCATGCTGCTGTGTGTCATTCATGCGCTAATAGAAAGATTACGGACACATACCAGGGACTAGTAATACGTAATTTCATTGCCGACACGTATAGCAGTCTAGCAGAAAGATTACAGACATATAGCTGAGACTAGTATTACGTAATTTCATTGCCGACACGTATAGCAGTCTAGCAGAAAGATTACAGACATATAGCAGAGACTAGTAATACGTAATTTCATTGCCGACACGTATAGCAGTCTAGCAGAAAGATTACAGACATATAGCAGAGACTAGTAATACGTAATTTCATTGCCGACACGTATAGCAGTCTAGCAGAAAGATTACAGACATATAGGCTAGCAGAGACTAGTATTACATAATTTCATTGCCGACACGTATAGCAGTCTAGCAGAAAGAGTACAGACATATAGCAGAGACTAGTATTACGTAATTTCATTGCCGACACGTATAGCAGTCTAGCAGAAAGATTACAGACATATAGCAGAGACTAGTATTACGTAATTTCATTGCCGACACGTATAGCAGTCTAGCAGAAAGATTACAGACATATAGCAGAGACTAGTAATACGTAATTTCATAAAAGTAAGATCATTTCGCCTGTTGACGAGCGCCAAGCCAACCATTTTCGTGGTAAAAAAAGTAAAAATTTTAAACTCAAAATCATAAAAAAATGACTTGGCTATTGATTTTGGTACGAGGACTCAAAAAAGTCAAAGGCTAAGTCATTTTTTTATGATTTTGAGTTTAAAATTTTTCCTTTTTTTACCACGAAAATGGTTGGCTTGGCGCTCGTCAACAGACGAAATGATCTTACTTCTTTTCAATGCGAAACTAGGGAGAAAGAATGAAATGCTTGGCTCAACTTCTATATCTCACAGCATTCACAGCCGAAGACTTTGGAAGGAGTGCTTGGCTGCCGTTTTTTTTTTTTTTTTTTTTACAAATTTTTGTATTTTGGGGGTAAAGATTACTGACACATACTAAGACTAGTAATACGTAATTTAGACTAGAATAATTTCAATGCCGACACTATAGCAGTCTAGCAGAGACTGCTAGTAATACGTCATTCATAGCCGCTAATATAAAGATTACTGACACGTATACCAGAGACTAGTAATACGCCAGATTCTACTGGAAAGGTCTGATCATTCTGTGGCTCGAGACACTACCGCGCCGCGACCTTCTTCAGATCCTATGACGTCATTACACTGCCATTTCGCCTGGCACAGCGTCCCTCTTCTCTCTGGCTTGAGGCGCTAAGGGTTGATCCCACCCGACTCAAGGAGACAGTACATCAAAGATGACACTGTAACTATTATAGTCCGGGAACCTCCCCTCGCACCCTAGGGACACGGCGAACCGAACCGACTCGCATCCTCGGGAAGAAAAATCACTGAGCTGCCTTTATCACAATATGTAAAGCGTAAAACATAGGGTTTGGTCTCAAGAGTGCATTGCTATGAAGTGGCTGGCGTATGAGGGCCACATTCGTCAACCACGAACACGAGATAGGGGAAGGGATGTTATTGAAACTGCATTATTACATTGCACTATTACTGCACGTTCACACTCGATTGTGAGTGCCGCTTATCCTCGAAGCTGCACTCAATCACAGGGTCCATGAACAGAGCAGATCGGAAGTCAAAAACAAATGAGGGGTTTCATGGCATGATATTGGCCAATGGGGAAGCGGATTTCAGCGCAAGCACAGGGAGGAAGAATTTTTATTTCCAACAGTCGACCAGTGATGTAATCTGTCTGATAATGTAACCAATGTAACCCATTTCGGATTTGGTTAGAGCCATAAAATATAAAATTTGAAATTGGTTTCTGGCTAGTCGTCAATATTGTTGACAATATTTTACTGTACAGCGTAAGCATTTCCTTGAATTCAACAATATATTATGCAAGTTGGATAGTAAGCTGAAGGAATAAGTATTTGATAAATGCCACATGCGTACACACTTGCGCCGAGTCGCACTATGGGTTATTATCGTCCGTATTATGTATATCATTGCGCATTTCAATGTGACTTGCAAGGCACATCAATGGCTAATAGTTATTAACGGGCTCGTTAAAAATAAAAGATTCCACACTCACTATACACGGTTAGGTTTCGCAATTCCCAGAACACAAAAGTAAAACAGCAGGTTTCGGTTCTATCTGAATATTTAAAGCCATTAATTCAGCCAACCTAGATAAGAGGAGGAAGAACGAAGAACGAACCGTGAAATATATGGCTTGTTTCGCAGGAAGACGTATGTGTATGTGTGTGTGATTGGAACAACAATGGCTGAGGTCGATTTGGAACGGTAATAAATCGCCACTAATCAGATTTTATAGCCAGTTCTAATAACACACTGAACAAGATAAATTAAACAAATGCTCTAGGTGGATAGCGCTGTTTTGTTATATCGCACCAGGAACCATGGAAAACTGAGGTTTCTTATTTATTGACTTCATTGTAACTGTAAACCCTATAAGATAAATCACATTTATACTATCCAGTTTCGCGATTCATGAACATATTATTATAGGAGGCCACTATCAGCGATGATAGAAAATAATGTAAATTACTTTTAGTTGGGATCAAGAATGTGTGATTTGACTGCAATTAAGTTTACAAAAGTAATAAAGTAAAACTGCATGCATGTGTGTGTGTAAACTACTAAGTAGTTCTATATGTAAAGAGACGTCGAGGGATTCACAGCGAAGAATTGGTTATTCGCTACTAGAACTTTAGCCAACTAAGTATCGTTTCAGAATAACTACATTTTACTTCTTACTGAAAATTTACTGACTGCACAATATTTATGTCAAGGTTCCAAAATTGTGTTTCTCTTCGTTTTCAACTTTCCTCGAGACAATTAAAACATACCCACTCTAAATTTGATGAACATGATCGTTGTAGAAAACCCTCAATATTAATATTTTACTGAAAAATCTAGTTCATTTAAAATCACAATAAAACCTCAAAAATAGAATTACAATTTGAATTTTGAATATGACGACAAAACACCTTCATTTTGACGGACTTGCAACAATCGTCCTGAAATTACACTAGTACATAATGTGCTAACATAATGGATAAACGATATCTTCCAGAATGACAGGTGAACTAGTCCTGATACAATTTTTTATTGTAAATTTATTAAATTATTTATTATTTTCAATCTGTATGGTACATTTTGACAAATCATCATTATACTGATATAATGTGATTAAAGGTGATTGCTCTGATATACTATAACCTGAATACATCGCACGCAGGCCGAGTGACGGTAGTAATTGATCGTCCTACTGGAGTACACGTGGCGTTCAGTTCAGGATTGATGGAGGCCGGGCAGGGCGCCTTGCGCTTGATAAAACCCATTATCTTGATGTCACACATCACATCGATCCAACGAATCAAAAAAAGAACATTAAGGGCCGCTTTTAAAACGGTTCAAACGAAATGTTCCGTGCCTAGAACGGAAACCAGCGCTGTCAAAAACAAAATGGTGGCCATCTCAATCACAAACGTCAGGACACGTCTAAAACAGTAGTATTGTTGGACCGGGCGCCCGTATATTCGATCTACTTTGTTCTTTCACGGATACTTTTCGTTTTACAGGTGGTTACACAAAAATTGTAATGCCTAAAATTGACAATGAAGATTCGTTGTTTGAATTATTGCGCTGCATATTTTTTCTTCTTCAATGATCGCATGTAATACATTATGGTGAACGCTGTGGATTTTAATAGGAAATACCGTCACTATTTAAATAATTTTGTTTGCATTAATTCTAAGCTAAACATGTTTATATAATTCACTGGATTGAGCTTTTAATAAATAAATAAAATAAATTTACCAATACAGTTGATTCTATAATGTATGAGCATCAACATAACTATGGCAACTATTATTGTTCTGTAAACCATATTTTTTTTAAACATTTTAGGACAAAGAATATATTATTAAAGAGGCACTACGCACTTTTTTATTTTCTCTGTGTACTTTTATAAAGGGTTTCGAGTAAAGTTAAACATTCAGAGGAGGATTTTTATTACCTTGTCCGTTTCAAAGTTTGAATTTAACCAGTACGGATGTAACCATGGCAATAGCCAATGCATTTATGTTCGCTTGAAATCTTTTGAGATGAAGATCGGGCCCAGAAAACGGTACATACAAAATACTAACAAAATGAACAAGACATTGTTGTGCCTTTCTGTTTCTGATGCCCCCGACCTTATTATATCAATGGTTACTCTACTTAGTTACTGCCAGACAGACAAACTCCTGATATCCTGATCAATCTCTCAAGAAGGGGCGTGGCATCAGTTCACACACACGCAGACCGAGGCAGACGAAGCATCTTGTGTTGTCTTCTCACGTCACAAGGTTATTAAACCCGAGGCAGATCTCGTACACAAAAAATTAATAAGTGTTCTTCAATCGCCTCGAGCTCGACCATTGTGTGCAGTGAACAATGATGAAAGCAACAGAGAGGAGGGTTGTCTCTCTTATCACTCAGTTGGACGTGGTCTCACTATGAAGCCGTCCATACACACAATATGCACTGATTCTGACAAATTATCAAATGAACGCTGCTGAAACCGTTTCTGAACTGAAGAAGTTTTTAAAATTAATTTAATAAATAATAGGCCTACAATTTTATGAAGTAAACAATGGTAGAGGTAGGCCTATAAAACCAATGTTTAAGTTTTGTTTTAGTCCTGATTCTAGCACCAGCGAAAACTCGACAAACGCAAAATGTTAGCTTCGCATCACAATACAAAAATGTTTATTCTCTCAAGGTCGCAAGTTGAGACTTGAGAGTATCGAAGCGAGTGACCCATAAAATAATCCTTGTAAAATTGGTTCAAATTATTTTTAATTACCTTCATTTGAATAATACTTGCAAGATAACATTTAATAAACATCATGACATGTGGCCATATGTAGCCCGATTGGATTTAAAGCATTCAAAGTTATGTCACAAACTTCCATCTCCAGCGACTGGGGCTGGGCCCCAGACCCGCATGCTCGTCCACGCAAGCTACGATTCTCATAAGTGAGGTTGATTACATGGGGTTGTTGACGGGTTGGCCATCAACATAGAAACAGACCATACTACAACAATAGGGCCATAGGCCACGTTGCCGTTCTACGAGACTGTTTTTTGCATCACATACTCGTTGTGTTACTAGATAAAATAGTACATAATTGCAATAGTAGTGATTTTTTTCTGGAACTCTTCCTGAAGCCAGTTTTTATCAGATTGTTATCAGACTTTTCACATAGCTTATGGTCGTGTGTATAGTCTTCTATAGTGGCACATTTTTTTATAAACAATCACAAAAAAACTAAATAAATGAAAATGTATTTTGAGGATTGTGGATTTTCGTAAAATCATCAAAATTAATAAATTTTTGAATTTATTTGTGAGTAATGCTTAAATGTTTAGTAATCTTTTACTATAGAAGAGTGACCATCCTTTCTTGACAATTATGCAAAATTGCATATCGATCGGATGACAACTGGAAGCAGGAATAGTTCCCAAAAAAGTTTCAAATATGTATAGTTGACTCTTAGACCAAAATATTACAACATCTGTGTGTATAATGTATAAACAGGTAGTGTCAGCAAGCATGCTAGTATGAGCATTATATAGGTATTACGTATCGGATTAGTGCGTTATTAAGTTAATTTCTAGTGATGGTGTCCTACTCCTCTGGAAGCTCCAACCTGCTGTGAGATATCTACGTCAGCCACAGAAGGCGGACGAATTCTGCGATCAGTCACTGTCCCGCTTATCACGTGCAGAAGTCGGAAGAGCCCCGGGAGTGAGGGAGGGGGCAAATGAAAATAAAGAAACGTTATGATCGAGACTTATCGGCAAACCTGTCGAGATTGACGTCGGCATCTTCTTCCGATTCGAAATCAAACAAATACGCGCTTGATGTGTTCTGGAGTGCACAACTGTTACCGGGAACGGGAAATAAGGGCTTATTAGAACTTGCTTATTATATGATTCTTCTGTTACAAACGAAGGGGAATCAAAGATATGCTCGTAGGGAAGTGTTATCTCGTTAGCGACGAATCAAAATAAAATGAGAAATGTAAAATTCACTATTAGGCGAAACATTAAAAAGTCAAACGTAGCAAATAACATATTGTACATTTATATTTAATTATGTTACTGTGTATGCATAAGTTCAAGGGCTCAATCGCTCGTCTATCAACGAAATTTTGCACTTTCCTAGTGACAATAATCTACATATTTTTATGTCGGTCCAGAAAATTGTGATTATCTAATAAAGTAGTTGATGCTTTTACAGTTTTGGTAAATTTGTTATTCTTTGTTATTCTATTTTTGATTGAGTAAGTCTCAGACATGTAAAACAGTGATATCGGCCTCACAGACAGGCGAACACAATGTCGATTAGTGGCCAGATTGAACCGTCAACTTGTATACCGAACGAGAGCTTCGCATAGGCAAGGGTACAGGTACAGTCATCGATTGGTGACTGGTGAATACAAGTTAATAGATTAGTATGAAGTAATGCATAATGCATGAAGAATATTATATATACATGATAAGAAAGAAAACACACACACAAAATAAATACTGAGAAAAAACGTAGTGATATCGATCCACAAGAAAACCAACTAAACAAATATCGCCTAGTTCCAAGACACAAACGATTTTTATCTTCGGCGGCCTACATTTGGGGTTTCTTGATTGATTAAACAACAAAGTGTCACCGTCAAGATTTAGGGCATCCCAGGGGCGTCTAAGTAATTAAAGGAACAATAGTAAGCGAGCCACTCTCTGGACTAGAATTTCACCGAGGGCCTCGTATCCTAGTGTAGCTACCGTCGTAAGCAATCCTTAAAGAAAACAGACACTTAGATGATATTAAAAACACTCTTGTAATCACAGAGTTGAAAATTTAAAAAATCGTGCCCAAAACTCAGTATTTACAAACCAAAAATACACAATTTTCAGAGCAAATTTCCAGTGATAGTATAAGTAAGTAAAAGAGACTGTATGAAACTAAATTAAAATATGTGATTTACATATTTTCGTTTATTATGGTTGCACAAAATGGCCCATCCAATATTTAACGCCGTTCAGCACTTTCTGTTCATTCGTATTCGAGGAAACAAAAACAGCACGTTGAAAAAACTGCTAGCAGAAATATTCAGTGAAGGCAATGTCGCCACTTGAGTCTTGACAGCGAAACAGACCAGCAAGCCCGAACATATGCGCAAACCTAGTTGCAACAACTGGATGCATTTCTTTTGGTACATGCGCCTACCATATGGCGAGAAATTGTGTAATTCATGCAGGCTACTTCAGATTTCTCGCATTTCTATCAAGAAGATTGGCGCCAACTCAGAAAATGAAAGCTAATAATTGTGATGTCAATAAACAAGTGTGAAAACTTGGGTTCTAACATGATACGGAATACTGCGCAATGTTATTAGGGAGCGAAGATCTGCTATGAAACACTTTTCTGCCCGGCCGTCTGTGCATGTCACGTCACAATAAAAACAAAACAGAATACGATCCCGAATACAAGCTTTTGGTTAACTGACATTGACCTTCGATGTTTGACGACCTTGGGAGCCACCTATAGTTCAACGCAATTTTACTTGTGTCTCAATCGTCAATATTTTTATTAAAGGGGTATTTAACCGCTAGACTCAAAAAATATATTTCATTCAGGCTAATTAGTAATGAATTTATTATTGGGGCCACCATGACCTCCCAAAAAATTGTCAAACATGATATTTTTAGAGCTAGGTCTCATCGGCAAAAATCTCCCATAAGAAATAACATGGGGATGATCTTTATGCCCCGTGACCTTGGAGGATTTTGATCAAAAAAAATATCGGCCATTATTGACGTACTCTACAGCCTTTTCTGTAAATTCTCTATATTTTGTTTTGTAATTTGGGCAAGTAGTTCGGTCAAAGTATGCTGATTACCAAGATGGGGTGTGATTTTGGAATGCATATTTTTGCGTGTTTGAGGGTATATTTGGGCACAGTTTCAAGACACGATGTTATAAAGGGGCATTTTAGATTGGTACTATGCTCTAGTATCTATGTGGACCAAAAAAGAAGCAGGTTAAAGCCGATTTAAGAAATTTCCCAAAACACCAATTTTCGCAAATTTCTGGATCAAAAAAATTCAAAAATTCGTGTTAAATCACTGTTACAAGATATGATTTTTTAAACGGTCATTAAGTGTAGTATTGTGCTATAGATCACGTGGTAAAAAATAATTTTTGGGGTTTTTAGCCCCTTTAATAGGGAATGGGACACATTTGGCTGTTAGCAAATAGCTATTCGCTCGGCGAAGATGCATCCGACGTATATGAAACTTTGCAAAGTTGTCAATAAAGCATACATAGACAGCCCTGTGGTCATAGATTTTTCAAAATTTTGTCAGTCAGAAAAAAATCACGAATATGGTCAATTTTGGAGTTTTTAACAAAATCCAAATTCATGAAAACAAATTTAATAAATTTAAAAATGTGTTACAGCAGAGCCCTATAATTCCACATTTGTGACATATGTTCAAAATTTCAGACACCTGTGGTGTCAGTTGGCCGAGCGAACAGCAATTTGCCTAAAACGCATGTCCTATACTCTCGCTCCCTATTTTGGATACTCCACCAGCCGTGCTTGTGGTACACAATGTTATCTTATGGCTGACAATAAACTAAACTGTATTATCAATTACAAACATAGATCTCTTCAACGTTGCCTTTCATTTTACACTAGATGACAACTGCATGGCATGAGGTGCACGAGCTTGCTTTGATTTGTACTTACACGCAGAACAGATTGGAGGGTAATTAAATGAATAATTAGTAGGATACTTAGGAAGTTATTATGTTGGGCCGCTCAAGTCGGTTTTGATGTATTTCCTTATTATTTTATACCCGTTCCCGTTACAACTTAACTAAAAAAAAACTCAAAAAATAAAAACGCGGGAGAAAGCCAAGATAAATGAGATTTCCCCTTACTTTGTCATAATATTTCAAGTATTCGTTCCTATGTGACGTCTATTCACGTGTAATAAGTTCGAGATCCGACGATCTGTCAATGTCAGCTTTATCACTGACAATGTGAAGTCTGGGATAATATCGAAGCAATCCAGAGGAGACGAGTTTTGACTTTTGATACGGAGTTGACGGGAGTAGCACAGCATTCACAGATCCGAGAAGAATACACCCCAGTTGTCAGAACAGCGAGGCGCATGGAGATGCAGTATCTTAGAAGGAGGCAGGACTCACTTTACCTGGTTACAAACTTCTCAGACAATTTCAATCACAAACGAAATTCAACATAATTGGGTAAGAATAGGTGCCTTCACATTTCATGTTTTCCATCCCCCCCCCAACCCCCCAAATTTCATTCTTGGTTCTCACTTTCCCATAAATTGACCATAAAAAATGAAATGAATTTTTTAGTATTTAAAACTGTTGAAATGGTAAATATATATATGTTATAAGTACGTCTGCATCTGACAGTTTAATGATAAATATCGAAAATCTGATATGACAGGGGCGTACATATGATTATTATTATCAATTATACCACGTTGAAGTCAGTTGTAATGATTGATGTCTGCAGGAAAAGGAATAAGACGAACATCAAATCAGTGTCCTCCTACTCCTTCCCTCTTAGGCATAATGTGAGACTCATTGATGCCTGAGGCTATAGCTTCCAAGATGCAGCGTTCTCTGTAGAGAGTCATGCATGGATTTCTAAGGAAAGAATAGTCTTCATGCTAGAAGTATCACCTGCCCAATTAAACTCTATGTTATCACATCAAGATGTATTTAATTGGCCACCAAATAATAAAACTACCTGATGACACTTCTATTGGAATTAAAATAAGGCGAGTACCATGGCCATAGCAACTTATCGTAAAATCTCTCTAAATAAAAAGTAACGAGGACTGTAATAGTGGCGTTTAGGTCAGTCTACGTAGACGTATCCAATTGGAGGTATAACAATGAGCTTTTAAAGAGGGAATGTGACACATTTGGCAGTTGTTGGCACAGCTTTTCGCTCGACCAAGATGCATCCGACGTATATGAATCTTTGCAAAGTTGTCAATAAAACATGGACAGTCCTGCGGTCATAGATTTTTAAAATTTTGTCTTAATCAGCCAGAAAACAACACGAATTAATCAATTTAGGAGTTTTTAACAAAATCAAAATTCGTTAGGCTAAAACTAATTAATTTTTAAAAAAATTATACAAAAACAAAATTTTGAAATGTGTGATTGCGTAGCCCTTTATTTCCACATTTGTAACATATGTTCAAAATTTCAAACACCTGTGGTGTCAGTCGGCCGAGCGAACAGCAATTAGCATTAAACGCATGTCCTTATACTCTACAAAAAACCTCAAATGTAGTCTTTCTTTTTACCAAAAAAGAAAATAAGGTAAGTTGTCTTGTAACTGCAAGGATGTAAATGTTTCACGCATAGAGTTGTGATTACAATCGAGGCGAGTATGCCAACAGGAAAACGTCACATTTGACAGATGGAATGCTTGAGCCATGTATCATTCACCTTGAGTCTGTGTGGAGTGAGGTCACAGCTTGGCATACTTCCTTCGGGTCTAACTAAGCCGTAACGTCTTAATCTCATGTCACACAATTTGAACACCCAACAATGAAGGGATGTCAATCATTTGCACGTTTATGACTGCAATGAGCAGTAACCGTTACACGCAAAGTGTACGTTGTAGCAAGTCGCAATTTATCGTAATCCTAATTAATAGTGTCGGATACCCGGAGGGTTTATGTCCAGTCATTATTGTGGTGGTTATTGCGTTAAATAAGAAAGCGTATATCAGTAAAATAGAATACACTTCCTTACTATTGCTATACAAGCATATTATACACGTAATGCAAATATTGAAATTTATTCAGAAATTTAAAGAACGTGATAAAATAACTCGGAGACGTATCATCCACATATTTTTAATTTGTGTCATGAAAATCGAGTTCGTAATAGAAAAAGTAAAATTCACTAATTGGCGTTCAAGATAGGTTAAAAATGAGATTTTCCATTTTACACGACACAAAAGTTGTCCCAAGCATACGTGAAAGTGCAGAATGCAAAAATTAGAAACAGGTGGAAACAAAGTGGATAAAAAATTGGACACGAGAACGAACATTTTGGCGAACGAACGCACGTTACAACAAGTTCGTATAGGAATGATAGAAAACAGGAGCAGTTTGATGTTAATAAAAGTGTTAAAAATGTAAATAGTGTGTTTGTTAATGGTATTCATAGTTGTTATAATACAAAGATGCAACACACACTGGTAGTAATTTTCTTGATTGCTGTTTTATCCATCGGCGTCGATCAAAAGTCATAGAAAAGTAGGAAGTCCTTGGTCGCTTGTTTTATTGCATTGCCCGCGGCACACGAAGTCTATGACGTTGATGCTGCTGATGCTGCCTGGAATGTATCGTTACCATAGTGATGACCTCATCAGCCAATCTGATCGGACTCTCGTAGAGGAAGACTGATATCAAAGAAAGTTTTTTACGACGCCTGAATGCGATTCGGTGACAGAGCAAGATGAATGTACGGCCTTCTGAGAAGGGTTTAGATTGGAAGATAGGCCTTCTTACTCAGCCACTCCATTCGGTGAAGCGAGAATAGCGAGGAAGTTCTTTGACGACAAGCATTTGAATATTATGTCTTTAATCTCAACCAGATTCAATGGTTGATGATAGGAGCTAAATAACCATAGAAACAAAAGCCTGCCATCAAAGAAGAGACTTGAGAAAGAAATGGGGGGAAATAAATATGGGGTTGATAGATGCAGACTTGTTGAATTCTCGTATATAAACGGGAAATCCTTTTGGGTAACATGGTAAATATATAAACCGTAGCCCTATTAAAAACTTGTTGAGCAAACATGAGATGAGAATAAAACCAAAGTAAAGAACGAAGGAAGTTTGTAATGAGCTCAGGAGAACACGTATTACCCCACTGTTTCTTACAGTGTAGCTACAACACTGTTATCTGGAACACAGCACCTAAAGAAACTGACGCGACAAGTTCAGGTCTACCTACTTGGTTATTCTCCGCATAACTTCACTCCTACAATAAATAAGAGGCATTTTTTTACAGAATCCAACTGGGTTTTTCTTTAGTGCATTTCCGTAGAGGGAAATCATTTTAAAAAATTTCAATATTATTCATGAAATGGCAAATTTATGCTAGCCCGTTTTACAAAAACCCACCCCGCCCATGCCCCCCAATTGAATGTAAAGGGCCGCGGTACTTTGGCCGTGCAAACTGCAAAGGTAGCATAATAATGAATTAGTCTCCTAATTATGGACTCTGGTATGAATGAATGAATGAATGGTTGGACGAGGTTATGTTAATAAAATAAATGTGTTTAGCTTAAATTTGAGCTATATAATTAATTATAATTTAGTGTAATTTGTCAATTATTTTGTTGGAAGATAGATAAAACTTTAATATTAAGTGAATATTTCTGAATTTGTAATTGCATCGCCCAACGTGTTAAAAATAAAAGGATGCACAATTTAAATTTTAAATTTGGGGGCGGAGAAAGGGAAATTTAAACGGTCAAACAGTAGCCAAAAACAAGAAACGCTATAGATCACGTTTTCTTTGGAAAAGGGAAGCTAGTTCAAGTAATTGCTCATTCAATATAAAAAAGGTTTCCAATAAAATGTGCATAGTCACATTCTCGAAAGAAGTAGAAAACATCAAATATCCAAAGATTCTGTGATGGAGGAACTCCGTAGCTGCAGGCAATAATCTCGAACCCCCAACTCAAACATCTCCCGAGTCCAGACAAGCCACCCCTCACGATGAGTTAATTATGGCTAAGTCCTCAAAAGAAACCCACGCAATTAAGCTCAAGAAGGAATTTGCATAATAGCAATCAAGCAACCAATTTTCGATTTACCTCTCTTGGGGATTATGATGCGATCCTGATGGGCTGAGGAGTTTACGAGCTACTTTATATGGTGTCTCATTTTATGGACACCATAAGAAAATAGTATAATATACGGGGATGTTTTCGATGGCAGTTTAACTAGGGTATTAAATATGATCAGCATTAAATAATACGCATGCCTTCAATTACGAGCGAAATCCTGATACGGAAATAGATACAGGAACTTTTATAAATCAGAAGATATAAATAATAAAACACGCTGATCGCATATCAATAACAGATTCTTTATTATTAGTGAGCTTGTGCAACATTGTTTGGTACTTAAAGCGCACTTTAGGTTTCTTCGTTTACGCTACGAGATTGATCTCAATTTTATTAGGTCGTAAACCGTTTTCTCGTTTACGCAACTCATGGCGTATTTCAAGGCTCCGTTCTTGGTCCACTCATATTTATTCTTTAAATTAATGACCCACCAGACCATCTGACAGTAGGTTCATTAACGTAATATGTGTAGCGAGTAATTTATTAATGCCATTTGTGTATTACCAGGTGTTAGTATATATATTATTATCGCAGCTGTATAGTGAATTTTGGATAACACCAATTATTGTGAATTGCTTAGGTATATAATTATGCCATATTCAATGTAGTAAACCAGCTTTGGTATCCACTCTCTCAGATGTATATCCATAAAACTAAAAGACTACTACTTTAGTATTAAGCAGTTAAAATACTACTTGTTACACGAACAACTGTGGCCCACACCATTACGTGCGCCTCCGAACCAAGTGGCGTTCCGTAGATACCCAACATACCGTCCGTTCGCGGAAACTTATTGCTAATTGACGGCCGCCATTTTATTAACATGCGTTTCCCTGTTTCTGTCAAATCAGCTGTGCACACGAGCCTACACAATGGCCGTGTAGACCCTACTCAATTTGGGCATTTACATCTATTCAAGGGGTCCAAACCTCTTTGTACCATTACAACATCGTGTAAGCTTAATTTTAAGTCATACATATATGTATTATTCCATCAATATTAATGTTTTTTTAAAATCTTTTCGAGGGTAAACTAGACTAATATAAAACTCGTATTTTAGAGGCTTACTGGTAAAATACTCGGTAAACACAGCTCTAAAATGATACAAGGTCTTTTAAAATTGTGTGTGTAAAGACAAACTCTCAACATGACCTATAATGTTTAAAAAGGCCAGTCAAAAGGCGAGTTTTAACAAAGAAACGATCATTTGACATTTTGCTTTGCCAATAAAATGGCCGCCGAGTGCCGAACAATCAATAGGTACAGCAACGCTCAAGCTAAATATACTATTCCAACATCTTTGGTAGATACGGGCGCCGAATGGCTCGCCGCCCCGCACTTTCTACTGATCTCTACCGATCACTCGTGATACACGCGTATACTATAACTAGGAAGATCGCAAACGCTTTTTCAGGCGCGTTGTTCACTTGTTGGATGAACGTAATTTTTTTTAAACGAAAAAAGCGTAAAATTGCGATTTTCATGAGAAATAATTTTTCGATTGCGCTCAAAAACGTGACAGTTCTAAGTTCAGAGATTTCGAAGACCTAAACACAAATTTCATCGCAATTGGAGTATCGGTTAGACGGAATCGTGTTTAACAAACACACAAAAATACAAACAGAAATAAAGAAAGAAAAAAAGGGGAAAAACATTCCGGATTTTTTTCTCTCCAAAGTTAAATGGAATCTTCGCTTCGCTCGCTACGCTCATCCAATAACCAGCATTCAAGTCAATCCTCTGTGTCGTGGAGTTGGTAAACCTATATAACAAGGATCTCACTCTCCACTCGGATTTGCTAACCATAAACGATTGCTTACTTTTTCACAGGGTATTTGCTTGCAAGTAGCGTGATTTACGTTGACATTATTTTTGTCAGTGTTCTTGTTGATTATTAAAGTGTCCACGTTTACGACTCCTCGTCCGCGTTGTAATAAATGAAGTAAAAGAAGTTGGGAATAATAAAGAGCAATCAGCATTCTGTAAAGTGTGTTGTTGATGAGGGATACATTAAAGTAATAAAACAAGAAGAGTAACATGGCAGTAATTTAGTGCATGTTTATGTAAATGTGAGGAAGGTAGCTCCGTTAGATCTGTATGCGACCGAACCCGAAGGACATCTTCCAGAACATGTATAACACAAATTACTTTCACCCCCACTTTAATTTATAGTCTTCCTGAAGATGAAGAAAATTTGTCTTACAAACCTATTATGTTGTCTTTTTCATTTCTCTTTGCAAAAATGATTTTCGAAACGATGATTGGTAAGCTATATGCAATAAAGTGACATCACAAATTCCTGTCTAGTGATCGAGGAAGCCGACCTACGTCCCTTGTTCCATATGGAATGTTTTATTTAGGGATTTATATTAACTTTGTATCAAAATATAGTGAAATTACGGTGGTCAGTGGCTATACTAATTTTAAACTGTATTGACTTGAATATTTCCAAGGAAAAATAAAAACACCACGAGGGACAGCCGCTGATTTAGGGCAATATTCCCACGAATAAACGAATTAAATGCAGGATATAATACGCCCCTAAAATCCCATTTCTTTCTAAGAACATATCACACAATTTTAAAACACCCAAATATTGTCAATAAATAAATAATCATAGTATTTAAAATAAATACACTGTTAGCGAAGCAAGTGCCTGGAATTATAACCTTAAGCAGTGAGACGTGGATCTATACTCTGAAAGATCTTCTTGAACGCAGATGCCCTGCTATTCCGCGCTAGCTGTCGGAAGCAAAAAATGGCCATGCGTCGGACTGCCAAGAAAACTTAACAGCACAAAGAATGATCGAACAAAACTAGTCGAGGACGCAATTACTCTGCAATAAACTTCACTACAACGTTTAGTTTATTCGCTGTTGCCGTAGTTGTTTTTATTTAGAGCCGGGAAAAAGCGTTCCCAAAATGAGATAAATAATGAATGGGTTAATTTTTTGTTCGTATAGCCCCAATTTAAATGCATTGTGTTTTTTTTGAGGAGGCGTGCACACACACCTACCAATCACATAGTACCGTACATAAGAGTCAGCTATAAATATTTGAAAATGTTAAGGTAACTTTTCCTGTATCCAGTGGTTATCTGATTGATATGCAATTTTGAATGGTTGTCAAGCAACGATATGGCCACTCTCCTATAGCCAAAGACACTAAACTTTATTGCAGACTATATAGCCACAAAAAAGTACGCAATTTACCAATTTTGATGATTTTACAAAAATCCAAAATCATAAAAGTCAATTTTATTTATTTATAATGTTTTGTGATTGTTTTGTAAAAAATGGACAACATAGATGTGTGTAGCCCCTACATTACATAACCATAACACCTGTGCAATGTTTGGTAGCAATCTAATATAATCATACTGGCTTCAGGAAGCGATCCCGAAAAGAAAATCACTGGTATAGCCTCTATCCTAAAGTATATGGGACCGGGCAAAGATACATCGTGCATGCCTTAGGAGACAGGGCATACAAGACTTGTCTCTTCACAACTTCTAACGCAAATATTAGAAACGAACAGGGGGTTTGGAAGATACATCCTGTGTACAGGGCCTTAGGAACAGGGCTTTTAATCTGTGCTGAGAAGGATGAAGAGATACTTACTTCTTACTGGCAGTACAACTATATTCTCAGAGTAAATCACACTCCACCACGACCGTGTCGCACTCAAAACTCACCTGAAACGAAAAGAAATACATTGATAATTACTTTTGTTGGCAGTTTGAAAACGAGTGTTGAAGATGATTAGCTCAATTGGGGAAAAAGAAAAGAAAAAACTGATCTCAAACTAATATGATTCTAGGAGGGTTACGTGTACAAAATGGGCCACGTGGAAAATTGACTCACAAAATTAATACATGGTTGATTGATTGATTTTTTACAAATTTAAAATCGAGTGGGGTTTTTAAAGAGATCTATTGTCACATTCACACCCGGGAACGCTTGCCTCAAACGGTAGTTATAAAAAAAAAATATACAAATTGCTTTAGCGCTGGCGGGGGAAAAAAATGATATAAAAGAAAAAATCCCTTAATTTTAAACGGAAATTTTAAAAGTTTAAAACCTGAAACAACGTCGGCATTTTTTTATATCTTAAATAATTTTTTTAAAGTGGAAAAATTGTATCTATAAAGATTATTTTTATTTTAACGACTGGGGGAAAAAATGCAGTTATAAATTAATTTGACTGCCAAGCCCTCCTTAAATTTCTCCCAAAGCTTTTGCAAAAAAGTTTAAAGATACAGGATGGATTTTGTTTTTCCCTGTAAACTGAAACTGTTTTCCGTTAAAAAAGGGGAGGAAACCCCCCCGCCCCCTTTATGTCAGAGAAGGAAGGGTATGAGCAATCCCAAAATAAACTTTTAACCAAAACGTCGCCCAGACGTCGTGCAAAACGTTCGTGACCTATTCCCCTAAATAATATCGCTAAGCACGATAAAAGTGAAGGCGCCCATATCCGTCCGTACACCTCTTGGGCGTCGTAATAAAACATGGAGGCATACTAAAGAAGGCAGTTTAGCATCCATCAAAACCCCAAAACCCCAGTTTCAAAGTACAAACTGCAGGGGAAACAAAAAAGGGGGACCTCCACTACGGAGGGCATTTTGAGAAACACGTCCCAATGCAGGGGTTCAATTTACCACCATTTCACGTTGCTTGTATTAAAATACGGGCAAGATAACATTGTATTTTTTCCATAGCAAACCGGGCCCAATCGTAAAACCACGCTGGGCCCAGTCCCAAAATTGTTAGTAAAAAATGAATTTTGAGGAAAAAAATTTATTAAAAAAACACTCGGGAAATCTCATTAATTTTGAAATTTCATTTCCCACAGTCTAAAATTTGTCTAAAGGGTCGGTAAAAAGCAAATCCGGGGGAAATTTTAGGTCAGACGTTTTCTGGGGCCAAAAGGGTTGTTTTTATTGTTTTGATCACAGCTGTCTAATTATTGGTGACGCTATACAAACTAAAAAATTTTTATAATAAAGAAATAAAAGCCTGTGGCTAGGACCCTAAATTCCCAATCGAGCACAAAATGTAAGGCCCAACCTGAAAAACTTTATCATATGTTATTGACTAGTTGTCCCAAACGCTTTATAGAAATTTTAAACTTTATTTTTTTCTATAAAGAATGCAAATTTGGTTACTTTTATGGGGTGAAAAAAACGAAAATAAATCCAAAATCTCCGAGGGACATTTAAAATCTAAAATATTTTCAAGTCAACACCCCGGTTTAAAAAAAAAAACTATAAAAGGGATCAGCTCCTTTTAAATTTGTCATATATTTTGACTAAAAATTTTTTAAAATTTAAAAAGTATTGTTATAAGAACGGGTGTATGTCCAAATAACTAAAATTTTAATAAAAAAAAAAAACAAGCATGAAAAGCCAGTAAACCGAATGAAAAATCTAACCCAATTGTGAAAAGTTCGCTGTGAGGGATTGTAAAGCGGGATTTATGGAAGTGTAGTTTTTCTCCCGGGGAATATTTATAAAAAATTTGGAGGGATGAAATAAATAACGTGCGATATGGTTCTGTTCATAGGAAATATAAGATGAAGTGTTTAAATAACCAAATTTGGATCAGCTGTGGAAGACATAAACAATCTTCAGACAATTTGATAACCCATTACGCCCTGACAGACTGTAAAGTAATGGAGCCCGTGGGCCATCCATGGCCACTCAGCCAGGACTCTAGATACATTCCTCGACTTGATACGATGAAGTGAAAGTGACCGGATGTGATCGCCCCAGACTTGCAAACTAGGAAGAGTGCAATACCCGGGCAAGGTCAGGAAGTGTGGCCCTCGAATAAAAACCCCCAACCCCATTCATGTACCTGTTCCAAAGGGAAAAATTATGCGGAAGTTTACTTGTTTCTTAAAAAATATGATAAACCCGGGATACGTAAAAAAATTTGCTGGATGGGTTAATTAAAAATTATGGGGCAAGGGCCCACATCTCAGAAAAAAAAAAAAATTCCCGGGTTATGTAAATTCTACATGTTTGTGAATTGTTTTTTTTTTTAAATTTCAAATTTTGGGGGACGACGTCTTTTTGGGAAATTTCATTTTAGGGGCAGTTTAAACCCAGCCAGATAAAATCCACTGATTCAGTTCAACCACTTAAAACGATTAGCCAAAAAGGTTAAAATTTAAAATTGACGCTTAAAAAGGGTTCTCGTAAACTTCCAAAGGGACGGCTTAAACGCCCAAACGGAAAAAAAAAAAACCTTTAACAAACCCCCGCAAAGGGCATTTTTAAATGTTAGGTTTTCGATTGATATCTTATTTAAAGGGTTTTCGTTAAGTACTGGGAATGAAGGCTCTTTAAAGTTTCTGTAACCGTTTCCCCCCAAGTACCCCCCGTCTACGTGAGAGGTTTCCTCCCGGGGGAAAGTAGCCTCCCACGTCCAAGGCTAGGGAAAACAGAGACCCACTGCGTGGGGGAAAACAAGTGCACGGGCCATGACCCAAAATCCCATTTTAATGGACGTGCAGGACCCCGGGCCCGGGGTATAGCATCCAAACCGTAGCCCAGCAAGAAACATTATGGCCCGGCCCTACAGAACCCAATTTGGGTTTGGAACCCACTACCCTTTGGTCCTTTGGTAAAACGGGGTTTTTCCTCAGTGGATAGTGCAAAAGAAAGGGGAAATGAGTCCTCGTAAATACCTTTAAAAACCCAAACCTGGGTTATTATTTAGTACTAGAAGAGGGTCGAAACCGGTAAATCTTGCCCCCAGCGGGCACTCTTCAAAAAAAAAAAGGTTTTATTTAAAAAATAAATCACTGGGACCTCCCAGGTGTGTGCCTAGATACGCAAAAAAAGGGAAGTCCAAGGGGAAACGATAATCGATGTAAAAACCCTTTTCAAATTTTATTCTAGACCAAAATTCCGATGAAAGGATAAAAAAGCATCATTTTGAGAAATTTAAAATTTAGTAATAACTTACAAAGGGAAAAAACGATTTTTAAAAAGTGAAAAAAAATTAGGAAAATTTTGGGGGTTTAAAAAAGGGGAAACGATGAAAGGGGGAATGCACGTCTTTTATCCCGAGAACAGGCAAAAACAAGGGAAAACCCAAATTTTCAAAAAGGCTAACAACCCACGTAATTAACCACAAGTACCAAACCGCGCTCTGCTTGATTGAAGCCGAGGCAAAAAAAGCAAAACCGCAAAAACACTTCCGATAAAAGGGGCAAAGTTTTTTTTACTATTTTTTCTCCAGGAGAAAAAATTCCACGAGAAAAGTGAATTTTACGGTAAATTTTTCGCAGACGGTGCTCGTGACATTTAAGTAGCCCAATTTGAGGTGTCATTTTGGGGAAAAGGGTTTCGCGCCGATTAGTTCGAAAAAAAACCTTTGAAAGGGAAACCTGCATTGCACCTGCTTGTGAAAATCAGGGTTCACTTTTTTTTCTTGTGAGTTTTTTATTGAAAAGGTCAGAGTTTTAGAGTATGCCCCCAGATGCAAATATTTTCCCAAAGTTCCAACAAAAAGCAAATAAGCAAAAGGGTTTGAATTATTCTTACAGCTTTACGTGCCCCTGCGTTTTTTAGTCGTCTCCCCGGGTTAAATTTAAGGCCTACTGGCCCCTGATTTTTCCCGGTGGTTTCCCGTGGTTTCGTACTTCCATCGTTCTAACGACACAATTGAGATATCTTTTAATTTTTTTTTTTTTTTACTCAGTAAATACGTCCAATAAAACGTTTGGTGAGTATTTTTCCCAAATATTGCCCTTTTTTTTTTAAAAAATTTTTTTAAAATTTTTGGGAAAAATTTTTAAAATTTCCCCTTTTTTGCGAATTTTTTTGGGGGCTTTACCAAGCATTTTTTTGGAAAAAAAAGTACTAAAAACACACTTTTAAAAAAAGAAACCTTTAACTAGCACCTAAAAATTGAGAATTTTTGGACAAGGGGGCCCGCTGTACATGGAAGTACGAAAGAAAGGGTTTCGGGGGGCCTTATTTTAGGCTTTTTTGACTCCAGAAGGGCCGAAAACCTAGCGACACGAAGCTTTTTCACCATTTTGAGGACAGGTCATATAAATTTTTTTAATAACTTGTTTTTGTTTTGGCTGCCAATGATTTTGCTCGTGAAGTACTGAAAGGCAACCATTTGAAATCTTTAGCATAGATCTGCGCATAGAATGTTTTATGTTGGGCCCGCAATGTTTTTTGGCACTCTTAAAAGACAATTGTTCGTCCCGGGAACATCCCAAAATTTATTTTTTTATATGTAAGGGCCCAGTATTTTTTTTTGATTTCGACCCCCGGTCGTGAAAATTTTTGGGTTATTATATCACAACCAACAGAAGAAACAATTATTAATAAACCCCAGCCACGGCGCGTTATTCCCTTTTTATGCATCTCTGAGGCTTTCAAGTTTTACTGCACGTAAATTTAAAAGTAAGAAAAATTTTTAGTGTATGCCTATTGAAAGCGGTGTTTTTTGACAAAATATGAATTTGAGGCGGAATTTGAGGGGGGGGGGGGGGGGGTTTTCATGGAAACAAGCCATTTTTTTGGGTTTAGGGAAATAAACTTTCTCTAATAGGTAAAAAAAAAGGGTTGAAGCACGGGGAAAACCACTTTCCATGAGATAACAAAAATAATCGAATACAGTATTTTATTCGCCCTTTTTTTGGCTTTTCAATTAAAATTGTAAATTATAATGGTTTTAAAAAACAGTTTTCCCCCGGGATTAAAACCAGGGCTGTAAAATTAAGATGAGAAAAGGGTTAACAAAGTGGCTTATTGTTGGCTATGGCTTGAATATTAAATTTTTGGGAGATGAAATTATATTTTTTTTTCAACCCCCCGGAAAGGGGGCCATTTTATTTTAAGTTAAGAAAATTAAAAAAATAAATGGGGGGAGAGCATCTGCCCGACATTTAGAGGGTTTGGGGTTTAATCCCCCGGGGAGGGACCTTTTTTTTAAATTTTTTATCTATGATAAGACACCAAACATAAAAAGGGGTATAGTCGCCCAAATAAAATAAATCGGGGCATAAGCAAAAAACAAAGCGCTCTGATGGAATTAAACCTTTTGGTTTACTTGCACCCACGATTATGAAAAGTTCTCTTTCTCTCTTTTAACTATAACTTTTGGAAAGGGAAAAAGGAAAATTTAAAGAGGTTTTGCCCAAAAAAAATTTTAAAAAATCAATCTGTGTTCCAAAAAATTAGACGAAATTAAAAAACGTATTTTTCCCCATTTTTTTGGGTAAGTTATCTGCCTATTATAATACTTATTTGAAGAATTTCACAAAAGTAGAAACCCATGACAGCCACCCCATTTTAAATACCAGTTTTCAAGCGGACACCAGACGTTTATTTTGTTTTTAAAAAAGCCCCCCCGTGACCTTGTAACCCACGCAATTCTGTCCCCACGAGATATAGGCCAAAAACTTGGGTTTTTTCATTCCCAAATTTTTTTTCGTACTCCCGGCTAGTTATCATAATTAGAAAGTGTGTGATCTCCCATGAAAAATAAGCTATAAGAAGTGTGTGGGGTAGGTGGGTAGGGTTTGTGTTGGAAAAAAACAATTGGTCACATGCGGTTTATATAGAAAAACGGTTAATTTTAAGACATTTGTGTTGTGTGGTAAATAATATTTACTTGGGGCGATGGTTTTATTTAATGGGTTTAAAACCCTTTTTTTCATAGTTTGGCGACTATGACGGTTATGTTTGTACTTTAGACAGAAATTTAAAAAATGACTACACCGGGGTTTTAACCCGGGCCGGGGCCTTAGGTCGGGGTTGTCTTCCAAAACTGAGTATGCAGCCACCAATTTTAAATTTTGTCAAAATTTTTGGTCTTTTGTACAAATTTTTAGAGCAGCACTGAAAAAAACTAGAGAATTTCAAAACCCTCTTATAAACCCTGGGGGTTTGGGGTATACCCTGATCTAGGGGATATCGATTAAACCCTTTGGGTTTTTAAGTAGGCGACTTTGATCTGTTATGTTATCTTAAAACAAAAAAAAAAAAAAGTGACTACACCAGGGTTTGAACCCGGGGCCTAGCTGTCCGTACAAAGTAATGTACAAAAAAGAAAACCAAAAAATTAGACAGTTTTTAAAATTTGGGGGCTGAAAAGCTCAGTTTGGGAAGGGGCATAGCCCCGGGCAGCTAAGGGGCCCCGGGGTTTAAAACCCCCGGTTTTAGTCACTTTTTTGGGAATTTTATATAAATTTTATATACTCGTAAATTAAGTATTAGAGTCGACATATATTATTTTCGTTGGAAAAAAAATGCTAAAACGTTTGTCTAACGGTAATGTATTTATGGTCTACTATTAGTATTTTTTTTTTTTTTTTTTTTTTTTTTTTTTTTTTTTTTTTTTTTAATAAAAAAAAAAAAAAAAAAAATAAATTTTCCGCTCGAGTAGGGGGGGCCATTTTACCCTGATTGTGGTTTTTTGTAATGTGCCTAAAAAAATATGAGAGGGTCAGTTTTTGGGAATTTTTTTGTTGTTCGATTTACAGACCATAATTTTTTTCGATGGCGGGTTTTAGTAGATCCCAATTTTTATTGGGCCACACGCAAAACATCCCCACGAAATTTACATTTCGTTTTTAATTTGTTTTTGCCCTGGGGAAAATGCATTGGTGGGTTACATGAAAAAGAAATTAAAAAAAATTTTCTCCACAAGAATATTTTAGATCTCAGGATTTTCACTCTCCGGGGGGGGATTCCCAACCCAATTTTGCATTATAGAGACGACGTAACCCATTTTGGGATGTTTTTTGTAATTTTCAGAAATTGGGTTTAAATTTAATATAAGTGAAGACATGTAAGCCTGGACTAGAAATAAAAACTAAAAAAAGGGTTTCATCCCGGCATTCGCCAAAGGGGGCAAGAAAATTTCCCCGGGTGAAACTTTTTAGCTAGGGTTTCTGGTGAAGGGATTTAACCCTTCCTTCCAAATCAGAGTCTCAAAGCGTTATGCATGAGGGGTACCTTTTAAGGTTTTTCGGGCAAAAACAAAAACCAGCCCGGGGTTTGACAAAAAGCTTGTTTAGAGATTGGGTGGAGGGCATGTCGCAATATTTGTGGGGCTGGAAAATTTTTTCCAAAAAGGACACAACAGGAGGCGTGTTTTCGTTTTAATATGCATTTGGGCCCCCTGCCGCCTCGAGGGATCAAAAAACACATTGCCCAAAGCCCCGGGGATGAGTATTCAACACTTTTCTAAGAAAAAATTTTATATACCCAATTTTACGCACTTCTACCGACCTTCCCAGGAGTTTAAGTTGTCAATGCAAAAGGCCGAAGGGAAAAATGCCAGAGCGTTGATTAAAGTAGAAAAAAGTGTTTTTTATAAACCAAAAAGGGCTTGGTTTTGAGCTTAAAGCAAATATTGGCTATTACAGCAAAACGGTCACACCCGGGAACGAAAACGAAAACTGGGAAATTTAAGGTTTTACTTTAACCCTTTTCAAAAAATGGTTTACAAATCAAATGAAGGGGAGCAATGTTCATTCTGTATTTAAGGGGTACTTTGTTTTCGTATTTTTCTTAGCGAGGGAAAAAAGGTGGCTTTAAAAATTTTTTTATGCATTCTTTAAAGAGAAAATAATTTAAAGGATTTAAATATCCCCAGAAATAAAAATAATAACGCAAATTAGCAAAAAATAAAAATATACTTCCCAAAAAAAATTCATTTTACCGTTCATAATTTCAAAAACACATTAAAATTTGGGGTTCCTTCTCCTTTCACAATTATTTTTTTACTTCATTAATTTAAAATACTGCCTTGCCGTCGTTTTTTAGCGACGTGGAAATTTAAATTTGGAATTCATTGGGGAAGCTATTGGGGTAAGGTAATAGAGGGGATTTAAGAAATATATTTGAATGAATTTAATGTATAAAGGGATATCAGGAAAAAAAGTTTGTACGAATATTTAAAAATTTTTGTTTCTTTTTAGGGGCCCCCACCTACAGAAAAAATGTCATAATAAAAAGGCCGGGGGAAAAAGTTGAAATTTTTTTTACGGTTTAATGCAGTTTGGAAAAAAAACGGAAGCATAAAATCAATGATAGGTACTATTGTTGACACTATACATACTTTTATTTTTTGGGTACGGAAATTTATAGAAGAAAAGTGACGAGGTTTTAATCGTAGCAAATGTCAAAAAGAATAATAAAAAACAGCACTTTCTTCAAAAAAGCCCTTTAAAAATTTCCCTTTTTATATACCAGTCATCAATGGATCAGTGCATGGGTTTCAAACGGAGGGGGCTTTTCAAAAGCTAGCTAAAATATCATCCCCCGATTAAAAATTTTTGCCAACCAACCCTTAAATTTTTATGGGGTTTTTACTTTTGTCTTTGCTATAGGCCAAAAAAAACGGCACGGTTTCACGTACCCACGAAAAATAAATTGTAATAATAAGAGATTAAAAAATTGTACCAAAACAGCCTCAAGTAGTTTTGTGGTCTTAAAAACAGCGTTTGAAAATACCAAAACTTTTTTACGGGGGTGTTTCGATTCCACAGTTTTAGTCGGTAAGTTTTAAAAACTTTTTTCATTCATCACATACATTAATAAAACCCCTTTTTGGGAAATTTTGATCATTTTTTTTTTTTTAAAAATTTTCTCAATCAAACCCAGATCTAGCACCCTCGTTGTAAAAATCGTCCAAAGGGGCGGACTTTCCCAACCCATGTGAAATTAAAAAGGGGCTTTGCGCCTCGCGGGGCCGTAGACCGGACTAAGGCGCCGCACCGGGATCGGAGCTTCTGCAGAAAAAATTTGGGCAGCCACCGGGCCCTTTCATTGCAATTGCGGCCGCCCATTTGGGCGGCTATTTTTGAAAATTTGGTGACATTTGCGAAATCCCCCCCCAGGCCTCTTTCAAAACTCCCCTTTTCCCCCAACTTAGGCCCCACAGGGCCAAAAATCCGGGTTTACTTCTTAAATATGTTTTACGTGTTCAACAAAAAATATAGATATAAGCGTCATAAATTTAGATATAACCCACTCCCCCGAAAACAGCAATAAAGCAACTGAAATAAAAACAGTACAGCTATACTTTCCCCTTTAAGTTTAGAAGAACCACACTATAGTTATAGAGAGCTATTTATGACTATTTTTTTATATTGTTATTAATCAACGAAAGCTATCTATCAATTTACGACATTGACAGTTTGGATTATAAAACAACAATACATGAATGGTTGGTTACTCCGTGAGCTTGCGTTCAATAACTCCTAAAGTTTTGTTTTGTTTTGTGGATAACGCGCAGGATAACGACCCCTTTGCATGGAAAACACATATTGGCTCTTTCGTAAGTTCACCTGTTATCTAAATTAACTTTAGTGGTCAGAGAAAACAATCAAACTAGCCAGTGGCCACAATTATTATCGCAATCACTTATTTCCGTGTAGCAACTCTGATTGCGTCGGCTTCATTTCGACCGGCCGCGCTTGTCCAACAAATCACTAACAAACAAACTAAATCGGCTCGACGGTGGGGAAAATACCAGGTCGGCCCAGCTACCTTCACTCGCTTGCTTGCCACATACACACATCACGAGCGAGACGAGAGTTTTGCAAGTTTTGAATGCATTTATTTTAAATAAACATGGCTCACACTTGAAGAGTCCAACAAACAACGAAGTTTAATTCATCTAAAAATGCTAGTAAAAATGTTTAGCTAAATTTCTGCACTCATAAATTCCAATAATTTGCATCGTTATGCCAACAAGCTGGGTAACGATCGAATCGGAAGTTTTTTATTCAATCCCCTGTTGGAGCGAACTTTGAAGAGATATGCTCACACACAACATCGAACATCGAACTCGCGTACTACTATCGGAATATCGCATTTTTTATTTTTTAGTTTAAGAGCACTAGGGTTGGGAAATGTTGCTCAGCCGGATTTTTTTTTAATCAAATAACCCACCAGAAAAACAAAACAGTACAAGTGAGTAATTAGTAATTAAATCATAACTTATTGTGTTTGTAATTAGTAAAGCAAAGACAAGGTTCAACCACGAAGTCTCATAGTGTGTCTACTGTCTACCATTCGTTCGATTGATTATACACGTGCAAAACGATAGACTTCTAAAAATTATTTGATTTCTCTTTGCCCAAAACCCCGGAAATAGTCGTATTTTTTTGTTAAAAAAATCGTAGTTTTCTCAACCTTGAATATTACCAAGGTCCTCCAACTCCCTATACCGCCCTGGGTTAAATAAAAAGTCGGTTTTTGGCGTTTGGAATCTAACGTTCCGCGCGACTCTGTGTGACGATTGATGGAACTACTTCAATAAAACTACGTCACTTTTCTACTAGTAGTTAACAGTCGATGACGACAAATGGCGGAAACGTCAAAATATTAAATACGATCGAATGTTGGCGAATGTTTTGGAGTAAAGCAAACTCTCTTTATTGATGAGGATATTTCTGATGGAGTAGACCTAAGCCTAGGACCTAGGCCGACAATATGTGTTGTTCAAGATTTCGATTTGAATGCCAAGGGCGTACTTACGTCTGAAAACTGTATTGTGGCCTTGGGCCTAGGCTACACTTACGTCCGTTAGGCTTGAACAAGACATATCTCAAATTATTTCGCACGAAAATGTCAGTGACGCCTGCGCAACACTTTATAGTACAATAATAAATCAAAAGTAAATCGTTTTAAAAGACTAGGGCCCAGGGCTAATATGATTGAAATAAAATTGAAGTTTGACGTTTCGTCTGTTATTTGTTGATTTCAGCGTCACTGCACATCGATAATCTACTGACCGTATTTAGCGTGCAGTGCTTTTATTAGTTCACATTTGAGCCGCCCTCAGCGCGCAGAGCGTTAGATTCCGTTTTGACTTGGGAATAAGGGGACCTCCCCAAAGGGGAAACTTCTTTGACTCTGATATTACTTAGATGGCAATGGTAGCAAATACCGTAATATAACACTACGTCAACGTAGTGTTATATTACGGTATTTGATGGTAGTTTGTTCACAGTACCAACATTACAACGCTTTTAGTTCAAAAAATGAAATAAAAGCCGAAGTGAAAGCTAGAAAAAACAAAAACAAATTAAAAATAGGGTCGAACTGAAATGGCAAAAATTTACAGAAAGCACCCTAAGCTAAAATTCATCCGGCCAGCAAGTTCGCGATTCTTCATTTCTTTTCACACTTCCTCAGAACATTGAATGAAGAGTGTTACCGTTAAGTGTTGCCAATATAAGCCCGCGAGACGCATGCAACACTGAAGTGTTGGTCACTTTGCAGTGTTGCAAGCGGTGTCGGCCCACGTACAAACCAACACGTCCCGTATGGACAGCCGGTTGCGATCTACGTTTCGGACATCCGCACTATCGCGGCAATCAATGATGGGAAATTAGTTCGCGACTTCCCAGTTCCAGTTGAATGAAGCACGAAATCCAACAACGAGTTGAACAGGGCGAACCAATCAAATTCAACAGTTAGAACGTACAGTGTACCAAGCTATTGAGAAATGAGGGGGATGGATGTGGGTGTTAGGCATGGAAAGTGAGAGAGAGGACCACGAAGCGATAAAAATCAGTCATTATTTGTTTACATACAACCTCACCAGAAAATGCATCTGATGATGTTGCACATATCAATCTGTTACATCTTTATTTCCTTTCAAATTCCGTCTACAATTTTATAATATTTTTGGTCGTCACAGAGCCTTTTTACGCAATAGGTTAATATAATGGTTGAGAGTATCAAAGATTTTCACATATTTGGTGAGCGTGCGAGCGGAGCGAGATCATTTCACTACACGGAGAAAAAAATCCGGAATGTTTTTTTTCTTTTCTTTTTTTTTGTATTTTTGCTTTGTTAGCACGATCCGGCTAAAACGATACCCGATTGCGATGAAATTTTATGGAGTCTTTCGAAATCTGAACTTGAGTACCTCCACGTTTTGAGCACAATCGAAAAACCCAGTCTCATGAAAATCGCATTTTACATTTCTTCGATTTTTAAAAATTTCTGTCGGACTTACAAAACACTACATGCTTTGTCCGATTGGGTAATGATTTATTTCACAGAACCTTAACTTTATGCATTGCATAATCTGTAAAATTGAGCGTTATCAAAAAAAATTTTTTACGAAATCGAAATTTTACACTTTTTCAATTTTTAAAATCTCCAGCTATAACACCTACATGCTTATATCGATTGTAATGATGTTTTTACAGAACCTAATATTCATGAATTAAATATTACGTGTAAATTTGCCAATCGAATAATTATTTTTATGAAAATTTCATATTACGATGTTTTCCTTTTTGAAATTAAAGTGTGAATCATTAGAAAAAATTAAAAATTTAAGTTATATTTTTATTACAATTAACCAAAAATGTTTTTATTAAATTTAATTTAATTTTAAATATCTTCAACTTAGTAATGATTTTTTTCACAGACAACAGTAAATCCTTTAACCATGGCGCTCAATGCACCAATTGACGCTCATCACAACGGGCGGACTTAACGTTTCTGTTACTTTGATTACTTATTTTGGGGGGCACCTTACATATCATCCACTTTGAAACTAAACTGGGTTTCCATCGAGAAACTTATTTGTATTGTGCTAAGTTGATTGATTTGATATTGCTTAACGTCTCATATTTGTGCAACTTGGCTATTCGAGACGAAGGGAGGGACGTAAGGGGTGACGCCGGGGGACATGGGGTGCACAGGCCTGTGCTGGTCAGAACCAGCCACAAGCATATGGGGAGGGCAGGGGTTCCCCCACGTCGTGATCGTCTGTCTGTGTCATCATCCGTCCGTGTTGTCATTGTCGTCGCCGTCGGGGAGGTAGTCAAAGGGAAGGGGAAAATTCCCCGACGACGACCCAGAGCTCACCATTAGTTTCAGGGAGAAGAACTCCCCTAATCACGGGCCAAACCACGAGAAGGTTGAGAGTTGGAATTTGATGGCCCTATTGTGCTAAGAATAGTAAGCAAACTAAGTAAGTATTTCAATCGAAAGTTGTTTGATTTCGTTAGCATCAGTCTAGTTTTCTGTTATAATATAAAATTATTGTTTTCCAAGCGTTACCTAAAGTTTTACCAATTCTACATAATTGATGATTCTGTTGACTGCTTCGATTGATGGCATGGCGTTTACGCGTCGAAGCTAATCGAGAGACGTGAACGGAGTGTGCAGACTGTTTTAATTAGCTAGACGCACTTACCGCTCACGTATCGTCATACAGTGGGCATACGTACACCATGAGCTCCGACGATGACGATGACACCGAGTGACTTCCAAGTCACGTGCCACATTCTAGGGCTCCTATTTGGGCGGAGGACGTACGTAAATACGTCACAACACAACAGGTGTTTTGATGGATGAAGCGGAAAGAGTTTCGCGACGGACCGGAACCGGATGTCCACTCCGGTACCTATCACGGCCACACGGGTCCACGTCCTCTCTGTCACTACTCACTATACGGTTAGGAATCATCCAGGGATTCTTTGCTTGGAGGGTGATTCCGGAAGATGGAAGATGTATTTCAGAAGCTGCCGCGTTGGTATGCACACGGAATTGTGAATTCAAAATGTAGGCCTATGTATACAGAAACTAGACAACTCGAAACATATAGAATTTCTACCAAATGGAATGTGTATGTGATTTCTGCGTCCTCCTGCAGCTGATTGCAAAGCTAGGTTCGTATGATCACGTCAATGGTGTTTGAACTTTGATAGTAGATTATTTTGAATAGGCATACCGCAAGTTTTGTAGGATATTGCAAGAACTTAAGAAGGGATAGCCAGATATCGTTATTTAAAAAACGTGCAACACGGAACTGATTTATTCATACAGGTTTATCGGTTGTGCAGTAAAAAATTCAAGTAGAATTGTTTTTAATTTCGGAGCATCATTGATTGAAAAGTAGCAAGACTCCGCCTGCACTCGAGTTGGTGGCCCGAGTGGCGCTATGATAAGGTTAGCCAGCCAGCACGTCGTGACACTCGCCATAATAAATGGTCCACACACAACACAGGGTCACACGAGTCGAAAACAAACAACGGCGACCAGGTGTTAGGGGTGACAATGGGCATCATTGTGCAAAGTGCAACTCCGCCTGCATCAGAGTGTCATGAGAGTGGCGCTTATATAAGGTAGCAGCCAGTCACGTCGTGCCTGCCTAATAGGTCCACACACAATGTCAACGGGAGAGTCAGAAAACAAGTACACGGGACCAGGGTTAGGGGTGACATGGGCATCCATTGATGAAAAGTAGCAACTCCGCCTGCACTCGAGTGTGCTGCCCGAGTGGCGCTATATAAGGTTAGCCAGCCAGCACGTCGTGCACTGCCTAATAGGTCCACACACACAGGGTCAACGAGAGTCGAAACAAGACACGGGACCGACTACTTTAAAACCTGTCACGTCAATTAGACGCGGGATTTAGATATGCACAACACGTATTCATTGAGAGTGCCGCACTGCGCGTGGACATATACTAGGGGACACGGGAAGAACCGCCTGGGGCAATGAATACTGTAGCAAGCTGGCCGCAGTATTGTTGCAAATAATAAGAAATAAAAGTTTTATAATTTGTAACTTTTAATTAAATTACAATAAACATGAGTCGTATTTTTTTGTACACAACATAACAGACAGGCAGATTTTACAAAATGTACAATTTTTAAAATATTTTAATGAACAGCCATGTAAATTTAAAAAGTCATGCACGTTTTATAACTAGATATCCAGGCCCTAACTAGGCTAGCATAACTTCGGAACATGGGTTTGTGACTAAATAACAGAGGTTTGACAGCGCGGCGATGTTTCAGAACCACTTTGGACTACATCGTCAGTCAGGACATTGGGAAATTAACCGATTCATATCCCTGTCATTATTAAGTACTTCCTAGTTGTTTTAAAGTAATTGCCGTCATTCAGGCATTCCATTCATTAAGACAAAGTTTGCCTCGTTAGTAGTATAGGTTTATACCTCAATTAAATGCTAGCTTAATTGTATATAGCTACGATAATAACAGTTATTGTGTCAGTCTAATGAAAAGTTACATAAATTAGTTGTCGAAATTCATGTTTAATCGACAGATGACAGTCGTACCAAATTTGTAAAATATGCGGACAAGCATCACGAAATGTGAATAAACTTAATATATATAGAATAATATAATTATACACAATCAACGTTTTAGTTAAAGCAGAACATAATTAAGACTCCCATCCCATGACCCTAATATGAATGAATAGGTAGCTATTAGTAAAGTTTCAGTCACAGTTTATTTGCCTCAAATAGTATGTTGCATGGGACTCAAATTGAGAGATCTTGGGAAGATATGCACTTTTAGGATTGCCGGTGAGTCTGTGACTAGAATCGAAGCAAGCCAACAACCAATAGCTACCAACTACTTCTATCGGCACTGGCAATCAAAAGACCAGAACGTTACCTATATAAACATTATCAATTATCAATTAACATTGGCAATGCGATTTGTAACATCCGTATGCACATTCCGATGCAATATCAGATGGACTATAGGCTAAGAAAGAATTGCATTCTTAGAAATGAGAGAAAACATGACTTCTCTGACTTGTTGACGTAACAAAATAAACAATAATATGATGTTAGTACAGTTTTGCAAATTATTATTGTCAATATTGTTGTAAAATCGCACACAGTATTTTCGAAATTGGACATTCCGCGTAGTAGAAAGAATCGTTCTCGGGAATTCCATCAACGTTATAAATAAACTAATAAGTTGTTGATATTGGGATGTTAGTCAGATAACTGGCGACAGTGTTATGTTATTGGCACCGACGAGTGGGTATAATGCATCGAGACAAACAACATGATACATCCTTGCTGCCCCGGGCTCGAACCAGTGTGGACAACATGTGAATGATGCTATCGAGCGTTATCATAGGCGCATTACGAATTGCCTGATAGCGGCGCTAGTCTAGCATCTCTGTGCGCTAACCGGATCAACGTTATGGATGCCAATGAATGATCGACAACAGCCAACGCGTAATACAAAATATGTATATGTAGACCTATGCCCTACCTAAAGCATTATACAAAAATCTAGACATACAAAGCAACTAAACTGTTACTTAACATACAAAAAACAAGTTAAAATTCGGCAGATTTCAAATGGTAACCGAAAAGTGAAGGTCTCACAAGTTCACGTTGATAAATTATTCAGAGTAATCGTTAACCTTCAAATGTTTACTAAATTACAAAATAATTACCGGTATAACGTGGAATCCTCCAAAACAGACCTATAAGAAAACTAAGTGCTGAGAATATTGTTCTTGGAATGTAACGGAACTTGATCATTGTTTTAATGACTATAATTACCACAAGTCATGGGGGGGGGGGTTAGATTTCAGTTTCCGTGAAACTGTGCATTTGTAAATTTACGAGAAAAGGCCTTAATTGCGCAGCATAGATTCATGGGCAAGCAATCAGCGTTCAATAATCATGCAGTGAGTCAAAGAACAACGTTGGCGTGTCACGCCCGTCACGTGTTCAATGATGATTTAAATTTGTAAGATTGATCGCTCCCCTGATGTTTGTGTAGCCCCCGATTCGATTCCCGGCTGGGTGAAAAGTATTCTAGGTGGCCTTACGATTTTAAAACCTTGGTGTAAAACGGCAGAGATGCTGTATCCAAGAGAAAACAAAGAAATAAAATAATTATTAAGATAATATTACCTTGTGACTTTGGGGACTTCATAGTAAAGTTCCAAGGTAAAATATGTGTAAAGTTGATGGATGATAAGATAGTTTATAAGATAAAGATAATATGTATTTATTTTATTACAATCCATGGACATGTATACATGGAACCTATAATATGATGATGGATGATAAGATAGAAGATAAATCAAGTGTATGATGGCTTTTATAAGATAAGACGATAAGAAGATGATGGATGATAAGATAAAGATGATATATTACAAGGTAAAATCGTTAAATACAAATTTATTAAAGTGTATAAGACAGGATTTTCACCTATAAATACGTTACTAAAGGGTATTTTATAAACCCATCTTAATTCAATTCATGAGGATGTCCTTACAGAAAAAAAAAACTTTTCTAGATAAAAAATATGTAAAAATGCTGCAGGTAATTAATGAGCAACATGTCAGTGACAGAAGCAAAAAGACGTCTTGAGAGTAACATTACTCTTGCAAGCCATTTCAAAACCAGGATAATAGTATCACGGCGTTTTTCTTACTAAACGTTTATTTGAAGACAAGATCAGCGTTTTCTTCCACTTTGTCGGGTGCTTTTATACTTTTTAATGTGACACAAGAATTATGTAAATGTAAGGGTATTAAAACTAAAATTACATAATTTTGTCTACTTTATACTGGAACACGCAAGCAACGAAGATTTTAAAGCAAGTATATATTTAAAACGTTCTTCAAGAAACCAACACTAGGCTAAGTCCTCATCGGGAATTGTTTGATTGCGCCAAAATACCTGATGCGCATCTGCTCCTATGGTAAATGTTGTTAGTCTTATCTGATAGTAAGATGCTAAACTTTAAATATTATATGCACATAACCGTATATTATTATAACATTGTTATCTTAGTGAAATAACATTAATTGCACATCATATTGAGGTAGGCCTATATGGGCATTATAACATGTAGTGTAATATAGCAGTGTAAGTACATTAATTGCACATCAATTTGAGGTAGGCCTGCTATAGGAAAAGAAAGAGATAATCGAACAATGATCTCAAACGCTCATCATGTTTTATTATATAATATGAAACATAATAATAGGCCTACCATAATAACATGAATTGTGAAGTGATACTCAATTATTGAGGTAGATCAAAAGGCAGAGCGGGATGTGTGTGGTCCCGTTCAGGACCCACAAGTTGTGAAGGCACACGCACGACGTGTATATACCCTCCACGCACGCCGGGGGATTGCAGGACCCCCCACCCACACGACACGTGTATTGACAGTTGACACTCCTGCCGCGCGTCTAGGTGAAGTTGAGTGATGGCCGGGATATTATCATGCGGAGCTCACAGCCACTCGGCGAGGAGCGGGATACTCTGGCCGCCGCACGTACGACGTCCCTCCACCTCTACATAAAATATCAATTAACCCATTAGCGGGTCTACGTGTGGGGTTCGAGAAGGAGAGAGCGACCAACATCCAACAAGTTCCGAACCTCCACCGCAAACTGTCTCGATAAGAGCATTCCTCCGCCTCCACCTCCGCCTCTCACTCTCAACCAACTTCGCCACCAATTCCGAGACACACAAACTCTCTCCCTCCCCCTCTTCGGCATTATTTGTCTTCCCCAGCTAGATCACACCGTACAGATTTTTATCACCTACGCAGACCTACTTTATTTTCGATTTCCTTTTCGCGGATCGGGTCATCGATGTCGTCTAGGCAGGCCCACGCACCGCAGGATGGCACGGGAGATGTATGCGGCGCAGTAAAAGGGTGAAGGATTCGCCGATTGACGAAGAGACCCAGGGAGACGTCACAGTATACTTTATCTGTGGAGGGAACGTCTAGGTCGAACTGAATGTAACTTCATGTTTTCGACAAGTGATTTCTGTGTGGTTGTAGAAGAAATTTGTGAGAATTTTCGATTGACTATAGATATTTTAATCTTATCCAAATATCAATTTGGAAAATAAATGGCTAAAATGCTTTATAAATGGATTGTTTCATTGGACGAATTACGAAAATGACACCTCTGAGACTGACAAAATATGACCGAATGACAAGGTAAAATTAAAATATATATTTTGATTTATTTGCCAATCAAATCGTTTTCTCCTGGGAGCGAGTAATAGTGTCGAATGCTTATACGAGGTTCCTGAAGAAAATCATGGAAAATACGGTCGACTAGTCTAAAGTAAAAATCACGATGCACCCAGGCAAAAATAAAACACATAATTAAAACTAATTGGCCTCAAATGATCAATTAGTAAGCCTACCGTTTAGTGCTATTTAGTAGCATTTGTTTGAACTATTAGTAAAGTAAAACTATTAGTCACAGTTGACTAATAGACCCAACAGATTTTCCAGTTATACGCAATGCTCTCTTGTTGACGTTCTTCGTTCCAAATATAAATGAATTTATAAAGTAGGTCTCATGGTGATTCCACAAATCAGAATGCTTTCATATTCGAAAAGCAAAAGCCTTCCCACGCCACAGATTTCTTTTAGATCAGCGGTTATTTCAGTGCGTTGATGCGTTGAAAAAACCGCGTATTTCGCAAACTTTCGTGGACGCGTTGAGTTCATCTGGAGACGCAATTCGAACGAATCGTTTCCTTGCCAAGTCCAACAGAAATTGGTTTCGCCAAGAAATTAAGTCCGTTCGGCGGTTTCACGGTTCGATTCGCTAATTATTTGGGTCCTTTCGCCTGTCAAGAATCGGGGGTCGTTGGTTCGGCCGATTTACCTAATGATAGCATATTACAAATATACTTAGGCCTATAGAGAATGAAACTCAGAGAACTGGTCCACAAATATATCTAATGTTTTACGGTACGTTGAACCGGAAAGGGAGATTAGTTGTGCTTTCTCGTATAAAATTGGTTGTGATTGTTTGGTTTGAAAATAAAATAATGTGTCTATTCTCAGTGTTTTCGAATTAGACAATACGATCGTCAGCACGGGAGACTAACTCACAATGGGATAGGATGCTATGTGGTCATGGTGTATAGATAAATCATGGTGGTTTAGACCTTAGAGAGATATGTAGCACCGTGGATGTGACAATACCAACACCCACACCACATAGCACATATCAAGACCAATATAATACATTTTGGTCATGATTGAGGCGGGGTTTATATTGAACGGTATACAGTATCGCTGCTTCGCGGGTGAATTTGTTTATATTACATTTTTGAATAAAACAACATGGGCCCTTATGTTTTAATTTTAATTTACATCAACGTCAATTGACGGTTGATTTGCACATGGCAAATACGCCTAGCCTAAATATTGGTGATAAGTTCCATCGATCTGAATGTCGGCGAAAGCCTCTATACATTTTGTAAATATACACATTGTTCAAAAATATATACAATCGTGGCAAGCTGAGTTCAACCTAGTTTTCAATTATTAATGAAAGGTATAAACTCTGATTCCAAAACCAAGTTCCCTTAATTTTAATTTTATCACCCACTTAACCCTAACCAAGTGTATTTCCCTTTCCGGTATCGGCAAACAACTGTTTCTAGAACGCGTGGCCAGCAGAGTAGCCGGTTTTATTGCCACTAGGCTGGCAACACTAGCCACAAGCCGTTCGTTTGTTCACTTCACCCCTCTCACTTTAATTAACAATGTGTTTAACCATTCAGTACGGCCAATGTACACACCGGTTTCAGGGCCCTCGGCTGTGTACACACAGCTTGGCATGCATGGCGGGATTGTACTTCTAATATATACAACACACGTGTTCACTGTTATTTATTTGAATTTTATTAACTTTTAAGTTCTAAATCAACGCGCGCACTGCACCGTTGTAGAGATCCCTATCTTTGGCGGCTTCCATGGTTGATGGGGTGCAAGTGCGAGACGGCGAGCAAACAGTGCTTTGTATTGTACAACCTGTTCCTCCAATTGAATACAATAACAAATTGGTTGTAATTGTTACACTCACACCTTTGATTTGACAATTTAGTGTACCCTACAGTGAATTTTAAAACTTGTCACTGGAACATATGAATCTCAATTATTGATGAGGTAAGGTAATTGAAAGCAAAGACGTTGAGTATCGCAAACTATAAAGCAACGGGTTTAATTGTTTACGTTATTTTCTAAACATCATATTTTTTTATTAATTTTTTTTAAGGATGAAGATGACAATGAAGATGATGATGAAGAAACGCTGAGCCTGGCAATCTCGGCAAAAAATAGTTTCGTGCCCTAGATATCGGTGTGAAGAACACCACTCAACCCGACATTGTTGGAAATGAGTTTGGATGATTATTATTATCTGTATCAATACGTTATTACCGGTAGACGACAACGTAGGATTCATGCATTGTAGTCTTTGGAGACGATCAAACTAAGAGACCCACAATGCATTGTGTAATGTACCCCACTGAAACAATCAGCTCTTGCAACAGAATTTTGAGAAATAAATTATCGCTATTTTACGGCAGAAAGGTGTGAGTAAACTATGGAAATATTGTTACAAATGGTGTATAAGATCATTGTAACAAATGCAAATATATTTATATTTTAAAGAGACACGCCTGATACGGTTCTGTAATGAGAGAGGTAACGGCACGGGCACGGGCGTGAACGCAATCTCGTATTGCTACTTGAGATGTGGTGTGACTAATTGTTACAACACGGCATTGTTCAAAACAACACGGCAAGACTACAATGCTGATTACCTAACCTCACATTACCTCGGAGGTTATCGCGACATTGCTTCAGGGTATGACTGACTAGGTAATTGCACACTTCCCACTTACAAATGTAACAAAACGTTATCCAGAGCCTAACAAATATGGTCCAGAACAGTTTAAAGCAAGTTATGCAAGAGTAGGCCTACATCTGATTGAACTCTATGATTATAAGTTTCCAAACAAGTACTATTCTAAAAATTTGTTTGAAATACCTAGTTTAGTGGCTTTTACGATTTCCACGGATCACTCCAGCTGTTTGGTTGAAATTGACTGGTGCATTATGAACCATTAAAATTGTAAAATTTACTTCACGAATAATACCTTATTCGATCAAAACACACGATGAATTGATGAACAGATTTTAAAATGATTTCCCCTCAAAAGTGTAACTCAACGACTAGCCTCCCATAGGGAATTACCAAACGACATTAGTATACAGAGAGGTACGTAAATGAAGCGGTTTTGGTTTCTGATGGCGAAATCGGTTAACATACATTTTTGAACACGGAAAAATGCTGATTTTACTAAAAGGTAGGTTTCCTACCTGATAATAGATGCTAAAAATCGAAACTTGAAAAAATAAATGTAAATAATCAAAATTAAAATACTATTTTAGTATTCTGACGTGCCTCTAGACATGATCTATGCAGGGAGTATAAAGCTGAAGGATTGTGATGAGGTGGTCAGGCAATCACCACGTAACAACGTGCTGCACATAACACCACCGAGAGTGTTATCCGGACAATTAGTCCCGACAAGCCTAGGCTGCAGTCACGTACAAGGGGTAGCCTCCCAGTGCCAGGGCGGACAGTAATAACCAATTATTTCGCACGGAGATTGTCGGGGAAGTTATCAGACTCCTAATGATCATTAGAGTTGCGCGCCAGACTCTAGCTATCTACAGGACATGGTTTGCGGTTATACCCCCCGAGAATCCTCGATCCAAACAAGATGACTCACAACTCACAATAGTGGCTTTGTTTTCAATCTGTTCCCCTGGTCAATAACTTTGATAACAGACCACTAACTTCTGACGCACCAACTTACTTCCGTCATTTCCAAAACCCGCAGTCAATTAGGAAACTTGTACTACAAGTCCTCCTAGATAAGAGGGGGTTGCACAACCTACACTATTGGAAGTGGAAGGTTCACACAAATTTTAAGAAACGCTACTTTAATTGATTTGATTTGATCCACCTTTCAACATCTGCAAATACTGACTTAGAACATAATATATTCGTAAAAAATATTTTCACAGGTTAATCACAGGTTAATATTTAAAAGGACATTTTTAAATTAGACATAACTGTAGGCCCTAAGCGTAATACAAGCCTGAAGCAAGATTACGCGTTCTATTTCTATGGTGTTTATAATTCATTAATTCAGTCTTATGATTAGCCCACTCTTGTTGCAATATTCACCAAGTCAGCTACACGATTTATTTTTGCATAAATCACGGCTTATTAGAAACAAGTTTGTTGGAGCTGTTGGACCTTCTTCGGTGAATTTCAACACGTGCGTAACATGTTCTGTAGACTGTAGCACGTAATCGTGTTCCCAAAATCCTCGCCTACATTTTTCACTTTTCACAAGTTTTCATTAATAATTGTTAAAATGATTAATTTATTCTCATTTTAAGTATGTTATTCTAAAAATGTGGATCCAGTCAGCATGCAACCACTGCTTTCAGTATTTACCGTTCATTATGCATCCGAGCCAAACGCATGGACTAAAACATGAGAAGAGAACACGTAGAAAGGAGAACTAATACATATTTTCTTCGTTTCGTTCGAGAAACATAACTAACAGAAATATTAACAGGTAACGCACTGAATACAAACAAGTAATTCAATAGAAAGTGTTTCAAAGCAGGACGACGGTGTATGATCAGTATGAAGGTGTTAACATGTTTGGGTGGAACCCAGCGTAGCGTGAGCTTGGCATTGGTAAAAGTGCAGATAATAAGTTGAGAGTGGTGATTGTAGATCGTATTCCCCTCGATAAATAAATAGATGTAGATACATGTCTGGATGTCGATGATAAATGCGGGTGCAGATTAGATATGTACGAGTTTTAAAATTGAAAAACAAATTATTATGCTCAATATGACAATTCGAAAAAAAAAAAAATTTGTTTGTAGGCCTAGATCACATTTTGGCTCCAAGGGCCAAACATACGAGACGTCCTATTTTGTTAAGGTAATATTGTTGAGGTGGAGGATTAGAAAGTCAATTTCGAAAGATAACTTTAAAATAAAATATCGGTTTAGCATAAGTAGGCTCATCTTACAAGCAAATCTGCCAAAGCAGGTGGCACACGCGGCTAAAACTGCCATGACAGGCCATCCAACCACCTTTGCAATCAATTCTTCTTCGTAACATAACACCAGCCGGATGATACACTGTGCTTGTGGGGGTGCTTAGGCCTATATCTCGACATGTAGCAACATATGGCGCACAAGGTAGGCTACAAGACATGATGAGCTCCTGGCGTGCCTAATATACATGCAGATTGTTTAAGAAAACAGGAAGAATATATTCTGCAGGGTCTAAACACATTGTACGACAAATTTGATCTTAGTTATAATAAGCTACGGGACAAAGAAAGTACAAACATATTGTAATAAATAAATTAGTGAAGGAAATAAATATATTATATCGGATGGTAAATAATATGTTCATTGGCATAAAACGCTCAAAAATTAAAACACCAATCGCTAACATATTCCCAGCTCATTACGGAACAATAAAATTGGGCAAACGTTAAAATTTATCCCGCTACCAAAGGCCTGCCTACATACAATGTTGTAGGCTAGGTCTACAAACAAACACAAGTACTAACATATTGTTCTAAATTATGATTGGAAATTAGTATATAGGTAGACTAGTATAGATATAAAGGACCTAAAGAATTTCATTTTCTTTCTCATGAATCGCCAAAAACTCAAATAGAAAACAAACATTATGGGAGAATATGCCTAGGCATATATCGATTTGACAAAATTATAATATTTTAAATATTTTAATTTATTTACCTCGTCCCCGTAAAGACGGCAATCGAACCCAGTATAACATAAATTTGCATTTTATACGAATAGGGGCAAGGTGACCAACGGGTAGGCCTACGTATAAACAAAAATAACTATTTTACGGGAAGAAAATGTAAATCTCCAATAAGTAAAAGATATCATTCAATTTAATCGCGGGTTTATGTTCCAGATAATCGTACGCGCGCACGCATGAGGTACAACGCACGCGCTACCGTGCGTGCGTGTGTGATTGACACGCAGATTACGAACCATGCAACTCGAGATTACGGACGTGAATGTACGGTAACCATAGCCGTTTACTTTGATACTGTTATTTAACTGCACGGGCATACATAAAATCAGTTTCGCAGTCTAATAAACAGAGCAAAGGAGCGAGATTTACGGAAACAGTAGGAATTAGTATAGTTGTGAGGATGTATCAACTTGCGAACAATATGAAGATAAGATGAACTCAATGGTTGTTTGGAAATCAATGTAGGCATTTTCACATCACATTAGACGTGTCTAGGCTTACAGTGAAGGACCAAATTATTTAGGTCCCTGTATCTAAAGAGACGACGTGTAGTATTTATTCGGTTTCGATAAAACTAGAAGATTTTTTTTTTGCAGAGAGGTACATCGAAATTACACGATCCCCGTTTATCCACACTTTGCTCATAAAAAAATATAGAATGAATAATAAAGAAACCTGGGCCCCTGAAGTTAACATGAATTGTTTTAGATTTCTGTTGCTTTAACCCTTTGTAGGGCAAAATACTGGGACCCAAAATTTTGCTTCGTACTTGTAGGCCTACTGAAAAATTTGAAATTTGTGAATTTTTAAAACAATTTTACAATTGGTTACATTTATTAATTGTTTTAGATTTCTGTTGCTTTAATAAAATAAAAAAATCGACAACACGTAATTTTTTTCAAGTTCCAAACATTCATACCGCGTTGGAATTGGCTTCGTTCAGTACGATTCCGAGATCCGGCGAAACATCCGCATATTCACGACTGTTTAGATGACTTTACACGACACAAGGCCTATCATAAGGTTATCTGTCATACATGCTCCATATCCCGGTGACATGTCATTTCCTAGGCAATATTCGCCCGTCAGAGAACGAGGCGGAGGAGGAAAAAGAAACTCTCATTTTCATTGCAGTGTGAACGGGAAACTGTCACATTACGTTCGATGGGCTTCAGTTGAGTTAGTTATTAACCTCGTAGCTATTATGACAGCAAAATAGGCCATTCTGTTTCTAAAAAAAAGAGTGATTTGTAGAAGTTGATTCATCCGCCAATCAACGTCAATCCAAAATGTCCGTTGCCAATCCATGTTCAGAATGATTAGACCTATAGTTTCGCATTCGCTGTCAGAAAACATGATTACATTTTGAACATATCTAGGTCCTACGGAAAATAAAGAGAAAAATAAACAAATTTAAATGAAACATAACCAAAGAAAACGTTATCTAAATATCAAAGCACAGGCAGCCCATGGAATGGTATTACTTGAAAATTGCTATAGGACCGGTAGGGTATTATGCTTGCAGTCTGTTCTGTACTAATAAACAATAATAACATTTACGCAAATTATTGTATTAGGTATTATGTGCATTAGAAGTCACGCTCATTTTGACATTGATAATGTATCAATAACAATAACAATAACTTTATTCACCTTGACTCGTACATTGCACAAGTATAACTCTTTTTAGAGAAAGTGAATAGCCTAGCCTATGGAGAGTAATACATAATTGTTAACAATTTTATAAAAAATATACATTAAAATATACATTTCATAATTTCATAATATCTTTCCTTCTATTTCTATACATAATACTTATTTTTTTATTGAATTGTTTATTTATATTAAATTATATTCATGAAAATACATAGTAGTTTCAGGAGTGTGAAGGAAAGTTGAGTGTAAAGCTATGGGTGGGGTATTTATATGTTCGGGCACAAGATTAAGTTAAACGTCAGCTGGATGAAGGTATTCATTGATGGTGTAGAAGCAACGCTTTATAAGAAATGATTTCAATGTATATTAAAAGAGTCTAGGGATTGTATATTTTTAATTTCTGGTTTAGGGACCCCACAGTGGGGTGTAGTAGCCTACTTTTTAATACTAGGTGCACGCTAAATTATTTGAGTGGTTTGTTTCACTCAATACGCCGAGCGGATGGTCACTTCACTCGTTTTGAGTGTTCGTCACTCATTTTTTACTGGAATTGTCACTCGATGTATTGGGTGATCATTATTTAGCTCAAATGTGCTGAGTGACCGTGTGACACCGCTCTTTAGTTAGCGATGTTTAGTCAATAGTGAGCGATGCATAAAGCTTGTTCAAGGGATTAGTGTTGAGATTTATCTAAGGGATGAATGGGGCTTCTTCTTATTGTATGTCTACTGTATTGTCCTGATCGGTGCCAAGTCTAGGGGATGAATAGCAGAGATTTTACAGGCGACGTTTCAAACATGTCACTGGTGATTGCTTTTCATATACTCATGGCAAAGAACGAGGTAGGGCATTCCAATATATATCAACGGTCCTCTGTCCACGCCCGGCATCGTCGAAACCAACTCGTCAGTGTGTGTAAATTCGTGACCGTGTGCGCATTGCCAGTGTAAGTCTTCTGGCAAAATCGGTTGTGACTGGTGTAGTGATGAAGTGTTCAACGTTCTAATAGAAAGGGCATTTTCTGCAGAAAACGCCGAAAAGCAAAAGGTAAATGTCGACATCTGTTGTACTTCTATATGCACGAATAGTTCATTGTGTTTTCATTGTTTTAGTTGAAAACAACATAATATTTCATGTGTAGGCCTATATCATGTGCTGTAGGCCTAGATAATAATGCATATTATTATATGCATGCCTTTCATGGGCGTCCACAGTGAGGAGAGAGAACGCAGTCGACCATCTACATATTATTACCGTGATGTTTGCATACAGCTGCTTTAGTTAAGTTAGTTTGTCTAAATTTTGAGTGATTTTAGCTTCTGTTTGAGTTATTAATAGCCTGAGTAGAGAGTATCTTTAAAGCCAAAATATCGCTATTATTTGAGTGAATTTCGATCTTTTATTAGCGATTATCACCCTTATTTCAGAGTGAAAATTTCGCTCTATAATTGAGTGGAATTATTTCACTCAATTCTAGGAGTGGTGGTCACTCAGAAAGAGTGGTGCAAATACAAGCTAAAAAAGGAGCGAAATTTCACTCGATTTGAGTGTTTTTCCGCTCTTTTAATTTAGAGTGTGTACTTATAATAATAATGCATTTATAATCCCTCCGTACGGCATTGAAAAAAAAACGAAGGCTTATACCTAACTATAGGGAGACGAAGTATTTTAATTATCACCATGAAACGAGCATACGAGGATCTAAATTAATGACCGTAGATTGTTGAATAATTGGCAATATACAGTTACTTAGCGTAGGTCTATGCTGTTGCCCAGCCCAGCCCAGGGAAACGAGTTGTTTGCCACAAGGTTCACATTGAAGATATCACAAGTCACAACCCACGACTGAGACGAGAGCAACCAGTCAGCCAAGAATCTGGTGGTTGCCATTCGACCACGCCGCTTTAATTTGCGTGTAGCCGGCAATTATTCAGGGTGACTCACGTGTTTTCTGGTCATACTATATTCATTCATTCATAATAGCTGGTATATACAGTTAAATCTGAAATCTTAAGTCCGGTTAGCTTAGGACCTAAACACCGAGTATCAAACTTTAGAACTTTTTTTACAATTTATATTTACAGTGGGAGCCTACATTTTTATTAATAATTTTTTTTTTGTTCGCAAAGATGCGTGTCAATAATACCATAACCATACTTTCGAAAAGTCAAAATTAGATAGTAATAATAAAAGCATAATTCGCCACTGCACTTTGCGGTTTACATTTTTACATCGATTTAACTCGAAATGTGTTCAGGTATTTCAATCTTTGGGGATTATTTAGTCTTTTTTTCTTACAACAATGCACTAAGGCAATTCGAGACGATGAAGGGAGAGGGGAAACCCGGTACCGGCAAGTAGCCTACTCCTTTCGAAAAGTATACCAAGGGGACCAACGGCATTACGTCCATCCGAAAGGACGGTGTAACCTCGACAGTCATATAGGTTCCTCCACTAACCCGGATTGCCGAGCAGACGTCGAAGAGAACGAAGCCGTTACACTAGCGCGCTCGAACCCTCCATCTACTCTAGCCAGCGGGTGTTTCATGTCAGAGCATTCACCCACTCTACCTCTGACCACGCCCGGTTATCACTTATCAGTAGTGGACAGAAAATAGCAACTCAACTTGAAACACCGCTTCACATTACATCGAAACCAGGAACCATGCTACGCTAATAAATAATAAAAGTTGGGAACCACAGAAGAGAGATCAAATACAGTAGACACCCGCGAAGCGAGAGATGCAGTATAATTAATGTTTAGAGTGAAATTTGGATGTTTGGAAAGTGCAGCTTCAAGTGACCTTGTCAATTTGACATTGACTTTATAAAGAACACCTTTTGAAAAGAAAACGAAACAACAAAAGTTCAACTCCAAGGCGCAACCGGAGCCTTGATAAAAGATGTGTTCCAGTATCGTGTTCTCTCTCTCTCTCTCTTTCTCTCCGGATTAGGACAACGAGAGCCAGCCAGGCGGGCAGTTCTTCTAAGCTTGGTCTAGTTTTACACAACGTCACGTGGACCCCGGCTGATCTTGAGTTTCTGCTAAGGCGACAGAGCGAGAAGAGAAGCTCACCCAGATCAGATGAAACCAGCGAAGATGAGACGAGAAAGAGACGGAATCAAGAACGATAACTTTACCGGCTCAAGTCGAATACAAACAGCTCAGTTGACTTAGGTCCCACCAATCTAAATTCAAAGTTTGAGGGTTGAAATGAATATACACTTCAAAGTTAAAACCCCACCAACCAAGTTTAACAATTACCAAAGAAAATTATTATGAATTCTGTAGGGAATTCGTAGGATTTATTGGAACTGAACAAAACATCTTGTTAAATTGGGCACACCGAAACACATTAGATACCATTTTGTTATTTTAAATTGGATAGACAGGAATTGTCATGTTCAAAAATTTTGAACCGTATTATCTTACATTTAATGTAAGATAATACGGTGCGAGTAAGGAAAGTTGGTGGCCACCATTTTCTGTGTCTCTTCATCTCCGACTGCTACGGATATTTAGTTGTTATTTAGCTCACACCATCCATTCAAATACTGAAAAACGTAAACCTTCACATTCCGCCAAATGGATTCTATTCGTTGACTATGAGCTTCTTGTAGGCCTCAAAGAGAAACACATCTTTTCGTAATAAAATATGGCAAGGCCCCAAAGGTCGTCGTTTGCGACACTATGAGAACAGCCAAATGTTTTTTGGCAAGAATTCAGGGAACATAATATTATGCTAATTCAACAGGCCTTTATATCTTAACATTCAAAGATCGCCAAGCACCAGATTTATAAAATCTCAACATATTTTGCATTCAAAATGAATCCGAAGCTTCAAGAGACAGAACACTGCCAAGTGTCAATACGTTTCAACGACTCTTCGTGCACCATAGAATACTAAATCTTATCAGAATAAAATTGTCAACACATCGGAAATATTCCTAGTCTACAAATCTAGGTTTCTGGTCATTGATCTGTGCTCTTTGCGTTTTGCATCCCACTTTGCGAACATGTCAGAATTTATAATTGTACCTGAATTTCTTGACAACGGCGTTAAATTGACAACACGCGCAAAATAGGTCGAATTCAAATCGTTGATAATTTTTGTTGAGCCCGACGGCCCGTGCACTTCCTTACTAAGCCAATAATAACAAAGTACGAATATTTCCATTACAAAAACATCATGTTTCTCACAGGTCTAAAATATTCCACTTGGTCAATTATTTGCTGACCAAAACGAATGATCTTGTTTTCATGTTCACAAAACGTCTGATCGATTAGGCCTACAGCCTTGAGAAAACAAGATCCAACCAAAAACTCTACCTCCAAACAAAGTAAGTGAATAACCTAGGCCCACGGACTGCAACATAGAGTCTGTTGGTTGGGTTCGAAGCGAAGGCGTCGAGTGCACGAGGTAACTGACCCCGCCAAAAGACATTTGAATAATGGAAAGGGTTAGTCATCAGACCGCAGGGTTTACTCGCGAGTTGAGGTGAAGAAAGTTGTTTCGCGAGCCACACACACACACGGTGTTCGCTGTAACATCGATCGTTATCTAGGAGGAGGGGGAGGAACTTAAAGAGATCTCCTCGTATCAGCTGGGTGCATGGGCGAGGCGAGGCGAGGTGCATCCTGCATTCTAGAAGAAACGCGATCTATTCGACCTTAGATTGTTGATTTGCATTTCAGTGACAAGTGCAGTCAGTGGTGTTACAAACTACTTACGAAGAATGTCGTGAGACATAGGCACCAACACCAGGAAGGTCACTGAACAAACCAGAGTTCAAACCTAAAAATATTTTCATTCATAGATAGGGGCCTACATCACCAATTCAACGAAACAAAAAATAAATATAAAATAAAAATGAAATTTTGAATTAACTGTCTCCGTTATAGGCTAATGACATTTGCAGTCCGATACCGAGTACCAACTTATCAGCACTCATGGCAACAATCATAAGCAACTTCATTTTAAAAATAATGTCCATTTAAAAATCGCTTGATCGATCAACGAATACAGCAAATTTCCACTCTGTAGCCTAGTCTGTACAATTTTATACCTCCAATTTTCACCAAAAAATGTTGAAACGTTGGGAGGTTGTTAACAAAGGATAAGCCTATGTACGGCGCGATCAGAGAAAATGTCATAGTTACGCCCTACTGTTAATTGTTCTACACAAACTTTGACAATTATTATGGCAGAGAAAATCCTCTACATGGCTATTTAAAAAAACAAAAAACATAAACGATCGCGCTGAGTCGCCGACCACACTTCTAACGCGACATACTTTGCCGAATATAAAGAAAACATTAACAATGGGGCTAAATTTAAATTGTCATTTTTCGAGATGTTGCCATACAAGCCCAATTAATGAAGAATGGGCCTAGTTCCCATAGGCCTACACTATATAATTCAACCGTTCATTTGCATTGATATTTCAAACTTCCCGGTTATTTTAGTCCTACAATTACCTATATTCCACATCTCTCTAATTTTCGTCTGCCGACAAGCGGCAATAAGGCAGAGCAAGCTAATTGCTAATCCGAGTAATGGGTCACAACTTGTCATAAGAACACTCTCCCTCATCTGAGAGGCTGCGAGCGAGTCTATACAGACAGGCTTTCATCTCATTGTTGACAAATGCACGCTGCCATGTTTCGTCTATCGCCCGCCTAATTGCAACACTTTCTTTCTCACGGTCTGGCGTCGTTCTGTCTGTATGTACCTAACTACGAGGAACAATATAGCAGCCACTGAATGACAGGAGAAAAGAAAGTAATGCACATCGCTACGATGCAACGTTAGGCTTACTAATTCAAAAAATACTAGGAAAACGCTTAAGTCCCGCCGCGTTGTTGGATGAGCGTAATTGGTGCATTGAGCTGCCATGTGTTATGCAAATTTTCTGTTGTTCTGTGGAAAAATCATTATTAAATTGATTTTTTTTTTATTAAATAAAATAAAATAAAAATTTAACAATAATATATTAATTCATAAAATTAAAGTTCTGCGAAAAAATCATTAAAATCGGATAAAGCATGTAGGTGTTATAAGTCGAAGAAATTTTTTAAAAATCGAAAAAAAATCGTAAAATTGCGATTTTCATGAGAAAAAATTTTCTGATTGCGCTCAAAAACGTGGCAGTTCTAAGTTCAGAGATTTCGAAGGTCTCCATAAAATTTCATCGCAATCGGAGTATCGGTTTAGCCGGAATCGTGTGGACAAACAGACAAAAATACAAAAAGAAAAAAAAGAAAAAAAAAAACATTCCGGATTTTTTTCTCCAGTGTAGTAGAATGGAATCTTCGCTTCGCTCGCTACGCTCATCCAAACATTTGAGAAAAATTATCCTACGTCTCTAGAAAAGAGTAAAATAAAGGACCACTTCGTGATTTGGAGCAAGGCTATACGACATACACGTTGACTTTTGTATAACAAGTTGCAATTACTGGTATTAGTGAGAGTATCATCAATATAATACGCCTATATAATAGACCAGGAAACTCAAGAGGTTGCGCTTTGCATATATTGAACAGTTCAACCAGCAACAACATAATTGGCGCATATATTTGTTTATTTGACAAACAAGTGAAAAGTTTAGCCTGTATTTTGAGATGGACAGGCATAACAGAAAGTGGGAAAGATGGCATCGTTGACATCCCCGAGATCCGAAGAAATAATTGCTTTTTTACGGTATGTACAAGAGGTTTTGCGTACGCCTAGAAGTAACAAACCCAGATAGTAGACAATATCCATTCATTTCGTGACGAATCATCGGGACGAAGGAGGATAGTTGCAAAGATAGGCCAGACAAGGAAACTTTTTACCCCGGACCAATTGCACAAGTTTTGTTTCTTAACTTTTCGTACACAGAATTTTGCGCTGAATAGGTTAGCTTACGCATCTAGGCCTATATAAAGTCTACCTTCAAAATCCGATGGAAAATTCTCTAAAATTTAGACAATAATATATTTTTTTAAATGCTAGATAAACAAAAAGATATTGATAGGCCTACAACTCACGTCAAATGGTGGCAATTTTTTTAAATGGTCGTTAAATGAATTACAATGGTAGGTACTAAATCGGATATTGCTTTACGTCTCATATTTATGCAACTTGGCTAATCAATGGTAGGTACTAAATCGGGTTTTAAATTAATGTTCTATTGAATTTTAATCGAATTGTTGGGCCTACGGTACCGTATACAAAAAGTTAAAAAATAATATATAATAAAGGTCTATAGGCCTAGTTAGTTAACTTTTTTTATGAGTAGGCCTACATGAACACAACACAAGTCTATACTTCAGAGAAATAAATAGGCCAATGAGTGTTACAAATATTTGAATAATTTGTTAAAACAATGAATTAATGGAATAGCAATTGAACAATACACTCAAAACTCGCTACCGGATGGACAAATCAAAACAATGTTTTGTGTACCTATGCTTTTGCATTGTTTTATCTAGACAATTTGTACTTTAGCATGTGGATTCGTACTAGAAACAAGACCCAACGGGCAGCATAAACTAAAACGTGACTTCGCCAACGACACACGAAATCTCGTTAACTAGGCCTTCACAGTCGACACCAGCACCTGACGATGAAATGAATGGTGTCTACGAAACTGCAAACATTCGCACTAAAGCTGGTACCTAAACACTCGGTCTACGTCACGTTTAGCCATGTTTGGAACGGTCGTTTCAGGGAGGCCAAGTGCCATGACATGTTGTGGCTGGCAATTGCAGGACGGTACTAAAACACTCCAAACAAGATGACTACGTTGTTCTAGGCTTCTAGCGGAACAAAAATCACGCTCAGGCTATCGGCACTTATTTAAATACCAGTACGCCAGTATGGTTGTGGTTGAAATTATCCTCGTTCGTTTGCAAAATATTATATTAAATACACAATTCTAAATATTTTTTTAAAATAGTAGGCAGACATGAGTGAACTAAAGAAAACTCCAAAATCTAGATAGTAATAACTCAAGTATAGGCTCTGGCTACCCATGTCCTGCATGGAACAAATCGTAAAGGATAGCGACGTATGATGTGTTCCAAAATACATTTAGTAGGCTACCTCCAGCTATAAGAATTAATCATATTGCAATAGCTACTTTATGAAAAATAACGCTACACTTCTCATATATAATTCTAGGCTACCGTTGTGTGGCTGCGACTTCACTAGAACCAGGGGCTGCAGGGCATGGAAGTAATATCGAGCTAAACAAAGATTTAGAGCCAGCTTTATAAACCATATTATTTCGTAGCGTATAAAGATTGGCCGTGCATTGACCCTTAAAGTTTCAAACATTTTTCAAAGTTTTTCTTTGGGTCTATAAATTATTTTGGTCACGTTTACCGAAGAAAGTGGGAACTTTTTTGATCAAAATAGGCCTACGTGTTTGATAACAAAATACACACCGCAGCATTTTTGTTCTTTAGACCTAGACTTCCTACGATATTACATCACATCACAAGATAAAAGATATCGGTTGGATTCACGAATGAAAGTATTAATTAATTTAAAAATATTTTGTGTCAAAAGGCAGATCGAAAACTTCAAACAGATCATTGGATGAGCGAAGTGAAAACTTCAATTTCACTGACCCCAAAAAATTTAGCTCGGTGTTTTTTTTTTTTTTTTTTTTTGTTTGTTTGTTTTTCTGTCTGTTTGTTAACTCTCTACCAGGCAAAACGGTATATCCGATCTTATGAAAATTTTGAGGGGACCTTCAAAATCTCTGAACTTAGAGGTGTATTCAGTTTTTGGCTCCATGTCTGCATGAAGAAAATTTCTAGATAGCGACTTACGATTGTTTCCAAAATTACATATTTGTGACATCAGGCATATACCAAATATGGGTAATTTAAAATTAACGCTACCTTAATTATTAATTGTAGTACCTTGAAGTGGTCTGCGACATCAGTAGAACCAGAGGCTGAAGGGACAAAGTTAAATCGATAAAAGATTTGTTTTTATAACTATTATTTGGCGTATATAGATTGGCACGGCATGGACCCTTAAAGTTTCAAATTATATTGCAATAGTTTTGTGGGTTAACTTTTTGAGAAAGTTACCGTAGCCAAATCCGAAATAGCTTTTAAAATAGGCTTTTGATAACAAAAACATCGCAAGCAACTTTGATCTTTAAACCTACACTTCGTGGCACGCAATAACAACAAACACGAAACAGGTATCCACGAGAATATAATAATTTTAAAAAATATTTTGTCTCAAAAGGCATATCGAAAACTTCACGACAGATCAAGTTCAATGACAGTGTCGGCTTTTTTAGGCCTAGGAGACGTATTTTTTAATGTCGTTGATTTGATGTCAAAAGTGCAAAATTATAAAACAACTCAACAACTCATAAAGACTAGGCCTACTGCGACTGCGTGATGTGTGTGCTAATAGCAAATACCAAGACGAGTTATCGCGATAAGGTCCGGTCTACTACGAACAAGCTTGTCTTATCGTATTTATCGGTATTTATAAGACGATATTGACATCATACCGGCACTATGAATTGTGTTTTCCCGCTCAAGAAACATCAACACTGGGTTGGGTTTCCTGGAAACAAAAATTAATTATATAGTACTTATTTTCCTCGTCCGATATTTTAAACGTCATTTAATTGTTTGTGATTTACAAAATATATCTAGTAGGCCTACTGTTAGTCTACAAATTTCAAAAGTAAACATCCTTCAATATACAATTGGATTGAAAAAGGTAAATTCCAAAAATCGAAATTTGTTAACTTTTTATGTAGGTCCTAATGTTTCCAAAGTTTACCTAAAATATGTTGCAAATTTGTTTCGACACGTGCAAATCAGATTTCCAGAAGTAGATTGTTTCGAAGCGTAGGCACGACGCATTCCAACACAAGATTCGAAGTTTCAAACTCGAACCCGATACTGTACATTCAAACTGAAACTGTGTGGACGAGACATGGAGATCGACAGTGGCGTAGGAACTATTTTGTTTTGTGGGGGGGTCACACTCAAGTTGACTACGAGGTTGGGTGGGAAAACCGGGGTCTGGAGCGAAGCCCCAGCCGCCGGAGGCATTTTCGCCGTAGGCGAGATTTTTTTCAAAAGGTGCCCTTGATAGGTGGCCTAAAACACGTTTTCAGGCGAATTTTAATTATGAATAAGGGTTACATTTTGAAGCTAATATTGCATTTAAGATTGATTTCCTGACTTAAATCGGTCGACAGTCTGCTGAGTTTCTAGTCTCGCAAATCACGTCTCTTTCTGAATCTTTCTAAAAAAAATGTAAACAAAAACCTTCCTGTTTGTTTGCAAGCCCGACTGTAATAAAAATCCTAAAAATCACCCAACAAGTTAAAAGTTAGAAAGTGACACCCATATCTGGCTTGACCCCCCCCCCCAGTGGGGGGGGGGGGGGGGTTTCCCCAACTCCGTTCCTACGCCCCTGGAGATCGAACCCAAAACCAACACCCCCGGCCGAGAATCATTCATGAAACCGATCAGCTTCAACACACTGCGCTCGAGGCTTGAATGATCATTTCAGACGAAGAGAACTGGAATGTGATTCAGTATCATCCATTTATCTTCAATTAGGTAATCGTAGATAGATGATTAAGATCAACCTTTCGGGTGGTCTCGAAACGACTCGGAGGAAAAGTCTTCAAACATGGGCATAACCAAGTGTGTTTTTTATTAATAAAAACAAACACAAAAAACACAACTAAACGCAATAGGCTATAAAGATTAAAAAACATTGTCCCCATTGTTTCTTATTTTAGGGATATTTTCAGAACTATGATACGTGAACATGAAACGACTCTTCGTTCAGTTAGAAATGTCGTAGACAGGAAACGAACCACCAACCTTCCAAGCAGAGTGTCGTATTCTAGCAATGAGCCATCCCTCTAAGTCAACGTATGTTCACGATTATCGTCGTTATTTTTATCTTGTGTTGTTGACAGTGGTTATTCGTCATCGACATCGTCAACACAGAGAAGGATAAGATAGATGGGTGTGTAATGGAAATAGCTCAAGAGTGCGAAGTGAGTTGTGGCTGTTGATATCTTGGCGGTGAAGTTCTTAGACTGAGGAGATGGGGTCGACGACAGTTAGGGTGGACGACGTCGAATGGTTGAGCAAGTCGATTAAAAACTGATTGTTGCAAGGTAACAAAGACAAAATACATCAATTGAGTCGATTACTGTTATTCAATCGCTTTTAAGTTATAATTTTAGCAAAAAGCAACCGACAACAGAAAGTCCCTATATAGGACTTACGCACGAAATGTATATCTAGCCGTGACAAGTACAATTTAAAGGGCCTCGCCCTCAGGTTTAAAGGGACAGTTCCAAGTTTCGATAACAATTTCTTTGTGTGTGGGGTACCCGGTACATCCTTACTAACCCGGATACGTTTTATTACAAAAGCACACATACACTGAACTATGACCTGTGTTACTTACTTATTACATAAATACTGTGCTTTCATTAATTATGCATGTACCGGTATGATCACGGACAGACATTTCGTCAACCAAAATTGAGAAGAGCTTCTTCAATAGAAATCGCGTGAAAATGTGATTGATGACATTTCAACCATTCAAACTTTTAGTGTGTGTTTGTTGAGCGCATACATTACACAACTGTTTAAAATCATGTGAAGTCCCATACAGAATTAAATGACGTACGATTTCTGATGCCACGCCCACTAAAACCACCAGGCTACTACAATACCCCACACGTGACACGCATCACAGACCTAATTAAACCATTCAATCTGGTACAATCAACTCACCGTAGCTTCCAGGAGCCAATTTCCGCGTAGCGCCGGCTGCAGTTATGTTGATTGTTGTTGCCGCTCAGTGTCCTCCTATGCTGGAGTTTCATGTTGTTGTTGTTGATGTTGTTATTCACTACCGGCATATTTTCTTCAATAGTCGGAGGTAACATAATAATTTTAACTAATTCAATATTCCATTCGCTTCACACCGGAGGGCTATTGGATTACCGAAGGTTAGAGAAACCACAAAGCCGGGAGTGGTTTGGATTTGAAATGTTACACTCAAAGGAAACAGCTAATTGCGTTGTTGTAGAAACACGTGCACCACATCAAGACCTGTGTCGGAGAACGAACAGGCAGGAGTGATAGTTACAAGACGCACACTGGTTTCCGCAATTGAAAATCACTTATTTAGATTTTAGATTCAATTAAATTCTCACAATACGATTTTAATTGCACGGAAACTAATTTTCTTTTAATTTGTGATTTTTTCAGCTGCAATTTCTGCAATATTTACAATTTTTTATATTGTTGTCGGAAGCGAAATTTAAGTTTATACGTAAACGACAATACACACTTTTTTCTCTATGCTATAATATAAATACAAACGACAATATTAATTTTTAACACCAAAGTTAATTAATGAATATTAGGGAAACTGTACAAATTTAAATTGGTCAAACACTGCACTTTAATAACACTATAGTAAGTCGTAGCGTATCTTCACATCGTTGTTAACATACTTCACACTATCAACTTAATCGAATTCGAACGAATTTTGAATTGAAACTGGTGCGGTCGCGATGAGATTCGAACACTTGACGGGCCGGAGCGCTCAAAGCGAGAGCGAGTGCGAATGCAACCACCTCTGGCGGCTGCGGAAGCTAGACTGAGGAGCTAGCGAACGCAGGCCGGCGAGCTTGACAGGTGGCGCGCGTATGGAACGTGTTGGAGAAGCCCGCTGGTAGCGCAACGGTCGGCGACGCCGCGAACTAGCGTCGCCACCCACGCGCCGAGGATCGAGAGGCAGAGACCACATAATCATTACTAACGTTGGGCTATTCGTAAAGAACATTAGCGCTGTGGGGATTATACCATGAATTCGTAGTTCACATTTGAAGTTTTGTATTGTGATTTGTGATATTATAGAAGTACATTACATATACATTTTCTGCTTGTTTTTGACCATAGAATGCGCCCAAATTCCACTCTTCACATACGTAATACGTATTATCGGGTACTAGTGACGTATAGTAGGCTCTGTAAACTTGAGTACATAACCTACTGTAATTGAAACAGAAACCAAACAGCATAGTAAAATAATACGTATAGCAACATTTTAAAGTCCTCCTATGAGGGGTGAAGAAACTAAGAAAATCGTGTTTGTAAAATATTATACTCTCATAAAACAGAAAAATAAACCCAATGTCTAAAACGTAGAACATTAATATAGATTGATTCTATCACTGTTTCAAATAAAGCTGACATGCCATCAAACAAATCCCAGTCAGTGCTACTTATGTAAATCGCAGAATAGAGACGCATACAATCATGTAAGGACTAACTAACATACAGACGTGTAATACTGGGAAGTTCTTTTTGCGACAGGTAGCAGCACGCTCTACAAGTCGCTCTAACCGATTACATCGACAACCTTCTAATATCTCCAGCAGTCCTGTCAATACTATAGCGGGGAGACCGTTAATATCGGTAAAGCCATTTGGAGCCGAGCTCTAGAATGTTGAGAGATAAAACACCGACATCGGAAGTGCCCTATTGTATAGAAGTGGAAGTTATCTCTTTGTTACTAGTAAATTTATGTATTGCTTAATCGATCTTAATTGTTTTACAGTATTGCATAGTTTCTCTAACCAAACAAAGTTAAATTTAACGAAGCCTAATATGAAATCACTTTTAAATTATGTTTTAAGTTTTCACTAAGCATGCATAGTATTCATAAGACTATCGCCATAAAATTGTGAACGTTTTACATGTATGAAATTGTCTGATTTTGTGTTTTATAATGTCTTCCACACAAAACATGATTTTAAAATATTTTTGGTGGAGGTGCCGGGTAGCGCAGCGATTATCGAAATCGAATACAATGTATTTGGTGGAGGTGCCGGGTAGCGCAGCGATTATCGAAATCGAATACAATGTATTTGGTGGAGGTGCCGGGTACGCAGCGATTATCGAAATCGAATACAATGACTTTGGTGGAGGTGCCGGGTAGCGCAGCGATTATCGAAATTGAATACAATGACTTTGGTGGAGGTACCGGGTAGCGCAGCGATTATCGAATTGAATACAATGACTTTGGTGGAGGTACCGGGTAGCGCAGTGATTATCGAAATTGAATGCAATGTAGTTGGTGGAGGTGCCGGGTAAAACGTGCGTTGTGAAAGTGACCTTTGATAACACTTGGTAGCTATATATGAAATATTTGTACAATGATGATAATCTCGAGAATGAGAGGGTAGAGAGAGAAAAGAACCTCTCGAATAACGCACAAAAGTGTTCAAACTGAGACGCGAGAAGTTTTGAATAAGCTTGTTGTTCTCGGCACACATGTTGAAACAACTAGGAATGCAACTAAGAATGCATGGAATTGCATAATGGAAGAGAATGGATACACGACTAACTGACGCTCAACGTGCATATTACATCGCCGCCACTGGTGAAGGCGCGATGAGATCCCCGTGCCTCTGGTTGAAACTTGAAAGTACTGAGCATTCTACGACCCTAGAGGTTACGCATTCTAGGTAGTTTTATGACAACGTTAAAGACTTGCATACTTTGTGCATTGTCGCCTCTCCTTGTCGGCAAGAGATGGCGTCAGATGTTCGACAGAGTCGTGTGATTAATGATGATGGACCAACAACGCAATACACTTATTGTCTTCGGAGAGATTTGTGTCGACATTCTAACGGTGTATACATACTATAAAGATTGAATCGCTACAAAAGATCATTCAAACACAGCTAATGTGAAGTTGCATTACCTTTTTCTTTGACAGAAAACTGAAAAAAAATACTAGATTAGTTTCAAAAACATATGCTTGACTATACGAAATAAAATCCTTCTACATTCAATATACGTAAAAGGAAAGCCAATTATTTTGCGTTTGGACGTTATATAGTGTCACTTATACATTATACTGCTTTAACATTATCATATATAGTATCTTTTGTGTATATGTTGATAACATAATGGATAGGTGCTTAATGAACCAATAATTAATATTTATACTGCTTGGTTGTTCTTATTCAGATTGCATTAATTGCAAATCATTATTTTGCAAAGAAGGATCCACTACACTATCGATAGACATAGCAGGTAATCGAGTAAAGATTCGAGAATTGGATTGTAGAACTTCAGTGAATGCCCAAATACAATGAATTTGTTATGGAAATGCTAGTGCTTTATAAGGCCAAAGCGACCTAATAATATTCGATGATGAATCGTGTTTATGTGCACCTACGCAACGCCAAGGTTCAACAACACGTGCATGGATGGACAGAAAGCGTTTTGTTGTTAGCTATGCATTATTCAAGCCAGTAACCGTGAGAAATACGCAGGACGTATAAGAAATATCTGTGGACTGTACTACCGTGTAGTAAATATCGAAACACGATGGGGTTTTGAATCGTTTCTCTTTGAAAATACAAACATAGCTTTACAAAACTTTACATTTTCCAGTTTCAGAATGTTTGTCTGATGAAAATAAATTACAGATCATTGACTTTTTTAACAAAATTAAGAGAGAATCATGCAGCAAAGGGAATACTTCAAATTGACTGAAGTGTAAGCCTAACATTTAAATATTTGACTAGGAAAACGCTTAAGTCCCGCCGCGTTGATGGATGAGCGTAATTGGTGCATTGAGGGAATGTAGATTTTTTCACAAAAAACATACATTTTCAAACAATGCAAAAATCATATTTATCAAACAAAACAAAAATTATAAAATCCGTCTTAGTAATGTTCAGATGTATTGTTTTTTAATCTTAAACACCTTTCACTTTTAAAAGAAAATGAAATTATAAAAGCCTTAGCATTATCTCAGCTTCATAACAAAATCGTAAAATTGCAATTATAAATTAAGAGAAATAATTGTTCGATTGTTCTTAAATTTCACACGAACATTATTCTAAAATTACGGTTCTGTGAAAAAATCATTACAATCGGAGAAAGCATGTAGGTGTTATAAGTTGAAGAATTTTTTTTTAAAATCGAAAAAAAAGTAAAATTGCGATTTTCATGAGAAATAATTTTTTGATCGATATTTCGAATCGTGCAGTTCTAAGTTCAGAGATTTCGAAGGCCTCATTAAAATTTCATTGCAATTGGATTATTGGTTTAGCCGGAATCGTGCTAACAAACACACAAAAATACAAACAGAAACAAAAAGAAAAACGAAAAAAAATCGTAAAATTGCTATTTTCATGAGAAATAATCTTTCGATTGCGCCCACAAACGTGGCAGTTCTTGCACGATTCCAGCCAAACAACAACTCCCAACTTGACGAATTTTTTAGGGAAACATTCAAAGTAGCTGAACATAGACCTGCCACGTTTGGTTTTCATGAAAATCCTATACTTTAATAATGTTTATGATTTTACAACAAACTTGGCTATTAACCAGCTATAAGGCTACTTCGTTTTGAACGAAAATTTCAGAGAAACCTTTAAAATCTTTAATATTACCTGCAAAGGTTTTGAATTAAACAAATCAATGTAAAAACACATGAAAATGGCGCTTTTGAGAATATTTTTTAAGCATCGGAACGATTTCTTTGTGAAGCAAAGAAGCACTTGACGGAAATCTTTTGTATATCTTCAAAAATAATTATTTAATGTGAAGACATTTAAACAATGTGCAAATGCAGGCATCCAAAAATGCAAATCCATCAAAGCGACGGTAAAAGGCTTTCGCGAAGCAGAGTAAAAAATTAATACACATTCCAATTTTTTAAAGTTTGATTATCCTACTGGATGTATGATGCACATGATGATGACACAATTTGTTAAAATTCTCAATTTACAATTTAGCCAATTCAATTCGATTTAAATTGTATCAACTCAAGAAGCTTTTTCGACTCCTCCTTCGTACTAAAATTAGGGCTGGGCTATGACATATCAATCATCATTCAGCTATCGATAATACACGAAAATGTCGACATCGATATTTAAATATAACATTTTTATCGTTTGTAGGCCTGCTAATAAAAATGTGTGGATCAAGGTTTGCTTAGGTATTACCAAAAATTCATAACGATTTTTCGTTTTCACACTCGCGTTCGGACCCGGCACCTCCACCTTTTCAAAAGTCGGACGAATTTACTAAATAGCCTACCCGGCACCTCCACCATACGCAAAAGTCAGGACGAATTTACTAAATAGCCTACCCGGCACCTCCACCATACGCAAAAGTCAGGACGAATTTACTAATAGCCTACCCGGCACCTCTACTATACGCAAAAGTCAGGACGAATTTACTATAGCCTATAAGCTCCACGATATCAAAGCATGTGATTGCGAACCAAAATTTAAAAGAAACAAATCAATTTATTTTAGGTATTTACAGCATAAAAGACTTTCCCATCGACATTCACCCAAAAATTATCATCGTTCTAGTTTTTCACGTTTAAAACAAAATTTGTATGTCTTTGCGTCGATATATATCGATATCGAAAATATTTCCACATTTCGATATCGAAATATCGACTACTTTGTCCAATGTCCAGCCCATCTAAAAATGATCTCTCAACCATCTCGTCATTACACGGAACTCTCTTTCATAATAAATAATCCACTCAAATTTGTGATAAAGCATTCGAGCTGTTGTCTGCGATGAAAATTGGGCATTTTAACAAATCGTCTCCATTCCTCACCATATCGAAAAATACATTTTATCCATTTCTATCCTTTCACATCTGAGGATTCCATTGACCAATCCAAACGACGATTAGCTAAACGTTTCCCCCACCGCCTTCGACATTGACATTATCACCATTATCGCAATAATATCACTTGTCCGACCGGCAATCACTTAAAACATATCACAACGACCACTTTGGTGAAGCCATCGCCTAATCCACTTACTTTGAACTGGCGTGTTTGTATTCAAAGCCAATTCGGTTCAATTGTAACCGACACTCAGGTATTGATTTCCCATCTGAACAGATTGATACTGAATTGCCTCGGTTAGGATTGACAAATTGCAGGGGGCAGTGATGCCTATCTCCGGCGGCGAGAGTCACTGCGTCAGCGATACTAGGCCGCAAAGTAGAGATACACTGAACTTACAAAAAGATTAATTAAACTGTCGGAAGAAAACCACCTTACGCAATGTTATTAATTACTTACTTTAGTAAGATGACGTGAAATATGTCTAAAAGTTAATAACGTGTTTTCACAACAGGATTGACACATTACTGTAACTAGAAAACATTATAGAAAATCGCTTGGTGGAAAATTGTAAATTAATTAGTCGAGAAACATGTCAATTAAATTAATTCACCATCCGAGGGGTTGTACAACACTCAATAAAATCTCAAGGAAGATCCAAAAATGCATACCGGTTTTTTAAAGCACGTGTTAATTTTTTCGATTTTGGGGGATAATGGTGCAAACTGTTTATAAATAGATGTTGACACCAAGCACAATAATTAATACAAGAAAAAGTACTTTAACATATTGGGACATATTTAAAAGTAACGTATACTAAGTATATTGCTAAAAGTTTCTAAGTATGTTAATCAATGAGACGACAAAATCACGAAATATGGCTTCCAATTGAACAACAATTTTAGTACGTTTCCTTCAGAGGTTACATAACGTCATACATACGCCAGCATACAAACATAGAATTCAGTATAACCAACACAATTGTTACTTGCGTGTAAGTAAGAAAGGAAAAGCAAACAAAAATAGCCAAATGTTTTTGTTTGTAGCGCATGGTATCATGGCAAAACATACAGAATGTCTAGACACACGTCGCATATTCTCAGAAGGTTGTGTTTCTGTATTCGGTTCTTCCCCTTTATCAACATTTCTTCGGCCAAACAACAAAACCAGATGCGACCACTTCCTAGAACGTGGTTGAGAGATGAAACAAAAACAAGTCAACATTAGTTGCGCTGTGTTATTGCAAGACTGTTGCACACTTGAATATAGGTTTACCTAAAGACAGACTTATTCTTCTAGAAAAGGAAACAAAGCAGACAATCGCTCGAATAGCTATCAGAACTCAAAATTGAGTAGTGAGCGACAATACAAGTACAAGATAAGAATGTATAAGTTTAAGTTTCGACATAAATATTCCAATTGCGATTCTGTGTCAATGTCTTACGGTCACATACCTGACATGAATTTAATAAATGTAATTACAAATTTAATCATTTTTAGCTATATTACAAAATTTACTGTTATTCTGTCTTATGAGACTGAGCAATGGCTGCAGATACCAAAATAAAAGGGTTAATTCACTTGATTTTTGAATTTTGAGTAAGAGTTTACCCCTAGCGGCATTTTGTCTCTGACACAGTGGCTGTATATATAGCTCGTGGCGCCTGTTGCTCTGAACCAACCGGGTCAGTCACGACCCCCTTGACTCCGTGACCTCATCACGGCAGCACCCGAGTTAGTTGACAATAGAAACAAATGACGATCACGAGCAAGAAAGAGAGAGCACGATGTGAGCGAGCTACAGCGCGAAACTCGATCGCGTTTCAAACTTCCGTGAAAACGTCAAATGCAATACTTCCTCGCATTTGACGTATGAGAATTCCCAACAATTTTATTTCATCTGTGAAATGGATGTGTTTGTATTGTATTGTGTTTCAAGTTTTGCCGCTTCCGCGCGGAGGTTTTTTTGATGAAATCGTTCGTTTCCGCAGTTGAGATGAGTCTGGGAAAGATAGCGAACGAGAAGATGAAATCTAGACGAGGGAACAATATAATAATAATACCAGTAAAACTCAAGAAAAATGTTTCGTGTTTTTCATGCTATGATTATGAATGAGTAGTATGATGGAATCTCTCCGTTGGGATTTCTCAACTAGACACTGAATCTTCTAAACATTTATTTATTTATCTCCATTCATTTTTCAAAAACATAACTCTAAAATGAAAATAAAGATTTAATTTGAAAAGTATTTTTTTTTTAGATTTTACTATCTGGGTAGACTCAAAACAAGAATGTGTTTGTTTATTCATTACCTTGAAAATTTGATTCAATAATAAATTCGTCACATAAAATATAAAAATTACGATGGAAATAAATGATGCACCAGTATTTGTAACAACCTAATAATTTCCTTCTGTTTTATTTTGATAATATCGTTTAACAGATTTTGAACATCCTCATATACCAGACAATTAAAATTGAAAGTCTGTTTCCAGTTTATTATTACTTTGTCATTTTCCTCTAAGAGTTTGATTAACTACACGACGTTAATAATTTACGAACTAGAAAACTTTAGTTTCGAGATAAATTTAATACTGTTGGAAGTAAGGCTCAGTCAGCAAGTTTAACTATTATACTGCTCAAGTCTGTCGAGTGAAGAGTAAGACGTACAAGAAGAACTATAGAGGAAGTCATAAACAATTATTACGACCAAGTTATTTCCTTCGTTTAACCGGGGGAAGCATTCCAAGAACTGATAAAACTCCTACTGCAATAAGTAGGTTGTGTTCTTTCCAGTAGATTGCCGAGGATTAAGTTTTACAAGGCTGAGCATAAGAACAGAATAATTTAGATGGGTTTGTATATAAACTTACTTCCGATCTTGGGAAAATCGTATACCTCGCGAGCGAGCATCTACTATACCATTCAAGTATAAATATAATTAAAAATAAATAAATAATAATAATAAATATAGGCCGACTATATATTATATTAAAGATTATACAATCGACTATTTAATTTTAGATTCTGACTATACCATTAATCGTGACTGAGGTGTTTGTGAAAGGTTTACCAAAATCATTTGCGAATGGAGAGATTTGAGGCCAGAACCCATTAAACATTCTGTTGAATATATTTTAATCTTTTAATTTCTGGATTGATAACCATACAATTAATTTCTAACTTTACAAAAGTACATATTACACACTAAATTTCCTTAAAAAGGGCATAACATTATTCATAGTTCGTTAGTTCTGAGCACTTACTATGGGGTGGTCCAAATTTCAAAGGTCCAGGGTTCAGATGCCAGCTATATTTTTTTTAAACTTTACATCAATATAAATTAAACTGGTACAGCTAAGCAGTGACTTTGTTGTAATCCTAGGATTGAGGCATTTTTATAACGCCCCCACAAAAATCAGCTATCGTAACCAAATACTGAAGGCAGCCCCGCAGGTACTTTGTAACGAAGGGGTAGACAATACATCATAATACAATATGTTTAAAAGAATAGTTAATATATACGTATGGTGAGTTCCTTGTTTTTCACTGGTTGCAATAAACCTATCGTGTAAAATGGGAATTATTGTACAATAAAACAAATACGTATAGTCATGCTTTATTTTCATCTGGCAATGGGATTCCGTTAGGTAACGAACGATGCTAAATGTCCAGTTGTGGTAAAATAAATCGCGTTTTATCGTTTGATTAAAGTTACAACGAATTCATGAAATACGTCCGTTTTTTATATCCGGTTATACAAATTGCATCGCGTTATATCCACTTCCCTGCACAACATAGTAGCATGGAACACGAAACCCTGAGGCTGAACAAAGAATCAATGCAAACGAAACTAAACTAAACAAAAGTTGTTTAATCATTTTATGCACTGCATCGTATAGTTTGTGATTTAATGTAAGCACGAGTAAAATATTAACTTGACACAGCATAGGAAGGAGTGCTAACTATGCATGTATACATAATTGCCATGCAACCAGACTCAATGTTGCAAGTTGCAACAATACTCGTACTACACTGAATAGCAAGGCGTGATTTTTTTATTTGAAAAATAATTATGATTCATTTGATTTAAATCGACTTTTAAATTGAAATCTGATTTTAGTTTTTTCTCATTATTAAATCAGATCTGTATTGATTTAAATCAACAATATCAGTGTTTCACCAATTGTGAAGTAAGCTGTAGTGATTCTAATACTTGGTTACGCATTAAATAAAATCCAATTAATTTTGTAAAAGAAAACTTTGCACTAAGACATATCACAACTCTTGTGTTGGTATTGCTACAAATGAACTAAATATGCACTAGATTTAAATATAATACCAAAATATGCTGGTTAAAAGTCTACAGCTTGTCTGTACGCTAGTCAATTACAACACAACAGACACGCAACAGTATGTCGCTCGCATATTATGTGACAAAAGAAGAAATGCTGACGTTTAAGTTATTATGTTTTGAACTTTTTGACAGAATTCAAAATCTTGTCAAACCATAACGACCTTCCATGCCTTTCTTTTATAAGTATGTCCAAAGTTATATGTAAGTTAAGTAAAGATATAAAGTTACACATGCTTTAAATGGTTCAGGAAAATAGTTAAATCGCAAAAAATGTTCAGGTATCTAATTGATCAACGTCCTATTCGAGCCCATAGTACGAATCTTCGAAGGAGTTAACACTCAGAATGACAATCACAAGCGTTGGTGAGTTCACAATAATGCAATTTATTAGAGTACGTTACTAAATTTTCGTCTCGTATAATACTATTTGTAAAAGGGTCGTGTATAGGGTACATATATACAAGCAGAGCAGTCCAAAATATGCCCACCCATAGATAATATTATTCGTAAAAGAATATAAACTTTTCACGCCGTCAATCTAATATAGCAATGCTGTAAAATTTGAATTGGCCGTCAGCCAGATTGACATTGTTACGAGTGGGAACTTACGGCTTTATCTGGGTGTTAATTTTATTGCATTTCTGAAAGCGCAAAGCTGGGAAGGGACATTCCGAGATCTGACCCTTATATCCGCCAAGTGTGTATGGAAATAAACTCAGAAACGCTTATCATAGCAAAAAAATCCTCCCCTCGAATTGAGTATCGCTCGCCTTTATGAATAGCTGGAGAACCTCTGTATTGTGGGTGGGTGGGTCTGGATTCCGCTTCCGCGTGGCACAGGAGACAGAACCGGAGACAAAAAAGAAACTTCCGCCATATGCAAAATGTTGAATATGCATTTTCCGAACGTATCCAATTTAGTTTGGGATTGGGAGTGAGTGGCGAGAGCCGAACAAAACTGCATAAGCAAACTTTACCGTTCTATTTGAATGCGATGTCGAAAACTTACTGCAGGGGAGGTTAGAATAGAGTTATGTATTCATAAAATGATGTTCGCCAACTAAATATTATTTTATTGAGGATTAAGAGCACACAATGTTGGAATACCACAGAGGAAAACTTAAAAAAAATTATTAATTACTCTTCTCCCAAAGGAAACGGCAAACAAAATACAGATTATTCTCTACATTTTAATAATTACCATACAGAATATGCATCAATATTTGCTAACTTCAACGAGCGCAAATATGCAAACGTATTCCCAATGCATTTGCCGCATATGAATATATGAATTCATAAGCAACAAAATACACTTATTTTTTTATTGGCTAAAATTTAAATAGTAACCGAGTTCTGAATGCTAGACGGTCTGCTTCATTGTAATTAGTATAGCTGCAAGTTATATATGGTGCGCATACAAAGTATAATCAACCCTTCCGACTAGGACCTAGTTGTTTTCGGGGCCGTCAATAACATTGATATAATTACAAAATAATATCGTGGAATTGGACCAATCAATAGTAGAATATCGTAGATTTGTATCTCTGAAAATATTAAAACTTCCTATCAAAAAAAACTATAGTGAATAATCGTGCTGCTTACAATGAATCGATAATTTAGAGTATTCCTATAGAATGTAGATAAAATGTATGGATGGATAATAAACGTTTGCCAAAGATTTCAGCAAGAAAGATAACAGGAGTTGACCATAAAGTTGTATGAAGTGTACAACATAATCTTATATAATCCTGAATCTTGCCATCTGATTACCTGGATGGCGAACATACGAACTGAGATAATTAATACCATAACAAAAATACCCCTCCCTAAAAAAGTAAATACATTTAACGTTGAACAAACAGGTATAACAATCCTAAAATGATCCTACTTGAGCATAATAATTCAACAATATAAATTAGTGGTACATAGCTTACCCGTGTGAATGATTAAGGAAGCCAAACCGAAACTACACGAATGATGTCATGATGACCCAGCCAAATGAACACTTACCTGCAAAACAAAGAAACAGAGGATTAGAAACAGTCCGCTTACAACAATAACAAACAATGTAGCATTAGCAGACAGAATTAGCACAAGTACTGTTAAAATTGCTACAACACATCGTGTAGCAACGTACAATTTCAAATAAGATGTGGCTGGATTGTGGAATTATTTCGAAAACTGAATCTACATTATGACTTTTTGGCTTTTGCATCACTCGTCGGCGTTGCGAACCAACCTAAACTGGGGGTGCCGCGTATTAATGGAAAAGTTGTTAATCGGATTCTAATGATGGGTAAGTGAACATGCACATTTGATCGTTGAAATCGTTGATTGAACCTTCCTATGGTTATACTCTGCCATAAGAGTTGGTATTATATATCGGAGATGTGCAACATGGAAGCTCAGAAAAAGCAATTAAAACTGCACGCACAGAAGATAATAACATAGCGCATCAGCCACGCGGCCACTCTCTCCTGTACAAAAGTACCGGTATTGGGAGAATAAAATAAAATTATTATGTTGAACATAAATTTATGACTGTGTCAAATTCAAATCATCGTTCAAATAAGAAATAATATCGTTGATCTGGCTTTGGGCCATGCATGGTTTATTATTGTTAAAGAACAAGAAAGGTATGACTAATGTTGTTCAGACATACTTATAGTATAGGTGCATTTATTTACGCAATTCTGATTAACAAAATCCAAGTTAAGGTATTCGTGTTTTGAATACATAAATGTTTTAGGTAAGTTTATTATTTATGGACAAACTTTATCACTTACATTGCACAACATAGGCCTAATCAAAACATCAAAATCTCATTGTATTAAAATATTACTTTTAAAATAATACACGATATTTCGGGTGTGTTTTGATGCCACTCCTAGTGTTCTGTAGGCTACAAACAAACTAAGAACATGTACAAAAATATAATGAACTAAAATATTAGTGTTATGAAATAAATTTAGCATGGTAAAATGTCTGCTAAAAGATTTTCATTCTTCGGACATTCTTTATCCCCTTCCCGCAATTGTGTCACTGTATACCATCGCCTCGGATATCGGGTTATCAGACTCCGTGCTCTTTGGTGAAACAAGCTGCTTTTCCTGGAAATGATAGCGACGTTTCGACAATAACAAGGACACGTTTCATGGAACGTCGAGATAAGAGCAGTCCAAGGTGGCGCGGACTGCTGGAGCGCGGGGTTCGAAACCCACGTACGGTAATTGTCCTTCATCCAATCACCAACTTATTCACGATTCAAGATAAGAGCGACAACCAAAAGAGGTGCCCAACAGTTTAGTGTTAGTCGTAACACGCCACTCTGGGTTGAGGAAGAAAAAGCAAGAGCAATTAGAGATTTAGCCGCGGTCGTTTAACCAGTTCCCACTCGAACACTGAAGTTAAGCAACATCGGGCGTGGTCAGGGTTTGAGTGGGTCGCCGCTCTGCCCTGAAACACACGTATATCGCTGGCTAGAGCAGACTAGGGTTCGTAAGCTTGTGTGACAGCTTCGTTCTCCTTGGCGCCGTCTGCTCGGCAGTCCGGGTTAGTGGAGGAACCTATATGACTGTCAAAAGTTACACCGTCCTTTCGGATGGGACGTAAAGCCGTTGGTCCCTAGGTACTTTTCGGTAGGAGTAGGCTATGTGCCGGTACCGGGTTTCCCCTCCTCCCTTCTCTATTAAATTTGCACTAGTGGGTTACATTGCCTGTTGCAAATAGAGACATAAATAAAAAATAAAAAGATGTCCACGGCCACGCTAAAAACTATGCATGAAGGTAAATGTGTCTAAACTTGTCGGCTGGCAGCTGTGAGAAGTCAATATCTGAGCTGGTTGAATGAGCGAAGCGAAGACTTCAATTTCACTGCCCCCCCCCCCCCCAAAATAAAAAATAAAAAAAACAGCTCAGGTGTTTTTTGTTTTGTTTTTTTTGTGTTTGATCGCACTCATTTGGGCAAACGGCATATGCGAATGCGATCATGCAGGAAATTTGAGGGGACCTTCGAAATCTCTTAAATTTAGACTTGGCACGTTTTTGGGTACAATCGATCAAATATTTCTTATGATTATCTTACTTTTACGATTATTTAAAAAAAATGTAATGTGATATTTTCGTGATGTGGCCCGCGACCGGGCAAACGGCTACTCCGATCTTGATGAAACTTTATGGGAACGTTTAAAATCACTGAAATTATACATGTTATGATTTTAGAGACATTTGAAGAAATATTTTTCATACGATTTCCCCCTTTATTTTTAATACGATATTTTTGTGATATTTGGGCCAACAATCAACCATGAAAAGCTCAACCATCAACGCGACTGGAAAAAGCGTTAGCGAAGCGGCCTAGTGTATAGGGAACCTAAGTTTTGAAGGCGGGCCTTCAAATTCCAACTCGACACCTTCTCGCGGTTTGGCCCGTGAATAGGGGAGTTTCACTCCCTGAAACTAATGGCGAGCTCTGGGTCGTCGTCAGGGAACCCCTTCCCTTTGACTACCTTCCCGACAGCGACGACAAAGACAACACGGACCGATGACACAGACGGAGACGACCACGACGTGGGGGTACCCCTGCCCTCCCCATATGCTTGTGGCTGGTTCTGACCAGCACAGGCCTGTCCCCCCCTTGTCCCCCCGCGTCATCCCTTACGTCCATCCCTCCGTCTCGATTAGCCAAGTTGCATAAATATGAGACGTAAAGCAATATCCAATCAAACGGGAAGGAAATTGATTCTCTCTGGTCACAGCGCCCATAAGAATTAGCATGGTACGAAAATGTAAATCGCCGCATCTTTTGACTCGCGCAAAAGAAATCTAAACCAATAACATCACAAGATGCATAATTTTGTGGAGAAGATGATGGCATTCTACTTTGCTCGATGACGCTTCCTAAATTCAAACTATATGAGTTTAATGTGCCCATGTTTGCGCGTTGTCGCAAATGTACTCTGACTGAGCGGCAACCTAAGCAAGACGCAGCCACGTTGTGTGCAGCTGTGGCATCCTTGCATACCACGCGCCTGTCCATGGTTGCTAAATGTACTTTTCATTCAAGATTTTGTTGGCACATTAAAGGATATTTTATTAGTAATGTATAATCTAGTACAACCCAGTGACCTCACAGTAGCCACAAAGCAAGTCGGATACCAAATGTTATGCTGATGCCACGGACAAAATGTTTTTACGTGCTTTTTCATGAGCGGTTTGGAAGGTTTGGCAACAGTGTAAATGACATGTAGAGTTCACTTCAACTCAAAACAAATGTCATTAATATTTGTGATATAGCAGAGTTATGTATATCCATGCAAAGAGGAAAGATTATAGTTTCTTACAGTATGAATATAATTCCGGTCCGTAGTCGGGTTCTCGAGCTATCTCTTACGAAACATTTAGCACGGGTTAATCGCCTATACCACGCTGACCGGAGAGAACCGGACAACGCCACTTAGGTTCCCTATTGTAATATTAGTACGTCTGGCGCATCTTTACTAACACCCGCACCTTGCGAGGAAAAACCGGTCATGTGAGAATAGGTTACGGTAGGAGCCTCGAGCAAACGCAGGCATTAGTAAATAATAATGCACCAGACGTAAAGATATTCTAATTCTCTTACTCGTAGGCAGTGGTGTATTGACGTTCCTATTCTTTTTCTAGTATTTTAATAGTTCAAATGTGTTCTCAAAATATACAAAATTGAATATTTGTGCTAAGAAATATTGTAAATTAAAATAATATTTCATTGAAATCTCTGTCACAACTCACATTACGGTAGGTTACGGTGGGGCTAGCCTATAATGTGCGCTTTGTTCAATCAAGCCTCACTGGTCAATGGGCATTGGAAATATGTAGGGCACTTCACCACTCTTATCACAAGAATCTTTCAAGAAGAACAGTTGGCGACGGATTATGAAGAGGAGGGTTGTCTCTACAGTCTCGCAATATACACAATAATAAATGAGGGGGTGGGGATGGGGTTGAGATGAGTGTCCAGTGGGTCAACTTTGGAAATAAAAACTGTTTTGCCTAATTACATCCTTGCTGTTAAGATAAGTTTTTTTTATCATTCAAAAACGCAATACTCAACGGCAACTGGATTAGTTTTAGTTTCTTACTAATAACTGCACCCCTTGGCTCCTTGACAATGAAAAAAAAAATCTGCCTATCATATGCACGTATAAAAAAAACGATCGTAATAGTGCGTTCCGGCACTTCTTTTTGGATGAGCTTTAGGAGCGAAGCGAATTCCTTTTTCACTACATGGAAAAAAAAACCGGGAATGTTTTTTTTTTTTCTTTTTTTTTTTTTTGTTTTTTTGTTTTCTGTTAACACTTTCCGGTAAACCGATACCCCGATTGGATAAAATTTTATGGGGGTCTCGAAATCTCTGAATTTTAGAACGCCACGTTTTTGAGCGAAATCGGGAAATTTTTTTTATAAAAAGCAATTTTACGATTTTTTTCGTTTTTAAAAAAATATTTCTTCGCCCTCTAACACCTACAGCTTTACCCGATGTAATGATTTTTTCACAAAACCCTTAAATTTTTATGAATTAAATATTGTTAAAATTTTGAGCGTAATCAAAAAAATTTATTCTCATGAAAATCGAAATTTTACGGGTTTTTTTTTTTTTTTAAAACAATTTTTTGATCAAACCCCAAATGCTTTACCCTTTTGTAATGATTTTTTCACGAACTTAATTTCATAAATTAATGACTGTGTTTTTTTTGAGCCAATCGAAAAATTTATTCTTATGAAAATTGCAATTTTCGATTTTTTTATTTTTTAATTTCACTAATTTTAAAAAAAATCTTCGACTAAGAAATGATTTTTGCACAGAAAAAACAGAAAATCCGCGTAACACATGGCAGCTCATGCACCAATACGCTACCCCAAACAACGCGGCGGGATTAAGCTTTTTCCTTTTTTTAGCAATACACCACTGCTCTGGGCCCTACATAATTTTAGCGTTACCCCTTGAAAAATCAAACACTGCCTCATACCAGCCCCCAAATGCCACCACCCCTCCCTTGAAAAAGACTGCATTTTGGCGTGCTGGCCCACGTTCATCAAACCACTAGCACAAACCCCGCTCCATGTAGCAAACCCGACTGGCGCGCAAACACTGTCAGGTGTTCATCACCCGCCGAAATTGGGGGCACTCGATAAAAGATAAAAGAGACCCACTTTGAATACAAAACGCGTCACCTTCTCCGTCTAGCTTCTGTCATCACCCGCGATCTGCTATCTTGATCGTTGCAACAATAGTATGCGATCAAGATGACCAGGACAGGAAGAAACTACAAACGTCCGGAAGGGAGCAGATTTACAAAATTGTATAATATTATATCCTTCTTCAAAAGTAAATTACGGCACATCAATCGATTTGGTAAAAAAAAGTTGCCATGGTAGCAGAAACCATAGTAATTGGTTTTATTGATTTATTAGCGTTTAGTTTAGGGTAGTATCTATGGTTTCGGGTATTTAGTTTTTATGTCTGATTGTTCGATTTACTTGGTATAATACCAATTCAAATTCATGTCTTACTCATGCAATGTGTTAGTCAAAGTGGAGATGCCTGGTTTAAATTACCCCCCTCGATTTTCCCAAGATCCTCTTTTACAACAAATTTTCAAAAATAAAAAAATTTTTTTTTTTAAATATAAAAAAAGATTTAAAAACGGGAAAATCTATAATTGCAATTATTTATTATTTGATCTATTATTAAGGTTGACTATTTTTGATGACGGTTAATGACAAGGTGTAACCTGCCTTATATTTATAAACAGTCTTAAATTGATTGCTAGTCCATCTGTCGTCACAAGGAAAGTAAGAAACAGCATTTTCACGGAAAAAAAACGACGCTTGTGCAGAAGATATAATGCGATACTAAAAACTTGTATACGTGTATCGTGCCAAGCATGTTTAATGTAAAATCTGTCTATTTTTATACCATCAATTTTCGTTAACAATGACGGCTGCTCGTAAAAGATGACACGATAAATCAATTAAAACAAGATCTTTAAATCAGTATGCACGCTATGGGTTTTATTACCGAAGATGTGGGTTCCACTTATTACTTTTAAAGTTCATTAATTAGTTCATAATACAAGGACGGGATTTAATTTTTATTTTTAGAAAACTGGACTAAATTTCCCCCCCGTTTTGGTTAGTGGGGGAAAAACACCCCCTACTTTTGGGATTAATTAAATTATCCCTTTTATGGCTAAATGATGAACAGATAAGAACATTGAATTTTTTAAAAAATTACGACTAAGAAATTTGTTTTTTTTAAAGGAACCCAAACTTTTAATTAAATGTGGAAAAAAATAAATGCCCCACTACAGCCCTTTAAAATCGACATAATTCTGAAAATTTAAAATGAAAAAATGTTAGAAATCAATTCAAACCCCAAAAGGGAAATTTAAGGAAATCAAACCTATAGTAAAAAAAAGGGATTTCAAGCAAAAAAAAATTAACAGAAAAATTCCCGAAACATCAAGTCCCAGTGATTGCATGCCCTTTTACGACGCCCCCTGCATAAAAGGACTTGATTAGGATTATTATCTGTACTACGCCTTGTTAGTTAACTAACAATTACTACAAATTAAAACAAAAAAAACTAATTGTAACACTCCCATACAACCCCATGCTTTTTCTCTTTTCTTTTTATGAATCTTCATGCTCTTAGTATTGTCTGCATCAAATTCATAGTTGAGTTATGTTATAAAATCTTTGTCTTAGTTTAGTTCTAGTGTTAGTTTTGGTTGCAGAACGCCAACGTGGAAAAACCCTAAGGTTCGCTTTTTACCCCCTTTTTTTATAATTGGAATGGAAATGTATATTTTGATTTTGATTATGAATAAAGAAAAAATAATAAAAAAAACAAAGAAAAAAAAAAAGATAAAAATAAAAATACACGTTGTATAAAAAATATCAAATTCTCCCACACACATACACAGTCGGCCCTGAATAGAAGTGAAACATGGTGTTGGTAGTCGATCAGTTCTCGCGACGCAATCTGTTTAAGATGCAAGGCGTCTCTCTACTCGTACGCGCCCAGCACACTAAACAGGACTGGTGGGTTCATGGCCTGGCCTGTCAGGAACAAAGAAAGGGAGACACTTTGTTTACGGAATTAATTTGTTACAATTTATTATAGTGCGCGTTTTCTTACCAAACGAGATCCATTTAATTTATGTAGATCCTGGTGAGAACGTCGGGGAAACAAAATATCTAAAACTAAAAGAGTTGGAATTAATTTCAGTGAAATACACTGTTATTTGCAACGGAACTTTAAAAAAAGGAACTTTCTACGATGCAATGTAATACGGCATTTGTCTAACCAAAAACAATGTAGCAAATAAGGAGAAAAAAAAAAAACCCAAAAGTAAGGGGACCATATTTTAAATTACAAACCGGGACAAAAAATTTGTAAGCATATTACCCTATTTTATTTCGGGGTCTGGGGAGAGGCCCCCGCCACCAGAGGGATTTTTTAAAAGATAATTTTCGTCAATAACCAGAAACAGCTTTTTTGACAAAAAAATAAATTTTAAAATGGGGGTAATGGTACTTTTTAGTCATAAAAACTTTTTCAAGTGGGTTCAAAAATGATATACAAAAACAATACAAACATTCTGAGAAATAAAAGTATTTTGGGGGGTATCATACTAATGAAGGCCTAATCAATAAAATAAAAATAAATTTAAAATGTATTTAATTGTATAATAGCTGGTTAACCTTTAGTCACTTTTTCTTTACAACAAAAATTTTGAGGAGTTTAAATTTTTCAAAAACCCAGTTCAAAAAATATCGGGAAATTTGATTTTCCATTGAAAAAAAATCAATGCAAATAATGACTGAGAAAATAATTGGGTGCGAGTCCTGATTTTTGATTCCAGTCGATCCGAGTCTTAAAATAACTCGAGTTGCGAGTCAATTCGGTCTGGTACTTTTTTTAAATTTTTTTTTTCATATAATTCTTTGACTGTTATTATTTTTCAATATTTCTCTAATTTTTTGATGTTTGACTATTTTGTAGGGGCCAAAAGTAAAGACAGAGTAACATCTAAAAGATTTAAAAATATTTTCTCTCTAGATCATTCGAGATCAAGCAAAATTTATTTGGGGGTAGGGTGACATCATTCTAAGTGATATTAATGAACAGTCGATACAAACATTAGTGACATATTTTTTTTATTTTATAAAAAAAAAAGTTTTGAAAATTCCCAAAAAAAATACAACATTTTTTCAAAAAACTGGGGTTTTATTAAGGGTTATCTTATCAGGGGTTGGAAGGTATAGCTACAAAAAAATCGCGCGCGACCCGGCACCCTCCACCAAAAAACATTTAATAAAACTCGCAAATCAAGGGGAAAGAATTTTCATCTTTGGGAAGGAAGAACTGTTCAGTGTTGACACTTTCTATTAGTATTTTTCACCGAGCATATTTTTAAAGTAAAACATATCCTTTCTACAAGGTATATTAACAAAATACCGGGACACTTTCTCCACAAAAATTTAAAACCGGTACAAATACGCCCTTTAATGATCTCTCGGGACACCGGACAAGTGTTCTGAAAAAAGGGGACGAACCGGTCAAACCGGTACTTGGTCCCTTCGAAAAAGACCTAAGCCATTACATTTTATTATCGATTGGAAGATTTTTAACGATTATTGAAAAAAGGTAAAATGAGTAATAATGACAACTAAAAATCAAGATCGAGCATGCTGATGATTTGATTGGAAACAAAATTACAATACATAGCTTAGCTGGAACGTTCCGGAATATAAATTTAAATTTTAATTTTAATTTTTCCCCCGTAAAGAGGTGCATACAGAACCGTTGAGAAAACTATTTTTGCGATGTTTTTCGAATTTCTAAAACCAGGTAACATAAATTACACTTCCCTTATTGTGCCAAACCAAAATTATCCATCCATCCTCCATCCCTCCATCCATCCCTCCATATCCATCCATCCACCATCCATCCACCCATCCATACACCTATCCATCCATCCATCCATCCCCCATCCACAAGTAAACGGGGCTTGTATTGGTTCTAAATTTTGACCTTCATAAAAAATATAATCGAAATGGTGGACGTAAAGAAAGGCTACCATGGGTCAACCCAGGAACCTTGGGGAAGCGGGATATGAGCGAACATTTTAAGTTTTTCTGAAAGTGAAAAAGTAATTTTAAAAATTAATTAAAAGGCATCTGAATGGGTTTCGGTAAACACTGTTCTCACCTATCTAACGCATAGGAACCGGCCTGAACACGGGAAATCCGTGTTTGAAGGGACGAAGACCACGTTCCCTCCCCACAACGGTCCGGGAAAAGCAACCAGCCAGGGCCAGGGTTCGCGCCCGCCCCGGGCATCGGGGCCCCGCGTTTAGCATTTTTTGAGAGGACGAGCCCCGGGCCATTTCCATGGTAATTATCTCCCCCCTCTACCCTAGGCTTGGAGCAAGAGCAATGACTGCCCCTTGTAATGTGCGTATAGAGGGGGAGAACATGTTGTTTGTAAACAATAAATGTTTTTACGTGCAGGTTATTAAGTGAATAAGCGTCCAGGAATAACAGCAAACATTGCGGTAGAGAAATGTTAGCAATTAAATTAGGTAACTTAAACGACGCTCATGAATAAATAGGCTTGGAACGATAAAATTATGGCAAGTGTATAGTAAAGGACAAGGAAACAGATCAGGTACGCTAAAAACATTGTTTGAACAACATAAGATAACATTTTAGAACACGTTGAGAGATGGCATATTTTCACAGAAATAAATAACATTAAATCTAACAAAATATTACGTTGTTACGTGCTATAGGACGACACCAAAGTCCCGGTGTACAACTGTACATGACCATTTATTATTTTGTTGTAAGGATTAATTCAAGTCAACTCTTGAAGTTAGTAAAATACTCTGGGCATTCTGTATTGGAAAGTAATAAAACCGCATGACCAACGAGCGATACACTGGTCAAAAAGCACTCGATATTGTCAATGTTTACGGTCTCGCGACCTCCCTAGTAGCGCCGCGAAACTTCGCCGGCTTCGAACCACTGAATCAACCAGCAGACTCGGCGTGATTCACTTCTGTTCTCTCCGGAACCCAAGACGTTTATCGCCCGCAGACAATTTCAAAAAAACATTCGGGAAAACTCGTTAATTTGCGTTAATGGCGGCGAGGAATCTTTTCTACTTGACTGCGTCGTTCTTTAACGTGACTACTTGTTGTTTCAGTCGTCATCTCCGCGTCCTTTACGACCACTAGTTGTCACTAAAACCACGGATTTATGGTCGGGGATCACCTCACTCACGGGAGAAAAACAGCGCCACGATTCATAAAAGAAGTAGCGACAGAGATTTCACTCGGGCAATCATGTGTGATGACGTTTACATGCGAGGACCAATCACAGTGATCACTTGACCGCATCAACAAACTCATAAATTGAAAAATAATGCAGATGGCTGTGGGGTTCTAACAACATAATTTTGTGATTGTTTAAAACTAAAAATGTGACAGTTGAGATGTCATAACAACAACAGTACCTTCTAAAATTCACAAAGGATCGAAGATGTTGCTGCAAGACTTTCTTGGAAGATTGCTCCGATAATACAAGGTAAATGATAATAATATATTATTCCTATTATTTTATCGGCACTTCTATACCTGGGGGGTCCAACTTTTCAACACCGTTTTTTTGCTGTTAAATTAACAAAAAAACTTCAAAACCTTTAACGTCGCTATTTTAAACGAAAGTCCTTTGGCGTTTAAAGTACTTCATATTTAAAATAGCAACGTTAAAGGTTTAGTAGGTAGAGTATTTTTTTGAAAACGTTGCAAAAAAATCGTTGTTGAAAAGTTGGACCCCCCCAGGTATAGAAGTGCCATTTTATCCTGGTTTTAATAAGGTTCAATAATTATTAATATCAATTCTATATAATTTAATTCCAATCTAGTTGTCCATGTCAAGACACACATAATAGGGCGTAAAAATCGCACTAGCCTGCAATAACAACTATTAGGCGGATAAATTTGCCAACCAGTTAGAGCTTGACACTTTTTGTAAGTGACCCTACCCACAAACATAATAATAGTACCACCTATAATACAATGAACATTGAACCTACCGTTGACGGGGTAAAATTAGTCTCAACGTTGCTTGGGATTAAATGGTAGACATTTTGTAGGCCTTGGCCTACTGTTAGGTCTGTAGTTGGGAGTAGAAAAATGGGACCAACTTACCCTGTCAATAATAAATGGAAAATAGAGCTAGCGACACCCTACTAGGTACCTCTGTGGATAACTCAAAAGCCGGGGTCAAGACATTATTAGAAATTGAAATTGACTTTAGGCCTACTGGTCTCACTCACAAGTGAGGTAGGCCTAGGCTTAGTAGTGGGGGTAAGCTACACAAGGATGAGTCCTAGGAAGGGAAAGCTTGCGTACCGGTAGCAGTAAACAATTTATAGTTGGGCTTTACTTCTTAGAACCAAGATACCGATATCGTGATTAAATTTTGCAAATAGTGCCTTGAACTGTTTGCCTTAGACTTTTAGAACCCGTTCTGAAATAACAATAGATAAATAAATAATAAATAAATTGTATTTAGAGTCTACCCACTCAGTTATATAACTGATTTTCAGTGGGGGACTTTAAATCAAAGCGACTAAGCCAACCCTGTAGGCCCCGACGCAATCGGCGAGTGAGCGATAACCAACCAAAGATCGTTATTTGTAATAGGAAATATAGCAATCAGTGGTATGGACAGTGCGAACACCCGCGAATCAACGCCAGAATCAACAAGGCCGATTCAGCACAACTCTGAATTTATTATGTGCTTCGTTGCTAGGACGGCTCCAAAGTCACCGTTTACAAACTCCTAAGACAAGAACTGATGGACTTAAGTCCAAATCAGAAGTTAAAAAACTTCTGACTATGGCGGGAATCGAACCCTGGACCTTCTGCTTTGGAAGCAGATACGCTCACAACAAGACCAACGACTTAGCTTATTCTGTCAACGATAGGCTTAGGCCTATGTCTAACCTAGGCCTACTTTTCTAGCATAGCCTAACTTTAAACTTAAAGGGCCTAGGTATATAGGTCTATCGGGCTAAGTTGCGATAAAGTATAACATGAACATCGATGTTTATTTTGCCCTGCCCATCATAGATTGGTCATAAAGCGATCTCTAGTTAAATCTAAGTTGAATAGAAGGCTTTTGAACACTATTTGACTGGTGATGTAATCTTGCTCGCGTAAAGAAACGAATATGGGCAAAACTATCAAGTAAAGCGATGCAATTTAGCGTGGAAAGCACACACGTATACGAGATAAGATAACTTCGCGATTTCAGTTGAAATCTCAATTTGCGAAAGTGAAGGTTCGACATGCACGACTAGACTAGCATAATATGTAACAGCACAGTGTAGGCGAGGACAAGTTGATGCACTATCACCGCAATGCACTTGTAATATATGAGGGTGCACATGGCTGCACAACTGGCAGACGGCACGGATATGATGCCCTATATCCTATATATATAGCCTAGGCGATATAGGGCCTATATAATACGGTCTACGTGTGCTATACTTGGACGGGAGGTCCTCCCTATAGCCTCGCGCCGACCCGACTATACTCACATGAAACAACGTAAGCATTTAGACATGTGCGCGTTTACCACATGCCTAGTCTATAACAACGATGTAAGACAGCTTGTTGTGACAGGGCATTAGGGAGTGAAGATACCCTATCATATAACCACAGGACAATTCATATCTCCATTCGCACTTCTCAGCGCCCCCGGGTGAGCACGGGATCAAGGTGCGCGGTAGGGCACCGGGCCAAGCCACGCGCGGCTCCACTTCCACTAGCGCCTATTACCGCACGCCTACTACGCGAAACCATGTGAGATAAAAACCTGCAACTTGCTTCAATCGAAGGGCTTTTACTATGAGATGACCCATTTCAAGTTTCATCCCGATCTGATGATGCGTCTAGAAGTTATTGACACGTCAAGATCGTTCGAAATTACTTTCTTCTTGGGCTGGCTGGCTGGCTGGCTGGCCCTTGCCGTATCAGTTTGTGGGGCCTCAATGGATAATGTTAGAGAAGCCAAATTTTGCACCGATGTCAGTCATCTCAGTGGCCATATGCTATACAAACGATAATTGGATTAGATGACCGGAAGCTTAGATAATGCAAAAAAAATTATTTATAACTGCGATGCTCCAACCTTTTAATTATCAATGAGTGAGATTTCATTTTGAATCATTGTAAATTAAGTAATTTTCTTCTCTACTTGGATGCTAGCATCCATACCGTGTACGTTCTAAAAAAATTATTGATATACCATACAAAAATGCAAAAACTTGCAAAAAAGGGGCCAAGCCGAAAACGAGGAAGATACAAATGGCTCAACTGCATAAAGTGGTGATATCTAGAAGTGTGGCCAAGCAGATTTTTTTGTTTAAAATAATAAATATTTATTTATTATATAATAAATTCATAATATATCAATATCCATATTATTATCTAACTATAATTATGAAATAAATATTTTAACAAAAATAGCATAAACATTAAATAAATTTATTAAAACATTTACATGTGGAAATATCAAAATTAACAGACGCCATTCAAAATAAAAAGATTGGTCGATGGATTTGGATTGGTTATGTTTTGGTTCGTCAGTAACGACAACCAAGCTAAAAATTCATCGACCAAGCTTTTAATTTTGAATGGCGTCTGTTAATTTTGATATTTCCACATGTAAATGTTTTAATAAATTTATATAATGATCATGCTATTTTTGTTGATATATTTATTTCATAATTATAGTTAGATAATAATATTGATATTGATATATTATGAATTTATTATATAATAAATAAATATATTTATTAATTTAAACAAAATAATGGGCTTGGCCACACTTCTAGATATCACCACTTTATGCAGTTGAGCCACTTGTATCTTCCTCGTTTTCGGCTTGGCCCTTTTTTGCAAGTATTTGCATTTTTGTATGGTAAATAGAATTGTCTCAGAGCATGGCTCTGCAAATCGTTAAAGGCGATTCAAGAGAAAAAGTCCACCTCGCAAACATCAGCTAGTAAGAGGGGAGTATATTACTCAATGAAATTAGAAGCGAGCTCTGGCAAACGTCGTCGGGGACCTTGCCCCCTTCCCTTGACTACTTCCCCGACGACGAAGACAATGACACAAAACGAACGATGACACAGACGATGACGACCGCGACGTGAGAAACCCACTTTCCTCCACGTACCCGTAGCTGGTTCTGACCAGCATGAGCCCATCCTCACCAAGACGTTAGGTTAGAATGGTACATCATGAGATTCATGACCTAGCGGTTGACGCGTCCCAAAATAAACAAACAAAAAAAAACACTTCTTTGCTAAAGAAAAAAAAGCCGCGGTCGTTTAACCAGTTTCCCACTCGAACACTGAAGTTAAGCAACATCGGGCGTGGTCAGGGGGTTTAGTGGGTCGCCGCTCTGCCCTGAAACACACGTATATCGCTGGCTAGAGCAGACTAGGTTCGTAAGCTTGTGTGACAGCTTCGTTCTCCTTGGCGCCGTCTGCTCGGGCAGTCCGGGGTTTGTGGAGGAACCTATATGACTGTCAAAAGTTACACCGTCCTTTCGGATGGACGTAAAGCCGTTGGTCCCCTTGGTACTTTTCGGTAGGAGTAGGCTATGTGCCGGTACGGGTTTCCCCTCCTCCCTTCTCTATTAAATTGCACTAGTGGGCTACATTGCCTGTTGCAAATAGAGACATGAATAAAAATAAAATAAAAATAATAAATTGTCGTTCCATTATTGTTATATTTCAGAAATTTTGTTCGGTGCGGATTGTAGCTGTACCGCTGATAACAGAAAATGTGTTCTTTCAAAGTCCCTTTCGATATGTAAGCTATCTTCAACCACGAACTACAGGACAAAGTGAAAACTATTGGATGGCATTCCGATATGCATATCATGGGCATAATGCAATCTTCATTTGATATCCGTGAAAAATTACAAAGGATAAAGCATCTTCAAAGCAAACCTGTGAGTTAAACTCACTGGCACTTATCTATTAGTGAAACTATTAGTTCTTCATTAAAATTTAACAGTCCAATAAAGGTATTATTTCATAAATTATTAACGACGACTGGTTATAAAAAGTGTTTAAATAAAAATTGGTAGCTGTAAGATCTAAACTGTTGGCCGTAAGCTGTTAGCTGTGAGTTTATTACTGTGAGCTGGGAAGTTGTGACCATGAGTTTTTGAGTTGTGAGCTGTGGTCATGATTTTAGAGCTGTAAGCTGTCAGCTCTGAGATGTAGGCCGTTTAGCTGTGGCTTAGTTTCTGTGAGCTGTGAGCTGTAAGCTAGGGTCATGAGTTAAGAAGCTGCTACCTGTGATTTATAGCTGTGAGCTGTAAGCTGTGGGTCATGAGGTGAACGATGTGAGTTAAAAACTGTCAGTTGTCCGCTCTGAGATGTTGGCCGTGAGCTGTTATTATGAGCTGTGAGCATATTGCTGAGAGCTGTGAGCTGTTAGCTGTGGGTCATGAGTTGAGAGCTGCTAGCTGTGAGCTTATTGCTGTGAAATGTTAACAGTGAGTCATAAGTTGAAAGATGTAAGCTGTGAATGCTGTAAGTTGGCCCGCTCTGAGATGTTGGCCGTGAGCCGTTAGCTGTTAGCTGTGAGCTGTGAGCATATTGCTGAGAGCTGTGAGCTGTTAGCTGTGGGTCATGAGTTGAGAGCTGCTAGATGTGAGCTTATTGGGTGTGAAATGTTAACAGTGGGTCATAAGTTTAAACGATGTTAGCTGAATGCTGTAAGTAGGCAGCTCTGAGATGTTGGCCGTGAGCTGTTAGCTGTTTCTGTGAGCTTATTGCTGTGAGCTGTGAGCTGTTAGCTGTGGGTCATGAGTTGAGAGCTGCTAGCTGTGAGCTTATTGCTGTGAGATGTAAGCTGTGGGTCATGAGTTGAGAGCTGCTAGCTGTTTGCATATTGCTGTGAGATGTTAGCTGTGGGTCATGAGTTGAACGATGTTAGCCGTTAGATGTCAGTTCTATGCTGTTGGATGTGAGCTGTTAGATTTTAACTGGTTTGCTAAAACATTTCACTAGAAGATAAGTTGTCACACCATCATTTTCCCTTTCAGAATTTCGTTCGGGGGGCTGGATTGTAGCTCAATTGCTGATAACAGAAGATATGTTCTGCAAAATCTTACCGTATGTATGCCATCTTCAACCACGAACAACAGACAAAGTGAAACTATTGGATGGCATTCCGAAATGCTTATCATGGGCATAAAGCAATCTTCATTTTATACCGTGAAACATTACAAAGGGTAAAGCATCTCAAAGCAAACTTGTGAGTCACACTCACTGGGACTTATCTTTTAGTGAAACTATTAGTTCTTCTTTAAAAATTTAACAGTCCATAAAGGTATTGATTCATGAATTATTTACGACGACTAATAATAAAAGTGTTTAAATAAAATTAATAGCTGTAAGATCTGAGCTGTTTTGGGCGTAAGCTGTTGCTGTGAGTTTATTGCTGTTGGCTGTTAGCTGTGAGTTTATTGCTGTGAGCTATTAGCTGTGACAAATGAAATGTGAGCTGTTAGCTGTCAGCTCTGAGATGTAGGCCGTGAGCTGGTAGCTGTGAGGCTGTAAGCTTATTGCTGTGTGCTGTGAAGCTGTTAGCTGTGGGTCATGAGTGAGAGCTCTAGCTGTGAGTTTATTTGCTGTGAGCTGTAAGCTGTGGGTCATGAGGTGAACGATGTGAGTTGAAACTGGACAGTTGTCAGCTTTGAGATGTTGGCCGTGAGCTGTTAGCTGTGAGCAGTAAAACAATTGCTGAGAGCTGTGAGCTGTTAGCTGTGGGGCATGAGTTGAGAGCTGCTTGCTGTGAACTTATTGCTGTGAAATGTTAACAGTGGGTCATAAGTTAAACTATTTTTAGCTGTGAATGCTGTAAGTTGGCAGCTCTGAGATGTTGCTGTGAGCTTTAGCTGTGAGCTGTGAGCTTATTGCTGTGAGCTGTTTTGCTGTGGGTCATGAGTTAGGGCTGCTAGCTGTGAGCTTTTTGCTGTGAAATGTTTTAACAGTAAGTCATAAGTTGAACTATGTTAGCTGAATGCTGTAAGTTGGTAGCTCTGAGAAAGTTGGCCGTGAGCTGGTAGCTGTTAGCTGTGAGCTTAGTGCTGTGAGCTGTTAGCTGTGGGTCATGAGTTGAGAGCTGCTAGCTGTGAGCTTATTGCTGTGAAATGTAAGCTGTGGGTCATGAGGTTAACGATGCTAGCTGAAAGCTGTCCCTATGTCAGGTCTGAGATGTTAGCCGTGAGGCTGTTAGCTGTGAGCTATGAGCTGTGAGCTGTAAGCTGTGGATCATGAGTTGAACGATGTTAGCCCCTTAGATGTCAGTTCTGTGCTGTTGATTGAGCTGTTAGATTTTAACTGGTTTTCTTATAGATTTCATAGAAGATAAGTTGTCACACCCCTCATTTTTCTCTTTCAGAATTTCGTTCGGTGCTGGATTGTAGCTCAATCGCTGATAACAGATGTGTTCTGCAAATTCTTACCGTATGTATGCCATCTTCAACCACGAACTACAGGACAAAGTGAAACTATTGGATGGCATTCCGAAATGCTTATCATGCGCATAATGCAATCTTCATTTGATATCCGTGAAACATTACAAAGGATAAATCATCTTCAAAGCAAACTTGTGAGTTACACTCACTGGCACTTATCTATTAGTGAAACTATTAGTTCTTCTTTAAAATTTAACAGTCCAATAAAGGTATTGATTCATTAATTATTAACGACGACTGATTATAAAAGTGTTTAAATAAAAATTGGTAGCTGTAAGATCTGAGCTGTTGGCCGTAAGCTGTTAGCTGTGAGTTTTTTTACTGTGAGCTGTAAGCTGTGAGTTTATTGCTGTGAGCTGTAGCTGTGAGCTGTGAGCTTATTGCTGTGAGCTGTGAGCTGTTAGCTGTGGGTCATGAGTTGAGAGCTGCTAGCTGTGAGTTTATTGCTGTGAGCTGTAGCTGTGGGTCATGAGGTGAACGATGTGAGTTGAAAACTGTAAGTTGGCAGCTCTGAGATGTTGGGCCGTGAGCTGTTAGCTGTGAGCTGTGGCATATTGCTGTGAGCTGTAGCTGTTAGCTGTGGGTCGTGAGTTGGGGAGCTGCTAGCTGTGAGCTTATTGCTGTGAGATGTAAGCTGTTGGGTCATGAGGTAACGATGTAAGCTGAAAGCTATCATATGTCAGGTCTGAGATGTTTGGCCGTTGAGCTGTTAGCTGTGAGCTGTGAGCTTATTGCTGTGAGCTGTGAGCTGTTAGCTGTGGGTCATGAGTTGAGAGCTGCTAGCTATGAGTTTATTGCTGTGAGCTGTAAGCTGTGGGTCATGAAGTGAACGATGTGAGTTACAAAACTGTCAGTTGTCAGCTCTGAGATGTTGGCCGTGAGCTGTTAGCTGTAAACTGTAAGCATATTGCTGAGTTTCTGTGAGCTGTTAGCTGTGGGTCGTGAGTTGCTAGCTGTGAGCTTATTGCTGTGAAATATTAAACAAACGAGTCATAAGTTGAACGATGTTAGCTGAATGCTGTAAGTTGGCAGCTCTGAGATGTTGGGCCCTGAGCTGTTTTCTGTGAGCTGTGAGCTTATTGCTGTGAGCTGTGAGTGTAAGCTGTGGGTCATGAGTTGAGAGCTGCTATTGTGAGCCCTTTGCTGTGAAATATTTAACATGGTCATAAGTTGAACTTTTGTTAGCTGAATGCTGTAAGTTGGCAAACTCTGAGAAGTTGGCCGTGAGCTGTTAGCTGTGAGCTGTGAGCTTATTGCTGAGAGCTGTGAGCTGTAAGCTGTGGGTCATGAGTTTTAGAGCTGCTTGCTGTGAGCTATTGCTGTGAGATGTAAGCTGGGGGGTCATGAGATTAACGATGTTGGCTGAAAGCTGTCATATGTCAGGTCTGAATGTTGGCCGTGAGCTGCTAGCTGTGAGCTATGAGCTGTGAGCTGTAAGCTGTGGATCATGAGTTGAGAGCTGCTACTGTGAGAATATTGCTGTGAAGATGTTAGCTGTGGGTCATGAGTTTTAACGATATTAGCCGTTAGATGTCAGTTCTGTGCTGTTGGATGCGATCTGTTAGATTTTTAAATGGTTTGCTAATAGATTATCACTAGAAGATAAGTTGTCACACAATTTTTTTCTCTTTTTAGAATGTCGTTCGGTGCTGGATTGTAGCTGAACCGCTGATAACAAAAGATGTGTTTACAGAGTCTTACTTTGTAAGCCATCTTCAACCACAAACTACAGGACAAAGTGAAACTATTGAATGGCATTCCAAAATGCTTATAATGCCCCCATAATGCAATCTCCATTTTATATCCGTTAAACCATTACAAAAGGATAAAGCATCTTCAAAACAAACTTGTGAGTTAAACTCACTGGCACTTATCTATTAGTGAAAATATTAGTTCTTCTTTAAAATTTAACAGTCCAATGAAGGTATTGCTTCATAAATTATTAAAGACGACCGGTTATAAAAGAGTTTACATAAAAATTGGAAGCTGTAAGATCTGAGCTGTTGGCCGTAAGCTGTTAGCTGTGAGTTTATTACTGTGAGCTGTTTAATGTGAATTTATTGCTGTGAGCTGTAAGCTGTGACACATGAGTTGTGAGCTGTTAGCTGTGAGCTTATTGCTGTGAAATGTTAACAGTGGGTCATAAGTTAACGATGTTAGCTGAATGCTGTAAGTTGGCAGCTCTGAGATGTTGGCCGTGAGCTGTTAGCTGTGAGCTTATTGCTGTGAGCTGTGAGCTGTTAGCTGTGGGTCATGAGTTGAGAGCTGCTAGCTGTGAGCTTATTGCTGTGAGATGTAAGCTGTGGGTCATGAGGTTAACAATGTTAGCTGAAAGCTGTCATATGTCAGGTCTGAGATGTTGGCCGTGAGCTGTTAGCTGTGAGCTGTAAGCTGTGAACCATAAGCTGTGGATCATGAGTTGTGAGCTGCTAGTGTTTGCATATTGCTGTGAGATTGTTAGCTGTGGGTCACGAGGTGAAAGATGTTAGCCGTTAGATGCCAGTTCTGTGCTGTTGGATGTGAGCTGTTAGATTTAACTGGTTTTTCTTATAGATTTTCACTAGAAGATAAGTTGGTGCACCATCATTTTTCTCTTTCAGAATTTCGTTCGGTGCTGGATTGTAGCTCAAACGCTGTAACAGAAGATTGTTCTGCAAATTCTACCGAAAGCGTGCCATTTTCAACCACGAAAATACAGGACAAAGTGAAACTATTGGATGGCATTCCGAAATGCTTATCATGCGCATAATGCAATCTTCATTTGATATCCGTTTAAACATTACAAAGGATAAAGCTTCTTCAAAGCAAGCTTGTGAGTTACACTCACTGGCACTTATCTATAAATGAAACTATTAGTTCTTCTTTAAAATTTAACAGTCCAATAAAAGGGATTGATTCATTAATTATTAACGACGACTGATTATAAAAGTGTTTAAATAAAAATTTGGGTTTGCTGTAAGATCTGAGCTGTTGTCGTAAGCTGTTAGCTGTGAGTTTATGCTTGTGAGCTGTTAGCTGTGAGTTTATTGCAGTGAGCTATTAGCTGTGAACACATGAGTTGTAAGCTGTCAGCTGTGAGATGTAGGCCGTGAGCTGTTAGCTGTGAGCTGTGAGCTTATTGCTGTGAGCTGTGAGCTGTTAGCTGTGGGTCATGAGTTGAGAGCTGCAAGCTATAGTTTATTGCTGTGAGCTGTAAGCTTGGGTCATGAGGTGAACGATGTGATTGAAAAAATGACAGTTGGGCAGCTTTGAGATGTTGGCCGTGAGCTGTTAGCTGGAGCAGTAAGCATATTGGGTGAGAGCTGTGAGCTGTTAGCTGTGGGTCATGAGTTGAAGCTGCTTGCTGTGAACTTATTGCTGTGAAATGTTAACAGTGGGGCATAACTTGAACTATTTTTTGCTGTAAATGCTGTTAAGTTGGCAGCTCTGAGATGTTGGCTGTGAGCTGTTGCTGTGAGCTGTGAGCTTATTGCTGTGAGCTGTTAGCTGTGGGTCATGAGTTGAGGGCTGCTAGCTGTGACTTATTTGCTGTGAAATTTACATGGTCATAAGTTTAACTATGTTAGCTGAATGCTGTAAATTGGGTAGCTCGAGATGTTGCCGTGAGCTGTTGACTGAGCTGTGAGCTTATTGCTGGAGCTGTGAGCTGTTAGCCCGTGGGTTATGTTTGGAGCGCTAGCTGTGAGCTTTTGCTTGAAATGTAAGCTGTGGGCTGAGGTTTTAAAGATGCTAGCTGAAAGCGTCATATGTCATCTGAGAGTTAGCCGTGAGCTGTTCCTGTGAGCAGAGCTGTGAGCTTAAGCTGGGATTATGATTGAGAGCTGCTAGCTGTTTGCATATTGCGTGAGATGTTAGCTTGGTCATGAGTTGAAAGATGTTAGCCGTTAGATGTAGTTTCTGTGCTGTTGGATGTGAGCTGTGATTTAACTGGTTTGGGTTATAGATTTCACTAGAAATAACGTTTCACACCTCATTTTTTCTTTCAGATTTCGTTCGGGGGCTGGATTGTAGCTCAATCGCTGAACCCGAAGATTTTTTCTGCAAATTCTTACCGTATGTATGGGCCCTTTTCAACCACGAACTACAGGAAAGTGAAACTTTGGATGGCTTCTGAAATGTTTCTGCGCATAATTTCAATCTTCATTTATATCCGTGAAACATTACAAAGGATAAAGATCTTCAAAGCAAGCTTGTGATTACACTCACTGGCATTAACTATTAGTGAACTATAGTTCTTCTTAAATTTTAAAAGTCCAATAAAGGTATTGATTCCTTAATTTTAACGACACTGATTATAAAAAGTGTTTAAATAAAAATTGGTAGCTGTAAGATCTAGCTGTTTGGGCGTAAACTGTTAGCTGTGGTTAATTGCTGTGATGTTAGCTGTGAGTTTATTGGAGTGAGCTATTAGCTGTGACACATGAGTTTGTGAGCTGTTAACTGTCAGCTGTGAGATTAGGCCGTGAGCTGTTAGCTTGGGGAGTGAGCTTATTGCTGTGAGCTGTGAGCTGTTAGCTGTGGGTCATGAGTTGAGAGCTGCTAGCTATAGTTTATTGCTTGAAGCTGTAAGCTATGGGTCTGATGAACGAATGTGAGTTTGAAAACTGACAGTTTGTCAGCTTTGAGATGTTGGCCGTGAGCTGTTAGCTGTGAGCAGTAAGCATATTTCTTTAGAGCTGTGAGCTGTTAGCTGTGGGTCATGTGAGAGCTGCTTGCTGTTAATTATTTTGCTGTGAAATGTTAACAGTGGGTCAAACTTGAACTATTTTAGCTGTAAATGCTGTAAGTGGCAGCTCTGAGATGTGGCCCGTGAGCTGTTAGCTGTTAGCTGTGAGCTTATTGCTGTGAGCTGTAAGCTGTTAGCTGTGGGTATGATTTTAGAGCTGCTAGCTGTGAGCTTATTGCTGGAATGTAAGCTGTGGGGGGGGGCTGAGGTTAACGATGCTAGCTGAAGCTTTTCATATGTCAGTCTGAGATGTTAGCCGTGAGCTGTTAGCGTGCTATGAGCTGTTTAGCTGTTAGCTGTGGGTCATGAGTTGAGAGCTGCTAGCTGTGAGATGTTAGCTGTGGGTCATTAGTTGAACGATAATAGCCGTTAGATGTCAGTTCTGTGCTGTTGGGTTGAGCTGTTGTTTTTAATGGTTTGCTTATAGATTTCATAGAAGATAAGTTGTCACACCCTCATTTTCTCTTCAGAATTTCTTTCGGGGCTGGATTTTAGCTCAATCGCTGATAACAAGATGTGTTCTGCAATTCTTACCGTATGTATGCCTTTTCACCACGAACTACAGAAAGTGGGAACATTGGATGCATTCTGAAATGCTTTTCATGCGCATATGCTATCTTTATTTGATATCCGTGAAACATTACCCAAAAGGGTAAGCATCTTCAAGCAAACTGTGAGTTACACTCACTGGCACTTATCTATTAGTGAAATATTAGTTCTTCTTTAAAATTTACAGTCCATAAGGTATTGATTCATTAATTATTAACGACTGATTTAAAGTGTTAAATAAAAATTGGAACTGTAAGATCGAGCTGTTGGCCCTAAACTGTTTCTGGAGTTTATTACTGTGAGCTGTTAGCTGTGAGGTATTGGTGTGAGCTGTTTTGCTGTGACACATGAGTTGTGAGCTGTTAGCTGTCAGCTGTTGAGATTTTTAGGCCGTGAGCTGTTACGTGAGCTGTGAGCTTATTGTTGAGCTGTGGCTGTTACTGTGGTCAGATTTGGGCTGCTAGCTGGGTTTATTGCGTAAACTGCAAACTGTGGTCATGAGGTGAACGATGTGAGTTTGAAACTGTAAGTTGCAGCTCTGAGATGTTGGCCGTAGCTGTTACTGGAGCTGTGAGCATATTGCTGTGAGCTGGAAACTGTTAGCTGTGGGTCAAAGAGTTGAGAGCTGCTTTGTGTGAGCTTTTTGCTGTAAAAGTTACGTGGGTCATAAGTTAAACGATGTTACTGAATGCTGTAAGTGGCAGCTCTAGATGTTGGCCGTGAGTGTTAGCTGTGACTGTGAGCATATTTGCTGTGAGCTGTGAGCTGTTAGCTTGGGTCATGAGTTGAGAGCTGCTACTGTGAGCTTATTGCTGTGAAATTTTAACAGTGGGTCATAAGTTAAACGATGTTTTCTAATGCGTAATTGGCAGCTCTGAGATGTTGGCCGTGAGCGTTAGCTGTGAGCTATGAGCTTATTGCGTGAACTGTGAGCTGTTAGCTGTGGGTCATGGTTGAGAGCTTTGCTGTGAGCTTATAGCTGTGAGATTAGCTGTGGGTCATGAGGTTAACGATGTTAGCTGAACTGTCATATGTCAGGTCTGAGATGTTGGGCCCTGAGCTGTTAGCTGTGAGCTTTGAGCTGTGAGCTTTAAACTGTGGATCATGAGTTGAGAGCTGCTAGCTGTGAGAATTTTTTGCTGTGAGTTAGCTTGTGGGGCATGAGTTGAACGATTTTAGCCGTTAATGTCAGTTCTGTGCTGTTGGATGTGATCCCGTTGATTTTAACTGGTTTGTAATAATATCACTAAAGTAAGTGTCCACATTTTTTTCTCTTAGATTTCGTTCGGTGCTGGGTTTGTAGCTGACCGCTGGAACAACGATGTGTTCTACAAGTTTAACTTTGTAGCGTCTTCAATCACGAACTACAAGACAAAGTGAAACTTTGAATGGCATTTCAAATGCTTATAGCGCATAATGCATCCCTTTAATATCCGTAAACAATCAAGGATTAAGCATCTCAAAGCAAACTTGTGAGTAAACTCACTGGCACTTATCATTAGTGAAAATATTAGTTTCTTAATTTAATTTAACAGTCCAATGAAGGTATTGCTTCAAATTATTAAAGACGACCGGTTATAAAAGAGTTTACATAAAATTGGAAGCTGTAAGATCTGAGCTGTTGGCCGTAGCTGTGAGCTGTGAGCATATTGCTGAGAGCGGTGAGCTGTTAGCTGTGGGTCATGAGTTGAGGGGCTGCTTGTTGTGAGCTTATTGCTGTGAGATGTAAGCTGTAGGTCATGAGGTTAACGATGTTAGCTGAAAGCTGTCATATGTCAGGGCTGAGATGTTGGCCTGAGCTGGTTAGCTGTGAGCTATGAGCTGTGAGCTGCTAGCTGTTTGAATATTGCTGTGAGATGTTAGCTGTGGGTCATTAGTTGAACGATAATAGCCGTTAGATGTCAGTTCTGTGGCTGTGGATGTGACTGTGAGATTTTAAACTGGTTTGCTTAAAAGATTTCACTAAAATAAGTTGTCACACCCATCATTTTTCTCTTTCAGAATTTCGTTCGGTGCTGGATTGTAGCTCAAACGCTGATACAGAAGATGTGTTCTGCAAATTCTTACCGTATGTAGCCATTTTCAACCACGAACTACAGGACAAAGTTAAACTATTGGATGGCATTCTAAATGCATATCATGCGCATAATGCAATCTTCATTTGATATCCGTGAAAAATTACAAAGGATAAAGCATCTTCAAAGCAAACCTGTGAGTTAAACTCACTGGCACTTATCTATTAGTGAAACTATTAGTTCTTCTTTAAAATTTAAAAGTCCAATAAAGTATTGATCATTAATTATTAACGACGACTGATTATAAAAGTGTTCAAATAAAAATTGGTAGCTGTAAGATCTGAGCTGTTGGCCGTAAACTGTTGCTGTGAGTTTATTCGTGAGTTGTTTACTGTGAGTTTATTGGTGTGAGCTGTTACTTGGACCATGGGGTGAGCTGTTAGCTGTCAGCTGTGAGATTAGGCCTGAGCTGTTTACTGTGAGCTGTGAGCTATTGCTGTGAGCTGTGAGCTGTTAGCTGTGGGTCATGAGTTGAGAGCTGCTAGCTGTGAGTTATTGCTGTGAGCTGCAAGCTGTGGTCATGAGGTGAACGATGTGAGTTGAAAACGTAAGTTGGCAGTCTGAGATGTTGGCCGTGAGCTGTTAGCTTTTGAGCTGTGAGCAATTGCTGTGAGCTGTGAGCTGTTAGCTGTGGGCCATGAGTTGGAGTGCTAGCTGTGAAACTTTTTGCTGTAAAAATGTTACAGTGGTCCTAAATTAAAAGATGTTAGCTGAATGCTGTAAGTTGGAAACTCTGATATGTGGCCGTGGCTGTTAGTGTGAGCTGTGAGCTATTGCGTGATTGACTGTTAGCTGTGGGTCCCTGAGTTTAGAGCTGCTCTTGGCTTATGCTGGGGAAATGTTACAGTGGGTCAATTAAAACGATGTTAGCTGAATGCTGTAAGTTGGCAGCTCTGAGTGTTTGGGCCCTGAGCTTTACTGTGACTAAAGAGCTTATTGCTGTGAACTGTGACTGTTAGCTGTGGGTCATGAGTTTAAGCTGCTTGCTGTACTTATAGCTGTGAGATGTAAGCTGTGGGTCCATGAGGTTAACGATGTTAGCTGAAAGCTGTTTATATGTTCAGGTCTGAGATGTTGGGCCATGAGCTGTTGCTGTGGAGCTATTGAGCTGTGAGCTTTAAACTGTGGATCATGAGTGAGACTGCTAGCTGTGAGAATATTGGCTGTGAGGGTGTTAGCTGTGGGTCATGGAGTTGAACGATTTTAGCCGTTAGAGTTCAGTTCTGTGCTGTTGGATGTGATCTGTTAGATTTTAACTGGTTTGCTAATGATATCACTAGAAGATAAGTTTTCACACATTTTTTTCCTTTCAGAATTTCGTTCGGTGCTGGATTGTAGCTGAACCCTGATACAGAAGAGTTTCTACAAAGTCCCTTTCTTTGGGAGCCGTCTTCAACACGAACTAAGGACAAAGTGAAACTATTGAATGGCATTTCAAATGCTTATAATGCCATAATGCAACTCCATTAATACCGTGAACATACAAAGGATAAAGCATCTTCAAGCAAACTTGTTGAGTTAAAACTCACTGGCACTTATCTATTAGTGAAATATTAGTTCTTATTTAAATTTTAACATCCATGAGGCAGGGTTCATAAATTATTAAAGACGACCGGTTATAAAAGAGTTTACATAAAATTGGAGCTGTAAGATCTGGGCTGTTGGCCGTAAACTGTGAGCTGTGAGCCTTTTTGCTGTGAGCTGTGAGCTGTTAGCTGTGGGGCATGAGTTGAGAGCTGCTTGTTTGAGCTTATTGCTGTGAGATGTAAGCTTGTGGGTCATGAGGTTAACGATGTAAACTGAAAGCTGTCAATGCTCTAGGTCCCTGAGATTTTGGCCGTGAGCTGTAAGCTGTGGATCATGAGTTGTGAGCTGCTTTGCTGTTTGCATAAAGCTGTGAGATGTTAGCTGTGGGGTCAGAGGTAAAAGATGTTAGCCGTTAGATGTCAGTTGTGTGCTGTTGGATGAGAGCTGTTAGATTTAACTGGTTTGCTTATAATTTTAACCAAAACGGTTTTACAAAAGACATAAGAAATTAAGCCTATAAACATTAAGACAATATTGTTTTCTTGTTTAAACCTTCTTGGGTATTATCTTTGGGTTGACTATTTTTTAGAGTAAAGCTTTACGGCTCGCTGTCATTGTAGCACTACAGTTAGAGCGCGCTAGTTTTAGCTGATAGTTGACAACCTGAGCAACTAGGAGTAATTGGTTGGGTCACTTCGCCGTCAACAATTTACTTAGTTGTGCGTGTTGTGTGCTACTTAATAATCCCCGCCCAAATTTTTTGTATTGAAAAAAATCTTCGGAATAAGACTTCTTACTAAATAAGCAGTAAAATTATTTTTGCATTAACTCCATTTATACGTTTAATTTAAGTATTTTTTTGTTTTACGGTATGTGGTCTAAATAAACAATTTAATTTATACAACCCTTTCCCTTGGCAATTATTATTGAATGATGGGTAAGCATCAACATACAAAAGAACGCATGTATTTAAACATCTTCCGCATTTAGTTTTGGGTTGAAATTATTACTGTTTTAAAATAAAATGCTGGGGTATTTCGGCGCGAAATATTTGGGTTGTTTCCTTTCCCCCAATATGGTGGACTATCTGGTGACAATTTAAAAATTTAATAAATGTAAAATTTTATTAATATTGATAATAACCCGGGGTCTAGTAAATTTAGATTAACCAAGATTTTATTAAACACAATTATATGTAAAAAAGGTTAATATTCCCAGTTATTTGATAAATTGCGTTCCTAGCCAAATTTTTGTTGTGTTAACTTAGATCAATTTGAATTTAGAATGGTTGCTTTTGATTTAAATATAAATAGGTGAAAGTAAAATTTATTTTATCAATAAATATATAGCCTAATGTTTAAAAAAGTACAAAAAAGAAAGATTCCTTATGATAAATGTCGCTAATTAAAATATTTGGGTTACACAATAAATTTATGTTTCCCCCAAACCGGGCCCTCGTTAAAACCTCGGCGACTTCCACAATTATACCGCGTAAATAAATTATTACAAATTTAATTTTAATTCTAGAGTCAAAAGCGCCTTAATATATTTTTGTCGAAAATTTCAGCCCATCCCCCCCAAACCCTCCCCACTGTGAAACGCTTGGGCCCTTTGGACATGATAGCGTCAAAAGGACAAATTTCCTAAAATTTAAATCACTTCACCCACTATTTTATGGCCGCATTGGGCCACCAACCCCAGCCACTCTAACCTCCGCTTCACCCCCACACCCCCCCACCCCCCCCCCCCACCCTCCATGCCCCCCCTCGGTTCAGCGGGCTTTACACTGGGGAAGTTCAAAAGTAAAAAGAGACAATTTCCGTTTTTGATGATAAAAGCATGAATAAAAATGTTTTTTTATTTTATTTTCCTTCGATGTTTTCTGCTAATGTAATTTGAACAGCCATTGTTTTTTTCCAATACAAATTCCTATTTCAAACTCAAAACAGGCCGCTTTAGTCCATTTATAGAAAAACAGTTAGCTTTAAAGGGGTTTTTTAAATTTTTACATAACTTCGTCTTTTCATAGTCGAATCGGGTTCTACTAAAAAAAAGAAAGTAAAAAGTAAAGTGACCTTGAAGATTTGATGTGTTTGGTCATTTCAGAAAAGTGCAGATATAAAAAACTGTGCCAGAATGCATATAAACTTGGCTGTGAAATATAAGAAAATGCTTGCAAATGTCAAATGTTTCACACTGCAATTTGACAATTCTTTTGAAAAAAACCAAAATAATAAGAAGATGAATGGGAAATGGTAAAATCACCATAAAACGTCAACAATTGGTATGTTTTAGAATATGATCAAAGATGAATGATTGATTATTACTAGTAAGGTTGCTTTGTGACAAGTTGGTTATTTACTGGTTAGAATACCCCTTTATTCTGTTTACTTTTCTCTTTTCACTTTTGAAGTATCATTAAACACGATTCTTGTGAAATTTTGTGATTGAAATTTTTGTAACCGCGTCGCCTTTAATTTTGGACGGTACCCGGGTAGTAAAAAGTCGGGTTTCGTCATCCCAAAATAGTTCAAGGGACACAAGACATAGTTAAAAATATAATCTGAGTTTTAAAAAATCTTGCGGTCATTGCGGCTTTTGTTAAGTGCGTACTCGCGAGTAGAACACATTGTTCTCTTCGAGAGGGGAGTTCTTGTTGTCAGCAAATTGAAAATTACATTTTCAGATCCGAGGAGCAACAAGCCCGAAGATTGAAATAAGATTAGACAGGATGTCTAAAATATTTAATTCATAAAGTAATAAATAAGTTTACCAATAAAAACTTAACTTTGAAGTCATATTAAAACAAATCAAATGCATTACAAAAAATGAAATGATTTTGTAAGTTTTATCCACTATGAATAAAAAAAGTCGACTCTTTTACGGTTTTTAAAAAGCATTTTATATACATTATTTTGGAGATAACAAATACTTAAAACCCGAAATAAAGGCGATTTTTTCCTTTTTTAAAAGTGGATAAATTAAAAAGAATCATACATTTTGTAATAGCATTTTATTTAATTTAATAATATTTCAAGAGTTAATGATGTTTTGGGATAAACTTATATATCTTTTATTAATTAAATATTTTAGACTCCTAGTCTAATCTATTGTCATCATGGGCCCGTGTAGCTCTTGGATCTGAAATTGTATAAAATTTCAATTAGCTGACATACAAAAGAACTCCGCCTGGAAGAGAACAATGTGTTTACTGGCAAGTAAACGCACATAGAGATAGTGTAATCATGCCTTGAATGTCGCCACAATGTGCAATTATTTTAAACCAACGAAAACAATACGTAAACATTTTATATATTTTGTGTTATTCACCCCTTGAATAGTATTAAAAAACTGTGTTGCCAATTTTTTATTTAACGTAATTTAAAAAAGCAGTTTTAAAATATACTTGGTATATTTTGTGTTATAGAGTTGGTATATTCTTCTGACTTACGCAGTGAAGATCGGAAAATCTATCACCAGTATCACGATCAACATTGATCTATTTAATATAGCCAAATTTGTAGTGTATAACGCTGGGTTTTTGGTTAAAGTAAATTTATTTGTATTTTCCAAACGCATATGGAGATGTTTTCCGATAGTTGATTTTGACAATTGGCGAGTTTTTCCTGGAATTAAATGGAGCTCGCTCCTAATTAGCATTCCTGAGACATCAATAAACTCTGATGTTTGTAAATAGACGTGCACTAAAACGCATCTTGACCGACGCATCCCGCAGCATTCCAATGTGGGCCATGCATCTGGACGCTTGTGACTTATGACTCTATGCCCCATTTTTTGCTAAAAATATGATATCATAATTAGGGCTTATAAAATAAAATAAAATCGTATTTAGAGTCTATCCACTAAAGTCACAGAACTGATTTAGTTTTGTATTTGTACAACATTGTAATGATCAACAGATAATTTAAATGGTTTAATTCCTATCATTCGTAAAAAGCTTTTTTGGTGTGGCTGACGTGCCGAACAAAAGGATTTATGTTGATGAATCGCACCTTCGCTTCTGTAATTCTGTAAATTATATGCATACACTAAGTCGGTTATGTGTGGTATATGAGACTTTTTCTAACATGCCTTTAAATAATTACACAAAAGATTAACGGCTATTGCCCCCAAAAATTAAAAACTTGCAAAATCATAAAGCGCAGGGCCCGTAAACAACGTCATTACAATGTTCGCGAATTTGCGGTATGTCATGAAATTAAAAGTTTTAATTCGATTCGGTTGACGATGCGGATTACTTTTGCGATTATAGAGCACGCGTTTTGTATGTTTCGGGGGGTTTGCGTGATTAATAATTCCCCTTTCCGAGTTTTATTTATCTCCTTCTGCAGTATATATTATGCATACACGTTATTGTTTTTTGTTCTCCACGCGGGTTTCGCCATTCATAAATAAAACATTAGAATAAAATTTGGAATCTGTATGCGAACGTGTGACTAATTGGAAAGAGCGTAGCGAAGACTTCAATTTCACTTACCCTTGAGAAGAATAGCTCTGGTGTTTTTTTGTTCGTTAGCACTCTACGGGGGAAACAGCACATCCGATCTGATGAAGTTGGAGGGGACCTTCCACGATTTTGGGTACAATCGAAGAAATATTTTCATGAATATCGTACTTACGATTTGTTTTGATTTTTAATGCGGACATTTTCGTGACATTTGGCCCGCGACCGGGCAAACGGCTTCTCCGATCTCGATGAAACTTTATGGGAACGTTAGAAATCACGGAACTTTTATATTTTATTATTTTTGGGGGCAATCAAAGGTATATTCTCATAAAAATCGTGCTTTTAGGGTCAACGATGGGTCGATGTGATCTCGCCGCCCACACCGTTTCGCGGCTAACGAGACTCGTGACGGTTCGGTTCTGTGTTTTTTTATATTTGACGCAAAAACCGTTAGGTCATAATGCACCACTCTAGCCAGGGGATATGGCGAGGAGGGGTCCATGCTGTCAGAACCAGACACTGGTAAGGGGAGGAAAGGGGGGTTTCTCACGTCACGGTCGTCATTGTCTTTGTCATCGTTCGTCGTGTCATTGTCATCGTCGTCGGGGAGGTCGTCAAGGAAGGAGGAGGTGTCCCCCACGACGATTAAATAAAAAAAAAAAAAATAAATTTTATTTAGAGTCTACCCACTCAGTTTTATAACTAATTTTCAGTGGGGGACTTGAAATCAAAGCGACCAAGCCAAACCTGCAAAGGGCCCCCACGCAATCGACGAGTGAGCGATAACCCAAACCAAAGATCGATATTTTAATAGGAAAAAATAGCAATCAGTGGTATGGACAGTGCGAACACCCGCGAATCAACGCCAGAATCAACAAGGCCGATTCAGAAAAAACTCTGAAATTTATTATGTGTTCGTTTCTAGGACGGCTGCCAGAGCTCGCCTCTAGTTTTGGGGTCTTTCAGACTCGCAGTCGGTCGCCTCGCATTGTGAAGGCAGGGCATGGTTCACTTTGCTCTTGTCTTGATAATGACGAAAATGACGACAACAATGACGACTGAAACACTAACCATTGGATAAAAATAATTCAACCATAAAAGCTTTATCCATCAAAGCGACTGGAAAAAACGTTTTGCGAATGCCTTTGTTTAGCCCATTGTGAAAGTGATAGGCATAGGCAAGTATAGCAACGCTTTACTACAACAATGCAACATGCGAACCGAAATGAAGGCAAGCCACAAGTATGTCTTAGGCTAGGATACCAAAACACTAAAAAATACAAAAAACAACACATTTCTAGGAATAAACTAGGGCGCAAAGTCGCGCTTACATTCAAATGTGAGTGAAAATTAAAATGTTAGATAGATTCCATAACCACGACTTTTTAAATTTTAAAAAATTGTGCAATGTGTATTTTTGTTGGTATCCAGACAACCTGAGACTTGCCCTTCATTTCGGTTCCCCATGTTGCATTGTTGTTGCAGTAGTTTTTGGTTGGCTATATAGAGGAACTTACCAACACTAGAAAAAAACTATAAAACAGTAGTTTTTTAAATAAAAACATCATAATATTATAGTCTTTTGAGAAGAACAAAACTATTTTCAATTTATTTTACGTAACTCCCAATATTGCGGCCTTTTTAAGGCATTTTTTGTAATCTTTTTATAAAAATATAAATATAAATATACTGTGTAATTATAATGTAAGGTGGTTGTGACATTGAGCATTTTTTGCACTCAATATTTTAGGTTTAACAGAATTTGTAGACTTAGGTTGACACTAAGTTATTTCGATCGATTGTTGTTTGTGGGGATCATTGTATCATTGGGTTTATCATCATCGTTGGGTTAACAAGTGCTATGCTCTTTTGAGGATCTCCCCTTCCAAAAAAGTTTCCCATCTACGGTCGGGAGTTTGACGTACTGATGGGGCTGTTAACCCAGGCATGGGTTTAAATTTTGCGACGACCGGCAAATCAAATTAATTAACAACAATGTACGGAAATAATAAAAGTACTAAGAAAATTATGCAACTTAACATGAAACCTTCGATGTTCCCCCCCCGTCTTTCCCCCCCCCCCCCCGACTAGTGTCACGATGACGTAATGATGCAATCCACTCATCATGAAAAATCAAAACAAGGCCATCCGGGCAAGCCATCTGAGACTGATATGGGATCCTCCGACCGGGCGAGATGCTTTCCGTCCTCTTCCCAGCGATCACGTTATGCGCTGTTGCCTGTTGCATTATTTGAATGGCAACATGGGACTGGAGAGTGACCATTCGGATAGCGACGCGCATTTCCAAGGAATTCTTCAGCAATTGTCTGAAAGGCTTTTGTTAAAATGTTCCGTCACCACAAAGATAAAATAATGAGTGCTGACCCTTCAACCAATTTACTTACTTGCGTGTTTTTCAACGTATTATTGGCCTGTTTTAGTCAAGAAAATCTTCTTGGAAGTTGGAGTTGTTGAAAAGTGTTGTTGCGCCATATTTACGTAAATACTGTTCCCCCAAACCCGGGGAAAAAGTTTAGAAACATACCCAAATTTCTTCTTGACGGTGGCTCATGGGTCTACAACCTAGCAGGATCTTTACAACCAATTGCTACACAATTCACAACACAAATATTAAAGCTACATTATTATATCTTCACTATTCCCGGGAGGCTAAAGAAGATAGATAGACCCCCATGTTTTTAAAATTTCATACAAAACAAGAGGGCAAACGTCAAAAAAAATGCGTTTATTGTATCTAATGGAGAGCGACAATTTCATCTAGCTAAGGGAAATGACCTTTGTACTTTTTTAACGATTATGCCTATATAGTGTTATTTCGCAAAAAAATTGATAATTTTTACATTTCACTTAATTTTTATTTTACTCGACGCAGCCAAGTCCATCATCGTAAAACCCAAATACAAATTGTATCTTACAGTTGTTACAACAACACTGCAGTATTTTGGGCTAGGAACGAATATTTAATGCCCAAAAAAATCTCGGGAAAATCATTTTAAAATTATTTTACAGTTATTTACCATCCCGTGTCTGTACCTAAATAATAAAATTTATATAAATTTCTAATTTTTGGCTTTCGAGACCCAGATATAATATTTTTAATTAATTAATTAATTAGGACATTTATTTTTTAATAAGGCAACCCAAATATATTCGCGCGGGGAAATGTCCCCAGCAATTTGTTTTAATAACACATAAATAACTTACAACCCCAAAACACATAAAATACGGGATGATGTTTAAATACTATTGTGTTGTTTTGTATGTTGATGCTCTCACCCAACATCATATCAAATAAAATAATTGCCCAAGGAAGGCTCAGTAGTAACAATTTAAATTGTTTCATATAGGCCTAACTATCAACCTGTAAAAAAATACATTGTATAATAATAACGTGATAAATGCGCAGCAAATACATCGCAACAATAATTTTTACCAACCTTGGATTTTGAGCAAAGAAGCATCTTACTTTCAAAACAGCAAGTTATCTGATTTCAAATACAAATTCAAATTTGCGCGTCATTAGTGTTGAGTAGTCACACTAGCATGCGCTACAAGCGCTAGGATCGAATTAACTTCCTCTTGACTGCTAGGTTGGGCGACTATCAGTGTCACAACTAGCGCGCTCTAACGTGTAGGTAGCCTACAAGTGAGCAGGCTGAAGCCGGTAAAAGCTATTACTCTGAGAACACTAGTCACCCAACGGTATTATAGACATTTGAAAGTGACTTAAATTATGTCTTTAATTAGACATTTGATTTATGGACACTTCAAGGTGACTTGTTGTTTAAGACACAACCTTGTTTAAGACTCTTTTATGCAATAAGACACATTCAACAAATAAGACATTTAAGAATAAGACAGTTTTATTCAAATAAGACACATTTTATTTAAGGCACATACAAATAACTGAAATAAGACATACTATATTGATTTTATTTTTATTTTTATTGTTTTTTATAACGACAATAATTGCCTATAATTTATTATATTTTGATGATTATGATGTTCCGGTATTTATTTATTCATTATATAATATTCTCTAAACCTACGTAATAATGATAAACCACGCAGTGCAATACTTTTAGGCGGGCAACAATCTTTTACGGTTGGCGGTCATGTTATATACTGGGTTAGCGTTGGCTTACCTGATTGCGAGCTGCAAAATTTAGGCTTCCTAACCAGGCTTCCTAACCGTCAAGTCAAGTCTGACAGTTACGTGGTTTGACACTGGCTTGAGTAAATAAAGTGTAGGCCTATCTAACCAATTCGACTACAATACTTGACGATGCGAGTTTCTACAGGTAAGACTATTTACATTCTATAAGCCATGTCTTTTGATTATAAAGACAAAGGCCATGTCGTAGGCCTAGCCAACATTCAGATTAATAGGCCCTTGACTTTGTGCATATATGAAGTAGGGCTTTGGCTATCCCATATTGGATACACAAAGCCTATACCCTTGTCCAAGGCTATGCTGTAGGCCTTATACTTTTGCTTTGGCCAAGGCTAGTGCTAGGCTAGGCTAGGGCTATGTCCAGTGTGCTTGTGCTTGACTCTATCTTGAGTCTTGGGTCTAGGGGCCTACACTTTTGCTTAGTTTACTTTGGCCAAGGCTAGTGCTAGGCTAGGCTAGGCTAGGGCTATGTCCAGGTGCTTGTGCTTGACTCTATCTTGAGTCTTGGGTCTAGGGGCACTGGGAGCTTTACAAAAGGCCTTCCTTCCTAGCCTTGGCTTAGGCCCTAGCCTGGCCTTTCTTTGGTGAGTTGGCTTGGCCAAGCCTAGGGACTGGCTTGCTTCCACATCCTGTATCTTTAAAGCCTTGTGTCCAAATTAGGCCTGGGGTTGTAGGCCTATGTCTAGGCTTCAGCGAGGCCTAGTCTCTAGGCCTAGGCCTACATATTAGTTAGGCCTATTGTCCAGCAATTTTCACAAAAAAATTCAATAAAACTTTCAATGAAATAAATTTTCATGAAAATTCCCATCACAAGATAGGTAGGCCTATGCTAAGCTAAGGCCCTACTGTGTCCTATTAATAGTAAAATAGTTAACATTTTTCATTCTTCTGAAATTACAATGTAAGGTATCATTTTCAGTTATTTTCATGGATGGATGCCATAAGTAGACCTGTTTCTTGCAGTCTTCATAACTTCTGGAGGCTTTTCAAAACAAAACGCGCACACCGTAATCTGTATTGTGAATAAAAAAACTCGCACACCGTAATCTGTATATCTCGTGATTAGAGATGTAAAATTACCGGTACGTAATTTAAAAATCGGTAATATTACCGGTAATATTACCAAAAAGTGGTAAAATTGAAACATTTTCTTGGAAATCTGAAATTAAACACAAACACAACATTGACAAAGATTCTCTGCTATGCTTAGGTCTCAAATTGAATATATTGCAAGTGAATAGTAGGTATTTCCTTTTCCTGTAGGCCTACCCATTTCATGCTACCAGTAATTGAGAAAAAATATTCACAGCCGTATTATTCAGTTCTAGGCAGTTGTTGGGCAGATGGATGGAGTCCGCGAGTAGGCATAATAACGTTCATTTAAATTTTAAATTTTTATATATATTTATTCTGTAGAGAATATAGATGTGCTGGGCCACGGCTATCTAGAAGACCGGGTTTCAAATATTTACTAAACTGTAGTTCATTGTTGTGTCTGCATCTATGTAATTAGATTTATTTAGTTGTCCTCCTTTGTAAATTAGTTTTATAACTGAATAGGATGAACGTTAAATAAATAAATTAAATAAAACAAACATATTATTATGTAGACAGTAGACCGATGGTGAAACGGTAGACCTTCAACAAGTCATGGCTAACCAAAAACGTAAACATTTGTCTACCCGCGACCAACGAATTTGTGTTATATTTATGTGCGACTGCGAGTGATATTGGTTTGTACGGATTGATGTTGAAAGTCATATGGAAGAGGTTATTGAAAATTCTAGTGGTTCTGATTCGCCGGTAAACGAAATAAAATAGCGTAGGCCTAATCAAGATCAGGGCGACTACGCTAGGCCTAGGAGGTGTCTAGGCTTAGGAGTCCTACCTCTGGGCTAGGCATGCAAAGCCTAGCCTAGATCTTAGTCCAATAAAACAATCTTTAACTCAAGCAGGAATATCAGCATATATCTTTGGCTTCAAATATTTCTTCGTAAAAACATCTCAAATATCCTGTATTTAATAAATTAGGCCTAAATCTTAATATTACGGTAATATTGGAAGGTAATATTACGGTAATATTACCGCTTTACATCTCTACTCGTGATATGATGACATATTTTTATTTTTTAGAGTTTTTTTTTTGGATAGGTAGGCCCACTACTTTGTCATTTGAAAGTAATGTAAACCTAACAGTTTTGTTAGCCACCTTTTGAAAATAAAATGTACATTGTCGGCCTACACTTTACAGCCAACCTGGATGCATATATTCTTAATTCTTATGGTAGGCATGTGCAGAAAATCCGGTAAAGAAACTTGCACTAACTTTCAACGTTTGATGCCACGTCATATGGTTTGGATATTAAACTACACTTGAAAAATTAAAAGGAAGCATACTTGTATCTAGCAATGATAGGCTAATTACTAACTAGTTACCTACTTATGGTGCTACTTAATGTTTGTTTTGTTCATAGGCTAGCAAGAAAATTCCGGATCTCACATCCAGTAAGATTCAGGCTCCCTGCATTGTTTTCATCTACTCGGATCAAGAAGAGCAAGATGAGCCTACTGACTTATTCCTACTTGCAGAAGGCATGACAGTATGCCATAGCACACACAAGATTACTGCAAAGACTGCAATAACTTTATTAATTGGAGCATATTTTGTGCTCGATAGCCACTACCCAGTTGTTTTTACCAACATGTTGACGTTTCTTGAACGTGAACTACTCGGGATTGTAGAGAATCCACAGTACAGTGGAAGTATCACGTTTAACAAGTTCATGAAGTCCTACTGCAAATTAATTTGACAATTTGTATAGGAGAGTCCCATACAGCTAACTTGTCTGATGAGTTTTGAGATTTAGTATTTGTAGCAGGTAGGCCTATAATGTAGGCTACATGCCTTACTTACTCAGAAGATCAGGTTAGTTACTTTAGCTAGGAATAGCAAAAGATTAATTATTCTTTTTTATAAGCTATAGCAGGGACGGACTGGAATTAAAATGCCTGTGAATCTAACCGGGTGCTCTGGGGCCCGAACGAGGTTGCACGGTACACGTGAAGCCTCAGCCGCTGGAGGCACTTTTGTTAAGAGAAAAAAATGGGCGCGCATTAAATTTTATGGTCCATAACGCGGTTTTAGGGCGCGATTAACAGCGCAATTAAAATATCACGAAAATGATTTCTTTCTGTTCTGTCCGTTTCTATCTTTTTTTGGTATTATCACTATAGGAACTTTCCTCTGCAGTGGGATTTTACGGCCCTTATAGAGCTGTTTTTTGCCAAGGCTATTCGACCGCATTTTACTATTCTCCAAAATATGCTTCCAAGTCAAAATATAGCAAATGGCTTTAAAACCTGGCCCTTTTAGAAAATCGAAACTATTTTTTCAAATTTTTCTGATCAACTAATACACGGCCAATATCGTCATCTAAATAAATAAATAAATTTAAATAAATTTTATTTAGAGTCTACCCACTCAGTTATATAACTGATTTTCAGTGGGGGACTTTAAATCAAAGCGACCAGCCAACCCTGCAGGCCCCGACGCAATCGAAGAGTGAGCGATAACCAACCAAAGATCGATATTTGATATAATAATTCAATTCGCCAAGGCACACCGTTCAACGTAGGGTGTTGAGTTTTTGTGACATTAATTTTCAACTGGTTTTCTATAGGCTGACTGAGAGAAAAAGATTTTTTTAAAAAACAATTATCTTTTCTGCGAATTATTTGTTTGCCGGTAGCCTACAAATCTGTACAAAATACCGCCAAACGAAAAATTCGCATGAAAGACAATTGTTAAAAGAAATATTTTTTTCTCTCAGTCAGCCTATAGAAAACCTGTTGAAAATTAATGTCACAAAACTCAACACCTTATCCTACGTTGAACGGTGTGCCTTGGCGATTGAAGTTTGAAATTATTTAGAGTAGCGATATTGGCCGTCATGCCAGATCAGAAATTTGATTTTTTTTGGATTTTCTAAAAAAAGACAGGTTTCAAAGCAATTCTCTATATTTTGACTTGGTAGCATATTTTGGAAAATAGAAAAACGCGGTTGAATAGCCTTAAATGTAAATAAATATCTGTCTGAAAATTATTTGGAGAGCCAAGTGTGCCTGTGGGGCCTGACTGCCAAAGGGCCCGTGATGTGCTTGCATCCCGGCATCTCTAGTCAGTCCGCCCTGAGCTATAGCTTCACTCAACTACATACTACATGTGACATATTCCAAATTCCATCTAATGCTGCATATTGTGCAGGTGACATATGCTAGCTCTGACACCAATCAAAAGCATTTCATTTTACAAATTAAAATGTAGGACTATACATTTAAACAGCTGTGTTTTTGGTCAGTTCCTTTTTTATTTTACATTGCTCAAATTGTAATACGTATGTACTTTATATGAAGGATAATTTTAATATTTAATAAATATTTTCAGGTAGGACTATATTTGCTATAGTGTCGAGACTTTGTTTGATCCGATTATGTACACTAGGTAGGTCCATGCCAGCAGTTATACCTTACCCACTATTTTATTGTGCATGTCATACCTTATAGTACATATTATGTAGACCTGGAAACAATAGTAGGCCCTACCATGATCAAAGGTAGAATGAGACTCGACAAATCTTCTGGGATTAATTTCAAGTTATGTCATGCGAGAAATCATGTAAGTCACCAATAAAGTAAAGGCTATTTTAATTACCTATATATTTGGTTGTTTTTATTTGTACATAACAGAATATTATAGTAACTCAACCCTTGTTCATCCTAATTTATGTTCAATTAACACTAGTGACAAGGTTATAGAAGCTTTAGGTAAGCAGAGGCAGGTATTTGGGGTGAAAATAAGTCATTTCATTTTCCGTTTTTATATGCCCATGCAAAAGCGGTGAATTGGTGGTGAAAATAATTGCAATAAATGTAACTACAAGTATTCAGAGGCAGGTATTTGTGGTGGAACTTATTTGCACCTTTGTTTTTTCTCACCGAAAACGGTGAATTGGTGCTGAAAATGATTGACAGTTTAGGTTTTTTAGAGGTGTGCGAGTACTCGAAAATTCAAATTTGAACGAACATATTGAGTGTTCAAACTCGATTCGAAATCAAACTAGTACCTGTATTTGAATTTTGAACTATTTGAATTTTTTGAACAGTATACTAGTTCTCCAATGCAGAATATGTCTGAATTTAGAAATCATTTGGATTAGCAGGAAATTTTTTCTTTCTCAACACTACTTGCAGTGTTTTTAGGGTGTTATGTCAATCGGAAATTTCCAACACTTGTGTATCTCGAATTAGATTTGAAATCTCAATCGTTAATTTATTAAATGCAGGTAGTCTAAATGATAATAATTGTTCTATTATTCAAACTCAAAATATTCGAATGTTTGAACAGTTTATTATTATATTCTATTCGTATTTAATTTGAAGTAAAAATCTGTTGTTCGCACACCTCTTAACGTCGTTACTGATCGGGGAAAATTCTCTTACCATAAATACCTGCCTCCGTGTATGGGTCTGTTAAATTTATTTTAATTAATTTTTTTAATTTAAATGGAATTTCAGGGTTCCTTGAATTTTGAATTAAAGGGGGATTACTGTTAACAGCACATGTTATTTAGTTCCCAACTATAACCTTGTACTAATTCATCATGGCCAACCAGAAACTGGTATTTTAAATTGGATCCTGCTGATTAGCCACGATTCAATTGTAGATGACACCTATATAACATTTACTCTTGCAATGAAAGGAGTTCTAGTATCGCAGCAACCATATCAAGATGAGTCGGCGGGATAATGACACAGAGGTAATTGCAAAGCAAAGTACGGTATGCCCTATATTATTTGATATTATGTTTGTGCTAATTTCAAAATAATTTAATTCTGCTCAACTTTATTGTTTAGACCAATTTGTCAATATTTGGTTTATTTGTATTTTACTTGTTTTCTTCTTCTACATCGTGATTGCTGATTTTGTTTTGTTTAATGTGTGCTAATATATGATAAAAATGTGCAATTTGCCTCCTCATCGAAAAGAGATTCTCCTCCCTCTCCCCCTCACCCCCCCCCCCACCCCCCAACCCGACACTCAAATAAGACATTTACAGTTGTCTTACTTAATTTAGAATAGAAAGTAAGAGATGTCTTCCTTATATGATAAGACAGTAAGAGATATCTTATTTACATATATAACAGTAAGAGATATATCTTACTTTCATGGTAAGACAGTAAGAGATGTCTCACTTACATGATTAGACGCAAGAGATGTCTTAATGCAAAATAATTAAGGCACTAGAGCTGTCTAATTCAGGAACTTTAGACGCTTTATTGTAACTCAAACAAGGCAGCATCTTTAGACACTTAAAGTGCCTTATTTTAAGACATCTGTTTTTAGGGTGTAGAAGATAAGTTGTCACACAATTTTTTTTCATTTTCAGAATTTCGTTCTGTGCTGGATTGTAGCTGAACCGCTGATAACAGAAGATGTGTTCTGCAAATTCTTACCGTATGAATGCCATTTTCAACCACGAACTACAGGACAAAGTGAAACTATTGGATGGCATTCCGAAATGCTTATCATGCGCATAATGCAATCTTCATTTGATATCCGTGAAACATTACAAAGGATAAATCATCTTCAAAGCAAACTTGTGAGTTACACTCACTGGCACTTATCTATTAGTGAAACTATTAGTTCTTCTTAAAAATTTAACACGTCCAATAAAGGTATTGATTCATTTAAATTTTTAAAAGACGACTGATTATAAAAGTGTTTACATAAAAATTGGAAGCTGTAAGATCTGAGCTGTTGGGCCGTAAGCTGTTAGCTGTGAGCTGTGAGCTTATTGCTGTGAGCTGTGAGCTGTTAGCTGTGGGTCATGAGTTGAGAGCTGCTAGCTATGAGTTTATTGCTGTGAGCTGTAAGCTGTGGGTCATGGGGGAAACGATGAGAGCTGGGAAACTGTCAGTTGTCAGCTCGGAGATGTTGGCCGTGAGCTGTTAGCTGTGAGCTGTGAGCTTATTGCTGTGAGCTGTGAGCTGTTAGCTGTGGTCATGAGGTGAACGATGGTGAGTTGAAAACTGTCAGTTGTCAGCTCTAAGAGTTGGCTGTGAGCTGTTAGCTGTGGGGCATGAAATTGAGAGCTGCTGGCTGTGAGCTTATTGCTGTGAAATGTTAACAGTGGGTCATAAGTTAAACGATGTTAGCTGAATGCTGTAAGTTGTCAGCTCTGAGATGTTGGCCGTGAGCTGTTAGCTGTAAGCTGTAAGCATATTGCTGAGAGCTGTGAGCTGTTAGCTGTGGGTCATGAGTTGAGAGCTGCTAGCTGTGAGCTTATTGCTGTGAAATGTTAACAGTGGGTCATAAGTTGAACTATGTTAGCTGAATGCTGTAAGTTGGCAGCTCTGAGATGTTGGCCGTGAGCTGTTAGCTGTTTGCAGTGAGCTTATTGCTGTGAGCTGTGAGCTGTTAGCTGTGGGTCATGAGTTGAGAGCTGCTAGCTGTGAGCTTATTGCTGTGAGATGTAAGCTGTGGGTCATGAGGTTAACGATGTTAGCTGAAAGCTGTCATATGTCAGGTCTGAGATGTTGGCCGTGAGCTGTTAGCTGTGAGCTATGAGCTGTGAGCTGTAAGCTGTGGATCAGGGGTGAGAGCTGCTAGCTGTTTGCTATTGCTGTGAGATGTTAGCTGTGGGTCATGAGTTAAACGATAATAGCCGTTAGATGTCAGTTTTTGTGCTGTTGGGTTGAGCTGTTAGATTTTTAACTGGTTTGCTAAAAGATTTCACTAGAAGATAAGTTGTCACACCATCATTTTTCCCTTTCAAATTTCGTTCGGGGCTGGATTGTAGCTCAATTGCTGATAACAGGAGATTGTTCTGCAAAATCTTACCGTATGTATGCCATCTTCAACCACGAACAACAGGACAAAGTGAAACTATTGGATGGCAGTCCGAAAAGCATATCATGGGCATAATGCAATCTTCATTTGATATCCGTGAAACTTACAAGGATAAAGCATCTTCAAAGCAAACTTGTGAGTCACACTCACTGGCACTTATCTTTTTGTGGAAACTATTAGTTCTTCTTTAAAATTTAACAGTCCAATAAAGGTTTGATTCATGAATTTTTACGACGACTAATAATAAAATGTTTAAATAAAAATTAATAGCTGTAAGATCTGAGCTGTTGGTCGTAAGCTGTTAGCTGTGAGTTTATTGCTGTGAGCTTTTAGCTGTGAGTTTATTGCTGTGAGCTATTAGCTGTGACAAATGAAATGTGAGCTGTTAGCTGTCAGCTCTGAGATGTAGGCCGTGAGCTGGTAGCTGTGAGCTGTGAGCTTATTGCTGTGGCTGTGAGCTGTTAGCTGTGGGTCATGAGTTGAGAGCTGCTAGCTGTGAGGTTTATTGCTGTGAGCTGTAAGCTGTGGGGCATGAGGTGAACGATGTGAGTTGAAAACGTCAGTTGTCAGCTCTGAGATGTTGGCCGTGAGCTGTTAGCTGTGAGCAGTAAGCATATTGCTGAGAGCTGTGAGCTGTTAGCTGTGGGTCATGAGTTAGAGCTTTCTTGCTGTGAACTTATTGCTGTGAAATGTTAAAAGTGGGTCTAAATTAAACTATTTTAGCTGTGAATGCTGTGAGTTGGCAGCTCTGAGATGTTGGCTGTGAGCTGTTAGCTGTGAGCTGTGGAGCTTATTGCTGTGAGCTGTAAGCTGTGGGTCATGAGTTGAGAGCTGCTAGCTGTGAGCTTATTGCTGTGAAATGTTAACAGTGAGTCATAAGTCAAACGATGGTAGCTGAAGGCTGGAAGTTGGCAGCTCTGAGATGTTGGCTGTGAGCTGTTAGCTGTGAGCTGTGAGCTTATTGCTGTGAGCTGTGAGCTGTTAGCTGTGGGTTATGATTTTGAGAGCTGCTAGCTGTGAGCTTTTTTGCTGTGAGATGTAAGCTGTGGGTCATTAGTTTTAAAGATGCTAGCTGAAAGCTGTCATATGTCAGGTCTGAGATGTTAGCCGTGAGCTGTTAGCTGTGAGCTATGAGCTGTGAGCTGTAAGCTGTGGATCATGAGTTGAACGATGTTAGCCGTTAGATGTCAGTTCTATGCTGTTGGATGTGAGCTGTTAGATTTTAACTGGTTTGCTAATAGATTTCACTAGAATATAAGTTGTCACCCATCATTTTTCTCTTTCAGAATTTCGTTTTGATGCTGGATTGTAGCTCAATCGCTGATAACAGAAGATGTGTTCTGCAAATTCTTACCGTATGTATGCCATTTTCAACCACGAACTACAGGACAAAGTAAACTATTGGATGGCATTCTGAAATGCTTATCATGCGCATAATGCAATCTTCATTTGATATCCGTGAAAAATTACAAAGGATAAAGCATCTTCAAAGCAAACCTGTGAGTTAAACTCACTGGCACTTATCTATTAGTGAAAAATATTAGTTTTTTCTTTAAAATTTAACAGTCCAATAAAGGTATTGATTCATTAATTATTAACGACGACTGATTTTAAAAATGTTAAATAAAAATTGGTAGCTGTAAGATCTGAGCTGTTGGCCGTAAGCGTTAGCTGTGAGTTTATTACTGTGAGCTGTAAGCTGTGAGTTTTTGGTGTGAGCTGTTAGCTGTGACACATGAGTTTTTGAGCTGTTAGCTGTCAGCTGTGAGATATGGCCGTGAGCTGTTAGCTGTGAGCTGTGAGCTTAGTGCTGTGAGCTGTGAGCTGTTAGCTGTGGGGCATGAGTTGAGAGCTGCTAGCTGTGAGTTTATTGCTGTGAGCTGTAAGCTGTGGGTCATTTTAGGTGAACGATGTGAGTTGAAAACTGTAAGTGGGCAGCTCTGAGATGTTGGCCGTGAGCTGTTAGCTTGTGAGCTGTGAGCATATTGCTGTGAGCTGTGAGCTGTTAGCTGTGGTCGTGAGTTGAGAGCTGCTAGCTGTGAGCTTATTGCTGTGAGATGTAAGCTGTGGGTCATGAGTTGAGAGCTGCTAGCTGTGAGAATATTGCTGTGAGATGTTAGCTGTGGTTCATGAGTTGAGAGCTGCTAGCTGTGAGCTTATTGCTGTGAAATGTTAACAGTGGGTCATAAGTTGAACGATGTGAGTTTTAAAACTGTAAGTTGGCAGCTCTGAGATGTTGGCCGTGAGCTGTTAGCTGTGAGCTGTGGGATATTTCTGTGAGCTGTGAGCTGTTAGCTGTGGGTCGTGGGGTTGAGAGCTGCTAACTATGAGTTGATGGCTGTGAGCTGTGAGCTGTGGGTCATGAGGTGAACGATGTGAGTTGAAAACTGTAAGTTGGCAGCTCTGAGATGTTGGCCGTGAGCTGTTAGCTGTAAACTGTAAGCATATTGCTGAGAGCTGTGAGCTGTTAGCTGTGGGTCGTGAGTTGAGAGCTGCTAGCTGTGAGCTTATTGGGTGTAAAAATTAACAGCGGGGTCATAAGTTGAACGATGTTAGCTGAATGCTGTAAGTTGGCAGCTCCGAGATGTTGGCCGTGAGCTGTTAGCTGTGAGCTGTGAGCTTATTTCTGTGAGCTGTGAGCTGTAAGCTGTGGGTCATGAGTTGAGAGCTGCTAGTTTTTGAGCCCTTTGCTGTGAATATTAACAGTGAGTCATAAATTGAACTATGTTAGCTGAATGCTGTAAATTGGCAGCTCTGAGATGTTGGCCGTGAGCTGTTAGCTGTGAGCTTATTGCTGTGAGCTGTGAGCTGTAAGCTGTGGGTATGAGTTTGAGAGCTGCTTGCTGTGAGCTAATTGCTGTGAGATGTAAGCTGTGGGTCATGAGATTAACGATGTTGGCTGAAAGCTGTCATATGTCAGGTCTGAGATTTGGCCGTGACTGTTAGCTGTGGGGCTATGAGCTGTGAGCTGTAAGCTGTGGATCATGAGTTTTAGAGCTGCTAGCTGTGAGAATATTGCTGTGAGATGTTAGCTGTGGGTCATGAGTTGAACGATATTAGCCGTTAGATGTCAGTTTTTGTGCTGTTGGATGCGATCTGTTAGATTTTAACTGGTTTGCTAATAGATATCACTAGAAGATAAGTTGTCACACAATTTTTTTCTCTTTCAGAATGTCGTTCGGTGCTGGATTGTAGCTGAACCGCTGATAACCCGAAGATGTGTTCTACAGAGTCTTACTTTGTAAGCCATCTTCAACCACAAACTACAGGACAAAGTGAAAATATTGAATGGCATTCCAAATGCTTTAATGCGCATAATGCAATCTCCATTTGATATCCGTTAAACATTACAAAGGGTAAAGCATCTTCAAAGCAAACTTTTGAGTTTAAACTCACTGGCACTTATCTATTAGTGAAAATAAATTTGTTCTTCTTTAAAATTAACGTCCAATGAAGGTATTGCATCATAAAATTTTTAAAGACGACCCGGTTATAAAAGAGTTTACATAAAAATTGGAAGCTGTAAGATCTGAGCTGTTGGCCGTAAGCTGTTAGCTGTGGGTCATGAGTTGAGAGCTGTTAGCTGTCAGCTCTGAGATGTAGGCCGTGAGCTGGTAGCTGTTAGCTGTGAGCTTAGTGCTGTGAGCTGTTAGCTGTGGGTCATGAGTTGAGAGCTGCTAACTGTGAGTTTATTGCTGTGAGCTGTAAGCTGTGGGTCATGAGTGAAAGATTGTGAGTTGAAAACTGTCAGTTGTCAGCTCTGAGATGTTGGCCGTGAGCTGTTAGCTGTGAGCTGTAAGCATATTGCTGAGAGCTGTGAGCTGTTAGCTGTGGGTCATGAGTTGAGAGCTGCTAGCTGTGAGCTTATTGCTGTGAAATGTTAACAGTGGGTCATAAGTTAAACGATGTTAGCTGAATGCTGTAAGTTGGCAGCTCTGAGATGTTGGCCGTGAGCTGTTGGCTGTGAGCTGTGAGCTTATTGCTGTGAGCTGTGAGCTGTTAGCTGTGGGGCATGAGTTGAGACTGCCCAGCTGTGAGCTTATTGCTGTGAGATGTAGCTGTGGGGCATGAGGTTAACGATGTAGCTGAAAGCTGTCATATGTCAGTCTGAGATGTTGGCCGTGAGCTGTTAGCTGTGAGCTTTGAGCTGTGAGCTGTAAGCTGTGGATCATGAGTTTTGAGGGTGCTAGCTGTTTGCATATTGCTGTGAGATGTTAGCTGTGGGTCACGAGGTGAACGATGTTAGCCGTTAGATGCCAGTTTGTGCTGTTGGATGTGAGCTTTTAGATTTTTAACTGGTTTGCTTATAGATTTCACTAGAAGATAAGTTGGTGCAACCATCATTTTTCTCTTTCAGAATTTCGTTCGGTGCTGGATTGTAGCTCAATCGCTGATAACAGAAGATGTGTTCTGCAAATTCTTACCGTAAAGTGTGCCATTTTCAACCACGAACTACAGGACAAAGTGAAACTATTGGGTGGCTTCCGAAATGCTTATCATGCGCATAATGCAATCTTCATTTGATATCCGTGTAATTACAAAGGATAAAGCATCTTCAAAACAAACTTGTGAGTTACACTCACTGGCACTTATCTATTAGTGAAACTATTAGTTCTTCTTTAAAAATTTAACAGTCCAATAAAGGTATTGATTCATTAATTATTAACGACGACTGATTATAAAAGTGTTTAAATAAAAATTGGTAGCTGTAAGATCTGAGCTGTTGGCCGTAAGCTGTTAGCTGTGAGTTTATTACTGTGAGCTGTTAGCTGTGAGTTTATTGCTGTGAGCTGTTAGCTGTGACTGTGGGTCATGATTGAGAGCTGCTAGCTATGAGTTTATTGCTTTTGAGCTGTAAGCTGTGGGTCATGAGGTGAACGATGTGAGTTGGGAAAAATGTCAGTTTCAGCTCTGAGATGTTGGCCGTGAGTGTTAGCTGTGAGTGTGAGCTTTTTGCTGTGAGCTGTGAGCTGTTAGCTGTGGGTCATAGTTGAGAGCTTGCTTTAAGGGGTAGTGAGTTTATTGCTGTAGCTGTAAGCTGTGGGTATGAGCAGTTAAACCCATGTTAGCTGAATGCTGTAAGTTGGCAGCTCTGAGATGTTGGCCGTGAGCTGTTGCTGTGAGCTGTGAGCTTTTTGCTCGGAGAGCTGGGTGTTAGGGCTGTGGGTATGAGTTGGAGCTCTAAGGCTGTGAGCTTTATTGCATGGTTTAGAGTGGCTGTGAGGTTATTTTAAATGTTAACGATGGGTTAGTTGAGTTTGAATGCTGTAAGTTGGAGCTCTGAGATGTTTGGCCGTGAGCTGGTTTGCTTGTAAGCTAGTGAGCTTATTGCTGGGGACTGTGAGCTGTTTTGCTGTGGGTCATGAGTTGAGAGCTGCTAGCTGTGAGCTTATTGCTGTGAATGTTAACAGTGGGTCATAAGTTAACGATGTTAGCTGAATGCTTGTAAGTTGCAGGCTCTGAGATGTTGGCCGTGAGCTGTTAGCTGACTGTGAGCTTATTGTTTAGCTGTGAGCTGTTAGCTGTGGGTCATGAGTTGAGAGCTGCTAGCTGTGAGCTTATTGCTGTGGGGTAAGCTGTGGTCATGATGTTAACGTGTAGCTGAAAGCTGTCATATGTCGTCTGGATGTTGGCCGTGAGCTTTAGCTTGAGCTATGACTGTGAGCTGTAAGCTGTGGATCATGAGTTGAGAGCTGCTAGCTGTGAGAATATTGCTGTGAGATGTAGCTGGGGTCATGAGTTGAACGATATTAGCCGTTAGATGTCAGTTCTGTGCTGTTTGATGTGATCTGTTAGATTTTAACTGGTTTGCTAATAGATATCACTAGAAGATAAGTTGTCACACAATTTTTTTCTCTTTCAGAATTTCGTTCGGTGCTGGATTGTAGCTGAACCGCTGATAACAGAAGATGTGTTCTACAAAGTCTTACTTTGTAAGCCATCTTCAACCACGAACTACAGGACAAAGTGAAACTATTGAATGGCATTCCAAAATGCTTATAATGCGCATAATGCAATCTCCATTTGATATCCGTGAAACAATACAAAGGATAAAGCATCTTCAAAGCAAACTTGTGAGTTAAACTCACTGGCACTTATCTATTAGTGAAAATATTAGTTCTTCTTTAAAATTTAACAGTCCAATGAAGGTATTGCTTCATAAATTATTAAAGACGACCGGTTATAAAAGAGTTTACATAAAAATTGGAAGCTGTAAGATCTGAGCTGTTGGCCGTAAGCTGTTAGCTGTGAGTTTATTACTGTGAGCTGTTAAATGTGAGTTTATTGCTGTGAGCTGTAAGCTGTGACACATGAGTTGTGAGCTGTTAGCTGTGGGTCATGAGTTGAGAGCTGTTAGCTGTCAGCTCTGAGATGTAGGCCGTGAGCTGGTAGCTGTTATCTGTGAGCTTAGTGATGTGAGCTGTTAACTGTGGGTCATGAGTTGAGAGCTGCTAACTGTGAGTTTATTGCTGTGAGCTGAAGCTGTGGGTCATGAGGTGAACGATGTGAGTTGAAACCGTCAGTTGTCAGCTCTGAGATGTTGGCCGTGAGCTGTTAGCTGTGAGCTGTAAGCATATTGCTGAGAGCTGTGAGCTGTTAGCTGTGGGTCATGAGTTGAGAGCTGCTAGCTGTGAGCTTATTGCTGTGAAATGTTAACAGTGACTCATAAGTTGAACGATATTAGCTGAATGCTGTAAGTTGGCAGCTCATGAGATGTTGGCCGTGAGCGTACTGTTAGCGTGAGCTGTGAGCATATATGCTGTAGAGCTGTGAGCTTAAGCTGTGGGTCATGAGTGAGAGCTGCTAGCTGTGAGCTTATTGCTGTGAGATGTAAGCTGTGGGTCATGAGGTTAACAATGTTAGCTGAAAGCTGTCATATGTCAGGTCTGAGATGTTGGCCGTGAGCTGTTAGATTTTAACTGGTTTGCTTATAGATTTCACTAGAAGATAAGTTGTCACACAATTTTTTTCTCTTCAGATTTCGTTCGGCTGGATTGTAGCTGAACCGCTGATAACAGAAGATGTGTTCTACAAAGTCTACTTTGTAAGCTTCTTCAACACGAACTACAGGACAAGTGAAACTATTGAATGGCATTCCAAAATGCTTATAATGCGCATAATGCAATCTCCATTTGATATCCGTGAAACAATACAAGGATAAAGCATCTTCAAAGCAACTTGTGAGATAACCTCACTGGCACTTATCTATTAGTGAAAATATTAGTTCTTTTAAAATTTAACATCCAATGAAGGTATTGCTTCATAAATTATTAAAGACGACCGGTTATAAAGAGTTACATAAAATTGGAAGCTGTAAGATCTGAGCTGTTGGCAGTAAGCTGTTAGCTGTGAGTTTATTACTGTGAGCTGTTAATGTGAGTTTACTTGCTGTAGAGCTGTAGCTGTGACACATGAGTGTGAGACTGTAGCTGTGGGTCATGAGTTGAGAGCTGTTAGCTGTCAGCTCTGAGATGTAGGCCGTGGATCATGAGTTGAGAGCTGCTAGCGTTTGCATATTGCTGTTGAGATGTTAGCTTGGGTTCATGAGTTTGAACGATTTGTTAGCCGTTAGAATGTCAGTTCTACTGCTGTTGGATGTGAGCTGTTAGATTTTAACTGGTTTGCTAATAGATTCACTAGAAGATAAGTGTCATACCATATTCTTCTCTTTCCAGAATCAGGTCAGGGCTGGATTGTAGCTAAACGCTGATAACAGGAAGTAATGTTCTGCAAAGTCTTTAAATGATAAGCATCTTCAAACCACGAACTACGGACAAAGTGAAACTATTGGATGGCATTCGAAATCTTATCATGCGCAAATGCAATTTTATTTGATATCCGTTGAAACATTACAAAGGATAAAGCTCTTCAAAGCAAACTTGTGAGTTAAATCTACGTTGGCACTTTCTATTAGTGAAACTATTAGTTCTCCTTTAAAATTTAACAGTCCAATGATAATTATTTGGTTCATAAATGTTTTAGACGACTGGTTATAAAAGTGTTTACATAACAAATGTTAGCTGTAAGCTTTGAGCTGTGAGCTTATTGCTGTGAGCTGTGAGCTGTTAGCTGTGGGTCATGAGTTGAGAGCTGCTAGCTGTGAGCTTATTGCTGTGAGATGTTAGCTGTGGGTCATGAGTTGAACGATATTAGCCGTTAGATGTCAGTTCTGTGCTGTTGGATGTGATCTGTTAGATTTTAACTGGTTTGCTAATAGATATCACTAGAAGATAAGTTGTCACACAATTTTTTTCTCTTTCAGAATTTCGTTCGGTGCTGGATTGTAGCTGAACCGCTGATAACAGAAGATGTGTTCTACAAAGTCTTACTTTGTAAGCCATCTTCAACCACGAACTACAGGACAAAGTGAAACTATTGAATGGCATTCCAAAATGCTTATAATGCGCATAATGCAATCTCCATTTGATATCCGTGAAACAATACAAAGGATAAAGCATCTTCAAAGCAAACTTGTGAGTTAAACTCACTGGCACTTATCTATTAGTGAAAATATTAGTTCTTCTTTAAAATTTAACAGTCCAATGAAGGTATTGCTTCATAAATTATTAAAGACGACCGGGTATAAAAGAGTTTACATAAAAATTGGAAGCTGTAAGATCTGAGCTGTTGGCCGTAAGCTGTTAGCTGTGAGTTTATGCTTGTGAGCTGTTAGCTGTGGGTCATGAGTTGAGAGCTGCTAGCTGTGAGCTTATTGCTGTGAGATGTAAGCTGTGGGTCATGAGGTTAACGATGTTAGCTGAAAGCTGTCATATGTCAGGTCTGAGATGTTAGCCGTGAGCTGTTAGCTGTGGATCATGAGTTGAGAGCTGCTAGCTGTGAGATATTGCTGTGAGATGTTAGCTGTAGGTCGCGAGGTGAACGATGTTAGCCGTTAGATGTCAGTTCTGTGCTGTTGGATGTGAGCTGTTAGATTTTAACTGGTTTGCTTATAGATTTCACTAGAAGATAAGTTGTCACACCATCATTTTTCTCTTTCAGAATTTCGTTCGGTGCTGGATTGTAGCTCAATCGCTGATAACAGAAGATGTGTTCTGCAAATTCTTACCGTATGTATGCCATTTTCAACCACGAACTACAGGACAAAGTGAAACTATTGGATGGCATTCCGAAATGCTTATCATGCGCATAATGCAATCTTCATTTGATATCCGTGAAACGTTACAAAGGATAAATCATCTTCAAAGCAAACTTGTGAGTAACACTCACTGGCACTTATCTATTAGTGAAACTATTAGTTCTTCTTTAAAATTTAACAGTCCAATAAAGGTATTGATTCATTAATTATTAACGACGACTGATTATAAAAGTGTTTAAATAAAAATTGGTAGCTGTAAGATCTGAGCTGTTGGCCGTAAGCTGTTAGCTGTGAGTTTATTACTGTGAGCTGTTAGCTGTGAGTTTATTGCTGTGAGCTGTTAGCTGTGACACATGAGTTGTGAGCTGTTAGCTGTCAGCTGTGAGATGTAGGCCGTGAGCTGTTAGCTGTGAGCTGTGAGCTTATTGCTGTGAGCTGTGAGCTGTTAGCTGTGGGTCATGAGTTGAGAGCTGCTAGCTATGAGTTTATTGCTGTGAGCTGTAAGCTGTGGGTCATGAGGTGAACGATGTGAGTTGAAAACTGTCAGTTGTCAGCTCTGAGATGTTGGCCGTGAGCTGTTAGCTGTGAGCTATGAGCTGTGAGCTGTAAGCTGTGGATCATGAGTTGAGAGCTGCTAGCTGTGAGAATATTGCTGTGAGATGTTAGCTGTGGGTCATGAGTTGAACGATATTAGCCGTTAGATGTCAGTTCTGTGCTGTTGGATGTGATCTGTTAGATTTTAACTGGTTTGCTAATAGATATCACTAGAAGATAAGTTGTCACACAATTTTTTTTCATTTTCAGAATTTCGTTCTGTGCTGGATTGTAGCTGAACCGCTGATAACAGAAGATGTGTTCTACAAAGTCTTACTTTGTAAGCCGTCTTCAACCACGAACTACAGGACAAAGTGAAACTATTGAATGGCATTCCAAAATGTTTATAATGCGCATAATGCAATCTCCATTTGATATCCGTGAAACAATACAAAGGATAAAGCATCTTCAAAACAAACTTGTGAGTTAAACTCACTGGCACTTATCTATTAGTGAAAATATTAGTTTTTCTTTAAAATTTAACAGTCCAATGAAGGTATTGCTTCATAAATTATTAAAGACGACCGGGTATAAAAGAGTTTACATAAAAATTGGAAGCTGTAAGATCTGAGCTGTTGGCCGTAAGCTGTTAGCTGTGAGTTTATTACTGTGAGCTGTTTAATGTGAGTTTATTGCTGTGAGCTGTAAGCTGTGACACATGAGTTGTGAGCTGTTAGCTGTGGGTCATGAGTTGAGAGCTGTTAGCTGTTAGTTTATTGCTGTGAGCTGCAAGCTGTGGGTCATGAGGTCAACGATGTGAGTTGAAAACTCGTCAGTTGTCAGCTCTGAGATGTTGGCCGTGAGCTGTTAGCTGTGAGCTGTGAGCATATTGCTGAGGCTGTGACTGTAAGCTGTGGGTTCAATGAGTGAGAGCTGCTAGCTGTGAGGGTATTGCTGTGAAATGTTAAAGTAGTCAAAGTTGAACTATGTTAGCTGAAGCTTTTAAGTTGTCAGCTCTGAGAGATGTAGGCCGTGAGCTGTTAGCTGTTAGCTGTGAGCTGTGAGCATATTGCTGAGAGCTGGAGCCCGAAGCTGGGGTCATGAGTTGTGAGCTGCTAGCTGTGACTTATTGCTGTGAAATGTTAACAGTGAGTCATAAGTTGAACTATGTTAGCTGAATGCTGTAATTGTAAACTCTGAGATGTTGGCCGTGAGCTGTTAGCTGTGAGCTGTGAGCTTATTGCTGTGAAGCTGTAAGATGTGACACATGAGTTGTGAGCTTTAGCTGTGAGCTTTTTGCTGTGAGCTGTGAGCTGTTTAGCTGTGGGGTCATGAGTTGAGAGCGCTTGCTGGTGAGGGGTTATTGCTGTGGGGATGTAAGCTGTGGGTCATGAGGTTTAAAAATGTTAGCTGAAAGCTGTCATATGTCAGGTCTGAGATGTTAGCCGTGAGCTGTTAGCTGTGAGCTATGAGCTGTGAACTGTAAGCTGTGGATCATGAGTTGAGAGCTGCTAGCTGTTTGCATATTGCTGTGAGATGTTAGCTGTAGGTCGCGAGGTGAACGATGTTAGCCGTTAGATGTCAGTTCTGTGCTGTTGGATGTGAGCTGTTAGATTTTAACTGGTTTGCTTATAGATTTCAAATAGAAGATAAGTTTTCACACAATTTTTTTCTCTTTCAGAATTTCGTTCGGTGCTGGATTGTAGCCCGAACCGCTGATAACAGAAGATGTGTCCTACAAAGTCTTACTTTGTAAGCCATCTTCAAAACCACGAACTACAGGACAAAGTGAAACTATTGAATGGCATTCCAAAACAGCTTATAATGCTTAAAAAGCAATCTCCCTTTGATATCCGTGAAACAATACAAAGGATAAAGCATCTTCAAAGCAAACTTGTGAGATAAACTCACTGGCACTTATCTATTAGTGAAAATATTAGTTCTTCTTTAAAATTTAACATTCCAATGAAGGTATTGCTTCATAAATTATTAAAGACGACCGGTTATAAAAGAGTTTACATAAAAATTGGAAGCTGTAAGATCTGAGCTGTTGGCCGTAAGCTGTTAGCTGTGAGTTTATTACTGTGAGCTGTTAAATGTGAGTTTATTGCTGTGAGCTGTAAGCTGTGACACATGAGTTGTGAGCTGTTAGCTGTGGGTCATGAGTTGAGAGCTGTTAGCTGTCAGTTTATTGCTGTGAGATGTTAGCTGTGGGTCATGAGTTGAACGATGTTAGCCGTTAGATGTCAGTTCTATGCTGTTGGATGTGAGCTGTTAGATTTTAACTGGTTTGCTAATAGATTTCACTAGAAGATAAGTTGTCATACCATTTTTTTTCTCTTTCAGAATCAGGTTCGGTGCTGGATTGTAGCTAAACCGCTGATAACAGAAGTAATGTTCTGCAAAGTCTTATTGTATGTAAGCCATCTTCAACCACGAACTACATGACAAAGTGAAACTATTGGATGGCATTCCGAAATGCTTATCATGCGCATAATGCAATTTTCATTTGATATCCGTGAAACATTACAAAGGATAAAGCATCTTCAAAGCAAACTTGTGAGTTAAACTCACTGGCACTTATCTATTAGTGAAACTATTAGTTCTCCTTTAAAATTTAACAGTCCAATGAATAAATTGGTTCATAAATTGTTTTAGACGACTGGTTATAAAAGTGTTTACATAACAAATGTTAGCTGTAAGCTTTGAGCTGTTGGCCATGAGCTGTTAGCTGTGAGTTTATGGCTGTGAGCTGATAGCTGTGGGTCTTGAATTGTGAGCTTGAGCTGTGGGTCATGAGTTGAGAGCTGTTAGCTGTGAGTTTTTTGCTGTGACTTGAGCTGTGGCTTATAACTTGGGAGCTGATAGATGTCAGCTCTGAGATGTTGGCCGTGAGCTATTATAGCTGCTAGCTGTGATGAGCTTATCTTATTGCTGTGAGATGTTAGCTGTGAGGTGAGCTTATTGCTGTGAGCTGTTAGCTGTGAGTTGTGAGCTTTTTGCTGTTAGCTGTAAGCTGTGAGCCGTGAGCCTTTTTGCTGTGAGCTGTTAGCTGTGGGTCATGAGTTGAGAGCTGCTATAGCTGTTAGCTGTGGGCAGTTAGTTTAGAGCTGTGAGCTGTTAAGATTTTACCTGGTTTGCTTATTGCTGTTACTAGGAGATAAGTTGTCATTCTATTATTTTTCTCATGCACAATCTTGTTCGGTGCTGGATTGAGCTGAACCGCTGATAACAGAAGATGTGTTTAATGCTTATCACGCGCTTGATTCAAGCTTTCTTAGATATCCACGAAACATTACAAATAAATTGCAATATCAAAGTAAGTGACATTATTAGTTCAGTATAGTTAGTTATTTCATTCAATTTAACAATAAAATGAAGGAATCGGTATTGTTTACTATTGTCTTGATGCTGCTTGAACATGACCTCTGATTGAGATGTATTTGTTTGTAATTGCTAGGCCGCTTCTCGAACGTTCCATAAAGTTCCATCGAAATCGGAGTAGCCGTTTGGTAAATATCACGAAAAATCTCGTTAAAAATCGAGAAAAAAGTACGATAATCGTAAGAAATATTTGATCGATTGTACCTTAAAACGTGGCAAGTCTTAGTTCAGAGATTTCGAAGGTCCCAGCGGTATCAAACAGGAAAAACGAGCCTTTTTTTGTGTGTGTGGGGGGGGGGGGGGGGGGTCAGTTAAATTGAAGTTTTCGCTTTGCTCATGCAATTACCCTGCACAATAACGGTAACCTACAGAATAATGTTCGTGACCCTTGAGGTCAAGGGGCGAGGCTAGCTTCACCCTGATATAGGCTACATGTCAAGGACTGCAGACCCGGCGCCTCCACCAAATAAGGGACGCTACACGCGTGAATAGACATGGTATTACAACGGCAGGCCTATAAGCTCCGCTGCCTTTTTGGGGGACTCAACCCGTGCTTGTTTCAATATCAAGAAGTTGGTACAAACTAAAACTATTGGGCCTAGGCTTACCAATAGAAGTTTTTCTGTATGCACTTACTGTGGACTTGTGTACTAAAGGTTTTGAGTAAGAAAACAAATCGACGTATATTTAACCTATGTCATGTTCATATCTCGATTTGGTTAGTCGGGAAACACTCCCGTAGGTGGAATTGTTAATATTTAATAAAATTCAGAAGTTAACAAATCCATCCTGATTGGGGTTCGAATCTGAGTCTCCCACATTCCAGGTAGGCACCTTAGCCAACTAGACTACCGAGACAGTATTTATTAATTTTATTGACTCATAAAACATGTTAGGGGCCTACTAGAATATAATGTGCCTAATACGAAAATACCATAATTTAAAACTCAGTGGAAAAACACAACTTTGAATGTACGAACGACACTAATAAACTCAATCCCATGTTTTGCAAGCCTTGAGCTCGGGCCAGCTTACACAAGAAGTAGGCCTAGCATCTTAGGAGTAGTCAGGTTGCGAGTCAATCTATCCGCGACACTGCATATCGTGAAAACACCATGTAGAACAAGGGGCCTATTTACTAACTCAAATGACAGTGTTGTCGATCGACAGCGACAACTTTGTAAATGGAATAAGTCATGCTCTGCTCGGTTGTCTTGACATTTCCCCTTTTAAATGTTAGCCCTGTCCCTGTCGTCGATTGGCAAGTTATCACAAGCGTATAAATGTATTTACTAGGCCGCTTCGCGAACGCTTTTTCTAGTCGCGTTGATGGATGAGCTTTTTTGTAAGCTTTATACCTTTAAAAGGCCTAGCCTTATAATTTCCATGTTCGATTCGCGTCATCGCTTCATCCTTTTTATTTGTCGGTTTATATCGCAAATTTTTGTGAAAAACATTCAACATTCTTTGAACAACCTTTGCCAGGGCTTGAAAGTCCATCCACCAATACGCAGATAATTTTTGTAAAGTAAAAAAATAAATACAATTTCGAGAACCCATCGCATTTAGCAGCAATGCAATCTCAAACGAAGGCGGCTTGCTAACGCCTACCCAAATGAGATCAAAGGTTGTAGGTTACGCCCATACACAGGCAGCAAGGCACAGACCACGCAAGTCGTTATAGATCATATCGAGGTTTGCGAAGAGAAAGAACGTACACCAGCGGACAGACGTAAGTCAGGGGTAGGATAGAAATCATAGCCTATATTGAACCTAACCGTTCTTATGCACTTAACTTGTACCTTTCTAGATTGAATTCAATCAATCAATTAATGGTTCATTGGATGAGCGTAGCGAGCGAGCGAAGCGAAAACTTCAATTTCACTGACCCCTCAAAAAATTTAGCTCCAATGTTTTTTTGTTTTGTTTTTTGTTTGTTTGTTTGTTTTTCTGTCTGTTTGTTCGCACGATTCCGGGCAAACGGCATATGCGATCTTGATGAAATTTTGAGGGGACCTTCGAAATCTCTGAACTTAGACGTGCCACGTTTTTGGGTGCAATCGAAGAAATATTTCTCATGAATATCGTACTTTTACGATTTTTTTCGATTTTTAGTGCAATATTTTAGTGACATTTTCCCCGATTCTGACCAAACGGGTGGGGCTAGAACGTTCATATTTTACATGGACATTAAGGTTATGGTGATATAGTACCTTTTGAAAGAAAAAGTGGAAAAAGTTAGCCAGAATCCATAGAAATAAAGGTTTTAAAATGAGTTTTTTGAAGTTTATAATAACAATTAACAAGTAACAATAGAAACTTGACAACAATCACCTACAATGAATTCACAAAGCACTTGCAAAGGAAAAGTGGTCCCACGCAAACTAAAAACTTACAAAAACGCTCATCCATCAACGCGGCGGGACTTTAGCGTTTTCCTAGTTATTGGATCTAAGATTGAATAACAATATAATGTGTATATCACAGTATATGTTTTCTAGTTCGACAAGCGTATGCGCGCATCGTCAATACTATTATTTGGCTAGGGACTTCGTACGCTTTATATTGGCACCCACACACGCGCATGGCTCATTCACAGCGCGTGAGACTGTGATGGGGGGTGAGTTCGAGTCCTGCCACCGGCAATCCAGAATAATTGATTTTCCGAAGGTTTGTTTGGATTGAGTGTGAGTTCACTTATATGAAGGGAATGTCCAATGACTACTAGATATAGGTCACCAATGGGAGGTATTGAGGAGGGCCACACCGGGTATAAGCGATGTGTAACCTTAATTTTTTTTTAACATTGGCGCTAGGCCCACACCGTTTGGGCTAGGGTATTTTTACGAGGCGATTCGACCTTCATCCTTGATTTACTTTTGTCTCCAAGTGTACACAGCATATTTGTTTTATTAAACTGAAAGGTATTGAGCTGCATTCCTCATCTTCAGCAGAAAGGGGAAAGACGAGTCACATATTTGTATAATTACTGAGATCTCGCTTCCCCCGGCGAGCCCCATGCTAATGTCGCTCACCTTCGCGCCCAGCGTCCGAATAAGGCGTCGATCCCGGGTCCGCTTCCTACACGGACGTGGCTGCCCTCCCACGTCCCGTCCAGGGCAGGTAGCTGTCGCACTCAGACTCTAGCCCCTCCCCTCGACGACGAGCACATATAGTTGCTTGGGGGACTAGCCTACAGGTCACGCATAACAAACACGAATCTAGGAACCCCAGTGTAATATGTGCACTAGTTAGGCACAGCTTCGCTTTCATTATCCTGCGTTTTGCATCCAAAACCTTGCGAAAGCCTTTCAGTCGGGAATGACGGTTGACAAAACTGAACAGACAATTCTCCTATACTTTAGCATGGTATCGTTGAGTGCACTAACGATCGTTATCACTAATCGGGTGCTCACTGCGCGTAGCGTACCGTATAACTACTCAGTTCTTCCCATTTACGCATAATGTTATGTACAATAGGTTCTTGGGTAAAACCGCGTCGAAATGATGAGTGCAGAGACTGGGCGTCCACCGACGTTTCGTCTGATCAACGTCAGACATCTTCAGGGTGACTGTGACTTCACGAAGGTTGAAGTCGCGGATTTGACCTTGCCGCCCCGCACCTTTTCAGGTATATAAGGCGGTGGTCGGGCGCGTGCTGGCCACTGTAACTTCAACCTTCGTGGAAGATGTCTGACGTAGCAGACGAAACGTCGGTGTACTCCAAGTCTCTTCAATGGTTCATCATTTCGACGTGGTTTTACCCAAGAACCTAGTATTGTATACATACAACGGGTCGCGAAAACCTACAACAATCCATATTGTATAAACATTACCTAGGTTTGGCCTAGGGATGCAACGGGAAGATTGTCTTTCGAGAACTCATACAGTGAAGAAAGAAATTAAAAGTCACTAAGTTGGAGTTCAACATAGATACTAATCTTACACCCCTCGAGTGGAAGGTGGGTATCGAGCCCTCAGCTCCAAGAATGTGATTCTGTGTTTGAGTCAGAGTTGCGTGTATTATCTCTAGTGGTGTAAACACAATACTAGACAGAAAGACAATTTTTACATACTAACTAGACATACTTATATAAATGTATACGGAAAATGGTTCACATATGAGGGGTATAAAGCTTTTTAATAGTCTACCGCAGGGTTGGTGGGGACGGCGATTGTGTTGGTTCACGGTCATACGATCTCAGCGAATAGTCGTTCGATTGGGATTGGGGAGGTCATAAGGATTTTCAAAAATAACAATCCTCTCGCGTGTTCTCTTCCCAAGTTCTTCTTCCCGCCGTCCACCAACCCCGTTCGTCTCACAATCATCTAGTTTCGCCCAATAGCTCAGAGGATCCGCGATAACATTGCGATAAGCTAGGCGTGCAGCTTCTGTCTTTCACGCCATTTAACCCTTCCATCCCAGAAAGCGTCTCAATTAGTTACACCCTCGACTAGATTTTATATAGCTACTGGGGCGGGTGTTTCGACCGAATATTCTTGAAGCTCGGATCTTCATTTTGTTCACATACACACCATCATAATAACCATGTATATATTTGTTTACCCATTACCATCAGTCAGAATTGTCGAAGAATTACACTAAAATGCATTCATAAGAATAATTATCGTGAAGCGTTGTAATCTCCTCCTTGGTGGAGACGTCGAGTTGATAGAAATTCTCGTTTGGGTATACAAAAATATTGTCACTATGTGCCATCCTTGTAGAAGAACATTGGTCGGGTTTTTATCATCAGACGTGACACACTCACACATACAGACGTAAAGAAGGACATTGTGATGTATGAAGGGTATTTCGTCCACTAAAAATATTATTATAACTGATAAAGACAATAGCTTAGACCAAAATTACAAAACTAATATTTAATATTTAATAATTTAATAATTTTATTCACCTTGACTGGTACATTGCACAAGTATAACTCTTAATGGAGAAAGTGAATAGCCTAGCCTATGGTTAAGAATAATACATACATTGTTAACTTATAAAATTATACATAAAAATATACATTTCATAATATCTTCCCTTCTATTTCTATACATATAGGTACTTATTTTTTACAAAGAAAATAACAAATCATGGTCCCAAGTGCAATATACAAACATGAAATAATGTATCTTACAAGTTTACTCTGCACAAAACGAGACCTAAGCAAAATAACGTCGCAACTATTTTACGAGACGTTGCAATTCGGAACTTAGCAAAACTTTAAACATCTCAAAACCGAATAAAAATATTTCCCCGAAAAGGCTGAGTGTTTCCCAACCACTCTTCGAAACAACACCCCAAGGTCTAAAACCATTTTCCGACGTTGTCAACTTGGAATTTTCCTCTAATTTACTGTCTTCGGATTTACGAAGTTTCACACGGTGAACTCCGGTTTACGTTAGAGAGGCGACGCCCACTCAGGAGGCGAGTTTGCGAAATAGAACGGAGAGGCAGAGACACGGGAGCTGTAGGCATTGCACACTTACACGAGAATTTCAAGTACCCAACGATGTATTGATTTCCAATCCTTTGGGTTATTTGAAGAATTTCCAATGCTTGTATTAATAATTACAGCATATTATTATTGTTTTATTGACGGTTGAAATTGGCGTGAAAAATAACAAAGCAAATCAGGGAACTAAACGAAACATCGCTTAATTCAATATCGGAAACTCGAGTGTGCTTGATGTACATACTGGAAACAGTTGGGTATTATTTAAATTTAAATTTATCACAAGGTTCGAGCTATTATCTCAGCAATGCATGGAAAAGACTACAATTAAAATATCAGAGTTTTGAAATGTATATCAAGGCATATGATCCCAAAAATAACGTGTAGAAGGGCGAACCGAGGGACTTAGGGACCTTTTTTGGAAACGTTGAAACGTGAAAAGTTTACTAGGCCAAATACTAATTTTGAATGCGTTTCTTACAAAATGCCACAATGTATACAGCCGAGATTAATTTTGCATCGCATACTAGGCCAACGTTTTTACATAGGTACCTAGTCTCTCCAAATTTGGGAACCACCGCGTCGGTGGTATCAGCGCTCGAACTCGACACCCTCGCAGGGGCTTACGTGCAACGTCTTCACGCAGGCGGCAGGAATGAGCTTCACGACCTCGTTTCGCGTCCTCGAGTCTTCAGACCTCTACCGCGATTCAAGTACCCTTATCCGCCTTTTGTCTTTCAATTTGTCTAATTTTATAAATGTCATGTTCTTCTGTTGTTTTTCATGTAATGTTCAATTTGTAAACTCTGTTATCACTGTGTCAGGCTACAGAGGGCACACTTGCCCTGCATTAGCCTTCCTGCTATATGGGCAGGTAAATACAATAAATTAATTAATTAACCAACACTAAAGGGGGTATTACAGTTACACAGTCACTGATCGAAGCCAATTGCCGTTTTGGGTCGCAGTTGGCTACAATTAAAGAATTTTCTAAACTGCCATCTGCAATCGCGGGTTGGATTTTTATGGTACTGAGCTTGCGCACATTCGTTTTGTTCACTTCTGATTGTAACCAAAAACTGTAGCCAGTTGGCGGCGACCCCACCCCAGTGATACCCTTAACATCTCGTGGCAAGGTGGAACTTTAAGTTGGGAAAGTCTCAGCTGATAGAAGCAAGGCAGACTAGTACTAGAACTAGATGAACGCAAGATATACCTGGCTAGTCTGCATCCACCCACAACCAACACACGTGGGTAGTGGCAACATTGGACTTGTTCTGCGACAAGACAGAGTAGAATGGTTGGCATTACACATCGAATACACCATCGAGTTGAGGTCCTTATAGCTTCCATGCAGTAGCAAACAATAATCAACTCTACTGGTGCACATTCACGCTCGCAAAATATTAATAACAGAGTTTCAGACACGTTTTGACTAAGGTTTCCGAAATGGTATCGTCTATTATACACAATGTAGACGTGTTTGCCAGTAGTATTATAGGCCTCGGCTTATTTGATAATTTCGTGTTCTATCCAGATACCCTCATTGCAAAGCCATGTATTGCTAACATATCTAAAACAAGTTTATAATTATTACAATATGAATGCACATCACACGTCGTTCTGTTATTTCGAATTCACTTTTGATTTCCAATCTAAACACAACACACCAGATAAGTTGCAAGTGTTCAAGGAGCTATGATAGCTCGTGACAAGAGTTACACTGGTTGCAACATATGGAAAGACCTGGGCCACTTTCACGCGATTACTACATAGAAGAATCCCAATAGATAGCAGTCGCCGGAGCAATGCAAATATTTGACAAGAACTAGTTCGTGATACCAATGTGTATATACAAGTGTGGAGGTCAATAACATTATTGGCAATGTTCGTGCTAGGATATAGGTTAGTATTTAGTTGATATTTTGATATACTCAACAAACAAATACGTAGTAATGATTCTATGCCGATATGGTATTTGAAATTCATAATGGTACCCGCAGCTAGTATATACATTATACATCCATGAAAACGACAATTTCGTTGTCATGTATGATACATTCAAAAATAAAAAATGTCTGTGCAAAATGCAACGTTATACATTAGTTTGCTTTTTTTGCATTACAATTTGAATGTACAATTTTGGTTAAATTCCATCCACATTTATGTAGGATTGTTTTATTGAGACCGTTATAGTTTATGGATTAATGAGGTTGAGATCAAATTGGGGATATCTTTAAAAAAAAACTAGCTTCTGTTTTGAGTTGGGGTGTCAAATGATTAAGCTTCACAACAAGGACGACCTAGCCTCATAATGACAAATTTACAACGATTTCATGTCTTATTCTACCCTGATTTTAGCAAACCGGGTTAACAACCCTGCTTTTTATAGCACGTGTATTCAAATTGAATCATAATGAAAGACTCAATTTGCTTTTCCCAGCTATAAAGTCAAAGAGATCTCAAGCACCATAATTTAGTGAAAAGGCAAGACAACTTTCGCAGGATGTCTTATAAATTTTCTTATCAGAAACCTGTAATTTTGTGTGTGAATAGAATCTATTTCTAGATTCTTAAAGCTTCGTATGATGAAGAAAGAAGAGTAGATTGCAACTCTGTAATCTAGACAAGCGGCCAGGAAGATATAAAACGGCTTATTTGCTTAGGCTTTCAATAAGAGCCAACGACGGATATAACAGCTAGGCGCGATTCCTTGATTGCCTCTACACGCGGCCGTGGAAGGGGGACCTGAATATCTCGACCTATAATTTGCCACTCTGTCGGTTCCTGGAGGATTCGCCGTCAGTTTTATGAACTGGCTCGTTCTTTCATCTTCTGTAAAAGGGTAGACGGGTTGGGCTGAGAATGATATCACGGGAGGTACCGCCTATGTACTAGGCTGAACTAGGCGGGTCGCAGACATGTTCAGATCGAGGAGAAACGGGGATGTCCCCTTACGTACTCAAAGCACGGAAAGGTATTGCAAAGATTTGGTTTTCATATGTATTTTTAAAAATGCATTATGTATATACCCTATTCATTATTGTAATAGAGGATTTAAAAAGAGACAATTAAGCAAAAAAAACACACGATTAAAAATAGGATGCTAAATAACAAACAAAAGATTTCAAATATTTAGGTATAAGAAAATATTTACACAAACCAGCAAGTACGTACAAATATTGGAATAAATAAATATTTTATATCAAATAAATATTTTAAATATTTTACGTATAAATATTATTGACGATATATCATTATCAAGGACATAACAACTTTTAAATATACTATAGCCAATAGGCATTATATCCACCATGTGTTCACCAAGCCACAATAATATAATAAAAAACTACGATTTGCCTACTAAAGCGACTTGTAAAATGTGCTGTAAGATTGCAAGGTCTCCGCAGCCAATGCTGTTGCGCCTCAATACAGAATAACATTAAATTTTACAATAGATTGGGGAATAAATTAAATTAAAATTAACAATGAAAAAACTTGTAATATACAACCTACCTGTAAAAGTGTTTTCTGCAAATATGAATGTATAATGCATAACACATATTAGTCAGTCTTCATTTTTTAACGGTCGATGTGTGTGACTTTTGAAAATAACTCGTAAGATTTTATGTTTCTGAGGCTTGCGCGATCTTTGGCATTCGTTATAATGTGTTCATAAGACTAAGTTGTTTCACTTGAGAAAATCATACAAGACAAAAAGTATAGGAAGGCGTGGTAATTTTAAAAAAACAATATTATTGTGTTTAATGAGCAATATTACAAGCTTGAGCTCTAGATTGGACAAATGACTTACCATTTAAAATAAGACCACGCTTCTTGAAAAAATCTAACGACAAAACACATTTTTATACGAAGAATTTTGAAAGTCAAAAATACATCAAATATACGATCATGAGAATTTTTGAGTTGCGCAATAATGGCAGTTAATCATTTGAAGGCCCCTTGCATAAATGGAGTATCAGTTAGCGAATCTGTGACAAAAGAAAAAAGAAAAAAAAACATTCCGGAATTTTTTTCTCCAGTGTAGTGAAATGGAATCTTCGCTTCGCTCGCTACGCTCATCCAACAATAGATTGGGAATAAATTAAATTAAAATTAACAATGAAAAAACTTGTAATATACAACCTACCTGTAAAAGTGTTTTCTGCAAATATGAATGTATCATCGCACTACGCATATTAGTCAGTCTTCATTTTTTCACGGTCGATGGTCGTGTGGCACTTCTTGAAAATAACCTCAAATTTACGTTTCCTGAGAGCTTGCGCGATTCTTTGGCGCACCTCGTTATGACATGTGTTCACTAAGACTATAGTTGATTCACTTGTATGAAATCATAATCAAGACAGAATATATACGGAGTGACGTGGATTTTAGTCAAACAAACATTTATACTGTAGTAATGAGCAACTACAGCCTTGAAGCTCTGCAGACGGAAATGACTTACCATTTACAAATAAGACCACGCTTCCTTCCAGCTAACTAACGACCATCACAACACATTTTTACGAATATTAAGTGATGGAAGTCATAAATAATATCAATCACATATTACTATGACGGGATCTATTCTAGTATTGAATTAAGCGAATCATTTGCACCATGGTGCCCCTTGCATAAAAAACGCCAGTATAATATTTAATTTATTTAAAAAAAAAAAAAAAATTCTTTGAATATGGAATCTAGTAATCGTTCTTATCGACATGAATAACGAACGTCCCAAATACAAATAAGCGCAGTGCAATATAACCAGGCCTATACTACAGTACACTCAGATATCAATAATATAACGTTTCCATACTCTTGCATGGGCCGACCTGCCTAATCACTTGCCTTGTAATAAACAGCCTATGTCATACATGCAATTGGTTGTACAATGGGGGCTCATACGGTGGTAGGTGTATATATATATATACGGAAAGGATCAGAAAGTAAGAACATATCCAGAGAAAACACCTTATTGTGCTACTTTGTGCAAATTTTCCCTTTAAATAATATTTTATAGAATACCGCAGCAAAGAATAAAAATTAAAACCACTTTTCATCAGACGATTAATGTTATATTATATGAATCATGACGCTACAACCAAATTCATTATCAGCCGTGACGAAACAAAGCTACACAACGTATGTCACATTATTAGCACATTGTACAAACCGCATGGTCCGAATTTACACCACGACCTGGGATTAATAAATCTATCTTGCACACAACAATTATAAATGCAAATTAGGGACTAAAGCCATCCATCTAATTACAGCGGCCATTTTGAAATGTCACGACAGTCACAGAAAAACTTTTCTAATTCGAAAGTCTACGAGATGCATTTGTGTGTTGGTTACAAGGACCACTAACAGGCCGGTGGGGATCAAGTAGAACTAACATGTAGACACATCTTTTAGAAATAAATTTGATGTTCTAATTTTCGTGTCATTAATCATGATTACTTACATGATAGATAGTCATGTAAACGACACGCAATTAACGAGAGCATTAAGAAAACTGAAACAGCTGTCACATTCACGTCCCAAGGTTGTTCTAGAACCTGCATCCAGTTTGAGGCCTATTTTTAAGTCCAAACACATTCTGTAATCAACATAGATAGATGGCGCAACGTTGATGACATTATAATGGAGTGTGCCACCTGCCAAATCAACGCACGCACGCATACGCGGTAGGAAACACGATTGTCAACCTAAATCAGGATTAAATTAACGCATGTTGATAGGATAATTCAATGGCTGAAAGATTACGATCTTGATGATGATTTAGGAGCAAACATATTACAAAAAAGTAAATGCTAAGACCTTGACTAACTAAATCAGCTGTAAGAAATAAGAATACATTCGTTTTCACAATTAAGGTGCAACTTAGAACTTACAAACCACTTATCATACAGTACACATACAGAAACACCTTTCGAAGCACTACAATCAAACAAATTGACCACGAGCGTGTTGTACAATAACAATATTATTGTCAAGTGCAGATTAGTTATTCGGGTAAAGAAGGTTTTCGCCATCTCTTTCCATGCGTTCATGATTACGTACGTCACGACACTTTCATAAATTAATTGCACAGGCACTTTCGTCCTGAAATCAAATTTCTTACATACAGTAGTCATGATAACTGTCATAATTAAAATCTACACGTGCACATTATACAAGCTGCCATTTAAAAATGTAATTGTGAAGCAATTTACATCACGATTAGTGTTTTGCAAATTTAATGTGACATAATTTACAACCAATAAAAAACTGAACACGATAACTTGGAAGTGAAACATGACTGCAGTACTCTTGCTGCAGACGTGTAAAGAAAACGTGTACTCCTAATGACACACATAAATTAAAAGCTTAAACCAGCTCAACACAACATGGGAAGCCGAATGTTAAAAAGTGTTTGATAATGACTGACAGTGACAACTTACATGCGCTCTTACCGAACAGTTATTAGTGAGAAGTTAGCATTGGGTTCTAACTCGACGATAGTAGTGAGTAGTCAAGTGCTTACAAGTAATAGGGCCTAGGTTTGTATTTTCTGCTTTTTTAGTTTTTTTTTATTAGACAATAGGATATATATTTTTTTAATAAATCAATACACAAATAAAATATGTGTACACTGTACGCCTGCACTAGCTTATTTTTATATACATTTAAATATAATATTCGGTCACACCGTAAATCTTTCAAAACGTATATATTATTGTCTTGTCACTCAACCTCAAGATAGTATAGTGTCAATTAGTGCAATTTAATGTAAATATTTGATAAGTCAGTTATTATAGGGATAGTGAATTATTCACTAAGAAATTACTAGTGAAAACACACTCGTACTTTGAAGCAAATATTCTGTCGCGTTCAACCGTTTCCTTGTTCACCAGTTGCGATTCGATTTTCAAAATTATCATCCCGGACTTGAGCATGAGGTCAGGATCAACACTTCCATTTAAAAGTTAGAGATGGAAACCGGCCACGCCACTCATGTAAATAAGGCGCGTAATTTAAAAAGTGTTCGTTCGAATCGAAGTTACCATCACTCAATTCTAAACGACGATGTTGAAACTTATTCCACTCCAACCCACATCACTCGTATCTGTGTATTGAATAAATGAATCGTAATATGTTTCCGTAACAATAATACAAGTCGACTTATTATGTTGGGTGTTACCTAGCAAGTACTGAATCACTAATACGAATATGGAAATCGGGAAGAAATACGTTTGTATTTATAAACTCAAGTTCTAATGTAATTCATGTCTTCTCTGAATCTTGAACTCGCTCGACTTTTAGTTATTCAGCTACCTATACTTCAATGAAGAATTGAATAAACTTGACGTTGAATGTATAACCAGACTCACTAGGTCACAGAAGCGGTTGAATAATCACATTACATTTCGTTGACATTGACATGAGCATATTCTAGCTGCGTCTGACGTTGGGACCAGAAGGTTTATTATATTATAAGGAATTTATTCTCTATAGGTTGTAGGTATAGTACAATAATTAATTATCATAAAAATATAATTTAAGTACACGCGTGTACATGGAAGCCTATACGCTGATCTATAGTTCTTGAATATTATGTCTTACTAAGGTTTATATTAAACAAGCTCAAGATAATGATGCAGGATTTATAAAGGTTAACTCAATATTAATTGATTTCTAATTAAAATTATAACTATTGAAAAAGCCGAGAGGAACTGAGTAAGGAAAAATGTGCGATTGACAAGACTTCAAGAAAGTGGTCATCAAAGGAACATTGCATAGCGAAATGCTTTTGGATTCTGTTTGTGTTAATTTGTTTTGAATTTTCTAAATTTAGAAGATACTTTTCTTTTATCACTGTGTATGTATGTTAATTAATATCTCCTAAATCCATATATAACATAAAAATAAAAACTTATATCAGCACTTCAGTTACTCTGAGGACTCGATCATTATACGTACACAAATTAAATGATAATGCATCCATAGTGTTAAACATCTAGGCCTACTACTAATTACTGGTAACCTTTTATTCATTGCTTAATAAGTTATTATGCTCACAAGTCGTACTCCTAATTTGGAAGGCGTTATGACAACGTGCTTTCAGGCCTAAAGTCGCCTAAATGAGTGGTATGGCTGGCACTAAGCCATCCACTGAAATGTGTCATCCTGTCCTTGCGTAAGTCCGCGTTATGTAAAGCCCCGTCTTGACTAGTCCACTTTATTTATAAACACAACAAATGAGCGCAGGCCACAATTAGAGTTTCACAGTTGTGTAGTTACCGATAGAGGTGGCACTGGCTCGTCGCGCGGATGTCACAGAATCGATACCAGCCACTGGCAACCTTGCTGGGGAGTATCTCGAAGAAATACAACCTTGACAACAACAAATAGTTCTATGTAACTGTCAACTAACAATGACGGCACAATGTGAAGGAATTGCCATTAAACCTCATATATATTGACTATTAGTTGAATGAGGGAGCGGAGCGACTGAGGAACAATTCAAGTCAAACGAGCCTTCGTCGTGATTAATTTGTATGTATGTTAAATGTCCATCTGTCTGTCTGTCTATCTGTCGGTCCGTTCAGTCCCATACGGCCGAACGGCCAAATAGATTGAGCTGAAATTTTAAACAGACATCCGTGACCAGGTAACTGAGAACTGCTAACAAAATTAGAAAAATCCGTTGCAATTTAAACCTACAACAAACTATAGCAAGGGGTTTTGGGCGTGCACGGAAGATTAGAGTCCTCAACTCAACCACGTCCGATGGGCAGATCGTACCTATTTTCCTGCGTCATGACTAACAGCCGTAATCACAGTTGATTGTTTACTATTAGCCAGCCTGTGTTTACCGAGAAGCCAGGTCCCATCAGACGAACGCGAGCTCCTTGGACCGTGGTCTAGTATTAGAGACCTAAATACTAAATAGATCGCCTGCGTGAGTCATCCTTGGAGCGGCTACTGTTTCACCACTGGGATATACGTGACTATCAAACCACCAAACCTTTCTGTCGATTAGTAAACCACGGGATCCGGGAGTAACACATCCAGGCGATACTTTCCGAGTCAATTTGATTTAATTTTCAACAAATATTCATTCTAAGTCTATGCATTGTAGTAGATTAACTCATTTTGCATGGTTTTTACATGTTGCTCAGACATAACTATATCCATTTTTAAAACAACCGAGGTCTTATCGTGGGTTGTGTTTTGACTATGGATTTGAACAGTATAACTTGCAAGGAAAACAAAAAAGTATTAACTAACTTAGAAGGAAAATAAAAAAGTAGGTAATTTTTTTAATTTAATATTATTATATTTTACAACATCTCATAAAAAAGAAATAAATAATAAGATTTTATTATTATATTTTTTATTATTATTTTAATTTAAACATTTTGGGGCATTTTTTCCACAAAACTATATAAGGAAATTTCTTGTAATTGGAACATTGTAAATAACATATAGTTTTACCGATTTAGCATCAAAAACCTAAAACGCTAAAGAAAACAACGCGTTAAGTTAACTAACAAAGAAAATATTTAGTTCATTGCTTAGTTTTCTATCAATATCGTCGCGTAGTTACTTAAAAAACGCGCAAAGTGGAAAAGAAAACCTAACACAAAATTACAATGGGTTGCTAAATGCTACTTCTTCCACTCTCTCTGATAGCCAACCGTTTTATACCTCCCTGAATACTTGCCTACCATGGAGGAGGTATGGCCTATACACAACTTGGTCAGACAATTTTATTTTTTTAAACTCGCTCAAGAGTTAACTTTTTCACGAATAAAGCTCCTTTTAGCAGTTATTGTGCAAATGACATTTTTTGCAACGTGCTATCATAATTTTTACGCAGCACAGTTGTAGAAATTATTTATGCGTGTAAGGTAAGCAAGACCACGAATACTAATTGCCTTGTTCGCGGATGTTCTAGACGCATTTGTTCTCCCACTGTCCGCAGGTCCCAGACAGTCAACACACAAGCCCTGGATAATGAGTAGCAGCGTCTGATTGGCTCGCGGGCGCTTTGGAAGTCAACTTGCGTCCACTGCCCGCGTAGGGGGCCCGGGCCCGACCGGTGAGCGCCCGTCAGTATGGGGGGTTTTTAAAAGGGGGCAGGTCCCAGCCAGTCAACACACAACCCCCGGATAATGAGTGCAGCGTCTATTTGGGTGGGGGCGCGGGGGCGAGAGCAGACTTGCGTCCAGCTGCCACGCGTAGGCGGCCAGGCCAGGCCAGGTGAGCGCAGTCAGCGATGGGGGTTCCTAAAGGGGGGCAGCCGGGCAGGTGTCGGAATCTCGGCGTGTTATTATTGCCTTATTATGTCATTTAGCAACAATAGAGAACTGAGGATGTGGGTGATGAATTTAAATAACAAAGAACTCTTTATGGTGGATTCTTATCTATACGAGGAAGGCATAATTTGGCAAAGTGGTCCGTGTTTGAATTGTCAAATAATGACTAACCTTGACAAAAGACAACCTGCAGGTGTTTGAATTAATATGTAAAAATTCGGGCAGTAAAAATACGGGCAGACAGAAATATAGAAAGACGATTTTGTTTTTGTTATCAAATTTAACATTACAAAAATGTAATAATAATATAATTATTATAATATATATTAATATTAATATAATAATAATAATAATAATAATAATAATAATAATAATATTTATAATAATAATTGGAGAACAACACTAAAACTAAATATGAAAACCAGCAGATAACTACAGATCCATACAAATTAAACGTGGCATTTTCCAAGTGACTCATTAAGTGCATTATGGTTTTGTCTGTCATTAAACCCACTGTCACATATGCTTAACGAATCGACATACGGATTTAAAATTAAGGACAATAATGTGGTATGTCACACAATTTCCCACCTATTCTACATGGATGACCTAAAGTTGTATGCATCAAATTTTGCTCAACTAAACAGTCTAGTCAATACAACATTAGAATTTAGTCAAGATATCTGCATGGAGTTTGGAGTAGACAAATGTAAGACGCTACATATCGAAAAGGGTAAGGTTACACAAGCAGAAGAGTTCCAGCTAGATGATGGAAATAGGATTGGAATAATGGACGATAACGATGTATACAAATATTTAGGATTCTCACAAGCTGCCAGAATTGAACATAAAGTTTATGAAAGCAAAATTGATAGATACATACAAGAAACGACTAAAGTCTATCCTCAAGACGCAACGGTAAAAACAAGATCACAGCAATAAATACATATGCTGTACCAGTACTGACATATTCATTCGGAATCATTAAATGGACGCAGACAGACATCCACGCGTTGGAAATATTAACTCGTACTACACTTACCAAACACAGAATACATCATCCTAAATCAGCAATAGAGAGATTGACACTTCCAAGAGAAAAAGGAGGACGGGGCCTAATTGATCTGAACAACTTATATTATAAACAAATAGACATTTTAAGAAAATATTTTTTTACAAAGAGCAACCAATCCACACTGCATAGGGCTGTGGTGCTAGCTGACAAATCATTAACTCCACTCAATCTAGCAAACGAAAATGTCATTCTAAAAGGGGAAAACTCATAACTGACGCTTCAAAGAGTTACGTCTCTCAGAAAAGATCCTACACAAGAGACATTATGATGAACTACAAAAAGGTCACGTAGATATTAAAGCATCAAATAGGTGGTTAAACAACGGGGAACTATTTGGAGAAACAGAAGGTTTTATGATGGCTATTCAAGACAGAGTGATTGCGACGAACAATTATAAAAATACATAATACAAGATGCGACAGTAAACGATCAATGTAGAAAATTATTGCAAAGGGTGAAACAATCGAACACATCATATCCGGGTGCAAGTCACTATGTCAAACAGATTACCTCTACAGACATAACCAAGTAGCTAACATTATTCATCAAAAACTAGCAATCAAGTACAACCTCATTGACACACACACCTTACTACAATACAAACCAGAGAAAGTACTAGATAGTAAAGATTACAAATTATATTACGACCGCACAGTTATAACAGACCAAACGATACATCACAACAGACCGGATTTAATAATAATTGACAAGAAGAACACAAGAAACTACCCTTATCGACGTTGCTATCCCAATGTGCCATAACGTCGAGACACGTGGAAGAAAAAAATTGACAAGTATAGTGAACTTGCAATTGAGATCAAGAAGATGTGGAAACAGAAAAAGGTAAATACAATCCCATTCATTATATCAGCCAACAGCATCATACCGAAGAAGCTACATGAAAGCATTAAACAACTAGATCTTCAACCCAATGTATACATCGAGACTCAAAAGGCAGTAATACTCAACACGTGTAGAATAGTTCGTAAATTTCTAAACTAAGAATGATACTTCGAGATTCCATCCTGACATGGTTTTCGTGGTTTCCCATAGTCCGAAGAGCAAATGCTAGGATGGCGACGAGAAATCGGCCACGACCGTACACGCAGAAAGAAACATCATCTACAAACAATATTACAATTTATAATGACTTATTTTAGTTAGAGTTAAGACAAAAGTATAATGTATGTAATAGGTACACATGGAAGTACTTGACGTAAGTCCCGTACAACATGTTAGCTCCGTTTTAACCGAGTTTGTATGAAATACATCCAATAAAATAATACATAAATAATAATAATAATAATAAATAATAGGACATTTATGTACAACGGTTATCTTATTTATGATGACTGTTGTAAATGTTTTATTATTTAGTATTTACAATTTTAAATAGATTTTTTGCTACATTTCATTTAAAATGATTCCGGTATAAAACTATCGAATATACCAACAGGCAACGATAACACACGTATACATACACGTGCACTTCCCAATCAGCGTACTAGTAGGTCTACACGAAGGCAACGTGTAGTTCAAGTTCGAAATATACAGTAAATTATTTGCTAGTCAGTGTTAGGACAGTGAAGGGCACCACACTCTAGTTAGGTACCTGCGTCACAGCCCAACAATCTCACTCGCACCTTGCACGAATCTTTGTTTCTTCACGTGCTCCACTAGTAAATCACGTACTAAATTAAGTTCCGGGAGATAACAAAAAACTTGTAATAATAATCCCATACATAAAGACGTCTTCACACACTACCAAACCATTAACACAAGCTACCTATATATGGGTAAATCCTGTAGGGATTCTATCATGTTTTTGTTCCGATCATGACTGGTAAAGGCCAAGAGCCTTCGGACGTTTCTTGCATTCAAATTGCTTGAAGAGTACACCGTTCACCACGACAACTAGCTCCTTTTAAATGTGACTTCTCACTTTAAATTCTAATAAAGTTTCGGACTAGCGCACAACGACCATCACGTACAGCATCGCTCAGTGCGCGACGTTTACACTTACCGTGGGTATATTATTTACAAAATTATTATTTTTTATTGTTGGATGTTTTATAACGGAGCAACATTTTCATGAAAACTCACAAGTTAAAAAAGTGAGAAAACAAAAGTAATTGTATTGCATTTGGCAGTCCAAAATTTTCGTTATACATTTGAACAATGATTCGCGTTTTGATTCGTGGGAGCAATAAAAAAACAGTTTTTTAAGTGCACGAAAATATGTTAACATAATCACATCTGTACGTATGTTATATACAGCACTGATACATGACGGAGCACAACATTTTCATGAATTGACGCACAAGTAAAAAAGTGCGAAAACAAAAGTAATTGTTATTGCATTTGGCAAGTCCAAAATTTTCGTATACTTTGAACAATGATTCGCGTTTTTGATTCGTGGAGCAATAAAAAAACAAGTTTTCTAAGTGCATGAAATATGTTACACAATCACAATCTGTATGTTAAACAAAGCACTGATACACGATACAAATTCTTACCGTTTTTGTGTTTGTAATGAGGGCACATAAACATACAAAAGGCGCCCCTAGACATGATGTAGTAAGATGAGTTGTGATTGTCTAATTGTGAGGTGGATAATTACTAGTGTTGAGCTATGACATATCACTCAATTAACAATATCGAAATTTTCGTGTGATATCGAAACATCGAAATTCTATCATTTGTGCAAAACAAATTCCAAAGTTAGAGAAAAAAATATTCAAAGTTGAAGTCCTACTACTTATAAAATAAAAATGTGTGGCTAAAAAGGGTTGGCGAGTTATCGCTTTGAACGACCTGGCACCTCCACCATTTATAAAAGTCAGGACGAATTAACTATAGGCTACCATGGCACCTCCACCATATTATCACAAGAACCGAAATTTGAGCGCATATATCATTTTTAAGTAGGTTTTTACAACATTTACATTCCCTAAAATTTTAAGTCTCTTTCTATTTGTTTACGTTTTAAAACAAAATCTTTTTCCCCTTCTAAAATTCGATATTTCGACATGGAGCTCAAATTTGGACATCGAAAATACTCCCACATATCGATGCCGTATTTTATCCCTACGAATTAACTTAGGCCCTATCATAGCTAATATTTAATTTTAATGTGACATTTTTATTTGAGTAAATTCACGCAGGTATTTTAAATAAAAGTAAATTTTTCGTTTCTATTGAGGCAAAAGGCAGTGAATTGTCGATGAAAATAATTCAACATTCTCCTCTCTCCCCCTTGATAATTTTGGGTTTTTACCATAAATACCTGACCCTGTTTATGATCATGACCTTGGAGAGCCTTGGAAGCTTATAGTTAGAATCCACTCGGCTAAAATATTATTTTACACATCACATGGGAACAGAAGTAATATATAAAACTTAACTACGCTAACAGGAAGTCCACCGTCCTCATGAGTGAGACAGTAATATGGGCTACAAAGTACAAACACATTCTTGGCTATGAGGATTCACCCTAGTTGATTATAAAAACTTAACGGGATACTAAATAAAAATTAAAAAGTTTTTACGCCACTATAATTTTTTGATGACTAGGACAAGTTAAATGTTACAACGGAAATAAAAAAGAAATAATTTAACAACAATTATGTTTTACAGTCTTTAAAAATGTCTTTTAGTAGGCCTAACTTAGCTATGGGACCAAAAGAAGTTAAACTTGCTTGCAAAGAACATTTACAGGCCTGCGCACCTCTCAAGTACAAGGAGACTAATTAATCTGACCTTTTGTGTAGTAGATTTTACAAAAGATGTAGATTTTATAATGTTCTGCAATATTATGCAATGCAATTTTTTCCATAAACCTGCACTCTGATTATAGTAATAAAAAGTCACAACTCCGAAATTGGACCAGAGCATGGCTCTGCTAATCGTAAAAGGCGATTCAAGAGAAAAAGTCCACCTCGCAAACATCAGCTAGTAAGCGGGGAGTATATTACTCCCCGAACCTAGAGGCGAGCTCTGGCAATCGTCGTCGGGGACCTTGCCCCCCCCACCTTCCCTTGACGACCCCCGGCGACGATGACAATGGCACAACGATCGATGACAAAGACGATGACGACCGCGATGTGAGAAACCCCCCTTGGCCTCCCCTTACCCGTGGCTGGTTCTGACCAGCATGGCCCCCTTCCTCCCCCCCGCCCTTAGGCTAGAGTGGTGCATTATGACCTAACGGTTGACGCATCCTTAATCCAAATAAACCAAAACGAAACCACAACTCCGAGTGTTGCTTTACAACAATGTTTCTGTCTTATACTGATTTATATATAATTGACATTTTAGGATGGACCAGAAAATCTATGGAAACGAACGAAGTAGGCCCTACATTATATGAAACCAACTCAAATGTCCGAAACAAGACTTCCAGAACAAAATATCAAATTGGAAAATGGAATCCTCCTTGGCTTGCGGCCATCAAGTCACCAAAGCGCCAAAGCGTATACAAAAAATTGAGTGAGTACATTATAAAATTTAAGTATAGGTCATCAGTAGATTAACTTATGAAAATTTGCCTTTTTTAAATTAGCATTTTGTAGATTATTTATTTCCACCAAAACTATAAATGTGGGGTTTCTTGCTAATGGGAATGATGAATGGGGATGAATTATAGGAACATTACAATTGAATATAATAGCCATATAAATTATTATAATTCAAAGTTAAACTAGTTCACATTCAGTAGGTATGATAGATTCCAATTTTGTAACGTTTTACAGTACGTAAGTCCACCGATTCAGCATCAAAAGCCTTAAACGCTAAATATACGCATCTCTAGTCATCAGTTTATCACTCACGTCGCCTAGAGAAAAAGGTGTTGACATCCAAGCCCGACAACCCACGTGTGTTTCAACAACCACCTCAAACGAAGCCACAATGTGTTCTAAATTCAGTTGCCAGCCCAGCCCAAATTCATAAAATAAGATGAATAGACCATTCACCACCCCATCACATCCATTTACAAATATCCCTTACAACACAATGCCCCATCTTCTCCTTTGTCTAACACTTCCATCTACGCTGGTATTAAAAAACAACTCCATTTCCTCAAAATGGCGGAAACTATCGGTTAAACGTCAGAAAAAATATAGTACCTACCTACATCTTCCTTGAATAATGATTCTTTCCGGAGGACGAGCCTAGCATATACACGAGTAACATCGTATATAGCTGAGCTCCGCGGTGTCGTATTTCTTAAGCGATATTGCAATTAAAGAATGCTACAGGTGTTTTTTCCCACAGGGGTACATCTGAAAGGCGCTTTAGGTAGTACTTTGTCTGTTGTCTTAATCCATTCGAGCAGAAAAAAGAAGGGAAGATGAAAAAGAGACCGATCTGAGTAAGAGGATGGAGGGAAAATGGGAAAAGGGAGTAGACGACGTAATGCTAAGAAGTAATGGCGTCTTCATGGAAGGCTTATGTGAACAAAAAAGTCGGCGTTTGGGTAAAATGAAACACATAAACAACTACATGGCCAACATGGTACGATCTATATGGGGCTATGTTGAGTGTTGGGCTGTTGGCCACTGTTATGTATACACGCGTGTGCATGTTGAAGAAGAGAACCAGTAATAGCAGAATATGCCAATTAATTACTAACAATTGTGCAATCGTTGCGTAATAGTGTTAGGCCATCATCTACAGTACAACTTAGAATACTTGTCGATATCATCAAAATATTTTTCAGCGATAGTTCAATTTAGGGATTTGGTTGGTTACTTGTATGTCGATAAATGTGACATAAACAAAACAACAATAATAGTGATCGAATGCACGACAGGAAACTAATGTTATTCAAAAAATTGTTAACAGTAGTAGGGTAACCCGAAAAAGGAAAACGAAAGATGTTTGTAATTTATATCTTGCATTAAAAAATTGAGTTATAGATCGTGTGATTGTTTATTTATTTGTGGCCACATTACAACGGGACACAATGTCCCACAAGTGCTATTTACCAAACATTGCATTACAAAACAATTGGATTAATAATCAATTAAAGTAAAATTACTTCAAGAGTAGTAATTGGAATACAGTTGAATTGTGCAAACTAAATCTACATTAAGCAGGTGACCGTCTAATGACATCCATATGGTTGCTAGTTTGTTATTCATTCTCAGAGCCAGTCTCCAATACGTTCGCACAGGCGCGAGCATACCAAAAATTGAAGCGTCAATCTAACCTTTTCAAGATGGCGATGTGGCGTTTTAATTTATGCATTTTTAACGCAATAAAGTATTATTCTGGATTGTTTGATATGGTTTTAGCTTGTGCAGCATGGGAATGCACAAACAGAAACAATAAGAAGTTATTATTGCATCATAAGGGAATTTGGTAATCATTTGGTGTTAATTAATGGCTATAATATGTTCACCTGTCAACCTGACGGCCATCTTTAAAAATATTTGGGCTACATATCGCTCCCATCTACTTAACATGCAAACTAAACTAACCTTTTCAAGATGGCTTCAAATTGTCACGGAAGTGGACCAAGACTGGGGATCTAGCCTACTATAGATGTTGAAAAATACCATCGACAGTAACATTAAAAAGCATTAGCGCCTACTCGCGGTGGGTAGTGCATTGTCTCTGCAAGGTGTCGACGATCACACACACACACACACACACACACAAACGCACACCATTCATTGCGTGGTAGGTATCGAAATGATAACGCAGTATTTCATCTTGCATGCATGCCCATGTACGGCGCACGATAGGCAGAATGTGTGGGTGGAGTGTTACCCAACAATACCAATGACAAATAAATTAGTGGGTACCTTTATTAATGTTGTGAACCTTTGTCTACCCACTCAATAATACTAATACCATCTATGATCTCAGTTCGTGTGTGCCTTGTTGGTAAGTTAGTTACAAAGTGGACGGTGTCTAATACTTTGTGAAAGACGATAAAATAGAAACTATTTCTCAAGATAATCACGTATGATAGTAGAACATATATTATCTGTAGAAAATCTAAAATTGTATTGAAATTATTTTTCGTATTAGGCACCTAGTCTCAAGTCTTGACAATTGCCAAGTGAAGTAGAAGCGATGAACAGCCAAGCGGCCCTACACTACTGTACAAGGTGTACACAGTTTTTGACTAAAATTATAGAAAGGTTGCAAATAAATCACTGTAAGAACGTGCGCGTAATTCACAATTTACAATTGGCCTATATGACAGGCTACAAATGCTTCCCAGCAAACACAATTCTTAATTTGGCATCCAAACGGCACCCAAATTTTTATTAATGTGGGTGACGTATTGTCAACACAGCAAGTTACCGAAACGCTGAATTTATGGCCCCTTTGATGTTAACAATACAGTAGCAGAACATGGCAACAAACTGTCACCAAAATGCTATCCGATCAGCAGCCAAGTGGCACATGCAACGACATGCAATTCCCAATCTCGTCACTAGAACGGCACTCTTTCGGCAACGTATCATCCGTAGCGCGATCCAGGAGCAAAATATGTAACTATAAAAACAAAACAAAAAAGATTGATTGATATAATATCGGTTATATATATAGGTATTTCATAGTAATTTCTGACACCAGTCGATAGACTGTAGGTGGATACACATCACATATTAATTGCAAGTAATTATAAAGTTTCAAGTTACGTGTCTCGAACTCGATCCAGCAGGGACTCTCCATCTGTAAGCCAAGCCTTTAACCGTTGCGCCACGACGCAGCTTGAACGTGAGTGGGCATAATCACCTATAGATACAACAGCAAATCGACTTGACTGAATTGTAGTTATTGTGCGCTTGCTCTGTGGCCTATCTGTATCGCCTTTTAACTATTTTGGATGTGTTATGTTCAGTATATTATTATACTAATGGTGTACAGTATATTTTTATTGTGGGTACAGTAAATAATATTATTCCATGTGAGTTCTGTTTTAAAGCGCATGTTCGAAATTTTGTTCTTGTTGTTGATATAGGTCGGGGCGGGTGCATCTGCATAAATAAATTATGGGCTGTCCGATGCGATGCTGGATGATACGTATTAAAGACAACGGTACTAAGTCTATTGCCATATGCAACCAAAATTAAATGACTTCATGAGAGATCTTCATATATTGTTGACTCAGTTGGTAAAAAGTGAAACTTGTCTTCTCTCTACACGTTGTTGCAATTTTCAATTTAACTGCATTACAAGAGAAAATGTTAGCAGGCCAAAAAAGCTACAGAACTATCTGCTTAAACAATTCAATGGTGGTACGCTTGTGGCTCCGTGGCGGTAACCGAAAATTAATAATGTATTCATTATCATGGTGCTTGGATAATGGATATAATACATACAACTCGTGTTGAAAGATCTTTATGGTCTAGATTGATTTGATTTCAGTAATAATTCCAACATGCTTTTTTGTTTCACTGGCTAAAATTAGCAAATTATATTGCCTTACTGTATTGTACATGTATACAAGCATACACAATATAAATGGTTCCAATATACATATACTAAACAGCAAGTAATATCAAAACGGGAACACCAAATGAGCATGAATAGAATAAAACATCTCTCTTGTTTCTTTATATAATAAAAGTTATAGTATGCCATTTGAGTGCCGTATTAAGGTCCAAAGGGCAGACTGTACGGCAGTAAAAGGGTATCGGTTTGGTAGACAATTGACAGTGCCCGATCGGTAACAATCTGGTGCCGGTTATTAATACAAGAATTCATGCAACGCAAGGGGAAAAGAAGATAACGGAACGGTGACGAGACGGCAATCATGAAAACACGCGAAACGGCACACGGCAGTAAATTGACATGTGTGGTAACAAACCGGCACCGATTAGTTACAAAAGTGAATTTGTGTGTTTGCTGGGTTGCTTAGCTCAAGCAGACTATTAATAGTGTGAAACAAATTTACTATCTTAGTTTGTGAGTTAAAATCGTGACCTAATATAAAATAAACTCAAAGGGATGTATCCACGATTATTTCCGCCACTTTTAGCTGGAACTAGCGAATGATAAAGCAAGTTTAAATTTAATTTACAATTCGACTTATTTTTTCATTTCTTTTTAAGACCAACCTAATTAAACGAGGATCGAGTGTCATAGAATAGCAATCGTATAAATGTTATTACCAACAAGAGAATATAAAAGAACGAACCCAGAAGAAGAGAAAGCTTACGCGCATACGAACGAGCTCTAGAGACTGGGAAATATCACCTAATGAACAACACCCGAGTCAAGTGCTCAAAACAGAGGCAAAAGAGGTTACCTCATCCACAGTGAATTCATTTCGTTACTCTACAACAATAATTAAATGAATTGCTGATCATTATAAAACAACGGCTCTCTTGGGCCTGGCCCCATCTCGCAACGTTGATATTAATTAACACGAGAAAGGAGGGAAACAGCGCGAGGAATTATCATTGCAGCAAGAAATGACAAAATGTCGGCCCAAAATAAACTTGGCGTGCGTATATATACACTCTTCCGCACCTCCGTGTTTTCATCATCGTCGCGGACTCGGAGGAGCGTTATTATGATTGTTCAAGGTTGGCAACATCTTCCTGGTGCCCTTCAGTGCCCTTTTAAACGATGATTACTTTGACCCGGTGAACTGTAAGCCGCGACTTCAGGGCAATGATTGATTAAGATTATGAGGTAATCGACACTTTCGATTGGTAGAACCGGAAACAGTAATAGTACATTGATTGTGTGGAGAAACAAATGGAGGGAACAGGAAGTGTCACTGTTGTTCACTGCAAGTTAAGAATGTGACTTGGCAGGCAACATAAAGCGTTTTAATAGGATTGTAATGGAGATGATGATAATAATTAATAATCATCATCACGATATAGAGGCGAGCTCTTATGGTCGTCGTCGGGGACCTATCCCCATTCTCCTGACGACCTCCCCAACGACGACGACGACCATGACAACACGAACGATGACGAGGACGATGACGACCACGACGTGAGAACCCCCTTTTCCTCATCCTACCGTGGCTGGTTCTGACTATGGAATTTTCCTCCCCATTTCCCCTATGATCTAGGGTGGTGCATTATGACCTAACGGTTGATGCACCCTCAACAAAAAAAACTCAAAAAATCACTTATACAACTACGAGGAAACCTGCATTGGATACACCATGTTGTATAGGGAGGGACCTGCTCCATTTGTAGGGAACCACCGTCAGGGTACAAAGCGTCCCTCCAGACCACAACGAGGCCAATGACAACCAAGGAAGGTCTAGGGCCGAACCAAGGGAACAAGAAGCCTCAGGAACCGCCCGGAAGGTCGACCGGTTGGTGTTGATACAATTCACACAAGTCTTGACCTTTACGTGTCAATGTGACTGACTTCCATATGACCAGCCCATATACGACTTCTATTCTAATGTGTAGTAAGTAGCAGTGGCTCATAGGCGCAAAGTAAAACAATTTCTAATTTTGATACAGCATGAAGGAGGTACTTTTGAAATTTATCTTTCGCACAACAACTTGAACACGATTATTAAAAAATATCAATGATTAGAGCCAACAGCCTCTCCATACAATCTTAAAAACAAATGAGAAGAGTAAGATAGATAAATGAATGTACATAATAGACGCAAATGGTTGACAGACAGACACGACACGAGAGTTGAAAAAGACTCATTAGGGATGTGAATGTGCCCCATAACGACACGACGCCGTCTTGATTAAATTTAACAATTACATGTTCATGATGACAAATTATCTTATGCCTTGCTACAGCAATTTGATTACATAGTTTAATGCTCAATATGAATTGGACGTCAATGATATGTTTCGAGTACGGTGTGTATAGTAGGAATCATATCTAGAACCACGAAAGAACTTCCGTCAGTTCGCTTTCAATCGATAAAGCAATCCTTCTCTCTAACGAGATCAGCTCATACATTCCGCCACATCCAGAGAGATGAATCAAAATCGATGAATTGCTGCCATAAAACTTCGCGGGAAGTATGAGATGGAATTTAGTAGTCGGGAGCAGTTTCCATCAGAGGGTCTCGTTTAGCGCGCGGAGCATCCACGAGTTTATAAACGGTTGTTATTAACGTACTTTTATAATGAGCCTTAATTGATAGGATCGACATAATGTGTGGCAATGATGAATATATTGAACATTGTTTCACATCAATTTACATAAAATTACGAATTTCAATCTTGACGGGCTGTCTAACGGACTCTGCATGCATAAAATACATGTAAAGTCTTCAATGGTTTGCACTGAATGGTATTTTGGCGTTATTGGTTTTCGTTTACAAACAAACAAATTTACCGCCACGTAATTTTATTTGCGAAATTATTACTTTCCCTATTTTGCTCTAAGTTTACTAGCTGTGATTTATTAAAAAATATACATTTTATTATTAACTTTATTAACAACAAACGTAATATAGATTTAATTACAAAACACAAAGAGTTATGAAATAGCAAGCATTAAAAAATATGAATAAGGCAAACACAGAGGGAAATATAAAGAAAGGGGGAAACTACCCCGATTTAAATTCATGTGTGCAGCTTGAATATGGAAATGGTGATTGCGGTGTGTAAAAGATGATGACGTGACAGTTCTGAAAAGTCAAGCAAAACTTGCAAAACGCCGAGCAAGCTTTAGTGCCCTCCCAAAACAAAACATTAATTAAGTAGCTAAACAAGTAAACCTAATTCACCTTGGGGAAATCATGCAATGTTTTATATCCTCGTAAATTTCTAGCAGGGTTTTTAGGGAAACCATCTTCTACCCCTACCCGCGACGGAGAAATCTTAGAATTTCAAGAAAAGGAGGGGTGAAAGGGACAAACTCCCTCTGAACGAAACCATTGCAAGGAGAAACCAGAAGGGCATGTATAATTTATTATGACGTATGCGCAACTTTCAATCAAGTTTCAATCAAAGAAATCAAATTACCGAGTCACTCCCCATCTCGCCCCTGTCAAAACTTTGGCTCCAGCAATGTGAAAATGATAGGAAAACCTATCATAATGTGTCATGAGTTCGCATGCTATCGCAAGTTGGGGGGAATTCCGTTCACGACTTAGGTGTAACTTCGTACCAGGCGGTTGAGTTAAGAGCTGTCATCGCTTACGACAGAGACCCAGTACACTCGATGACTTGATTTGATTGAGTTCACTACGCAGCAAGATTATTAAATTGTGGAAATTCAAGGTTTTACTTTGAATACAAATATCACACCAAAATAAGGTACGAACGAAAGGGTTTCCAACGAGTTTCACTTCATTTAAAAAAAAGTATGATGCATTACACTACCTTTAATTTGACACGAAGTCTTCTGATCTGAAGATTCAAACATTACATTTCAATTCGTATAAAAGTATATGTCGTTTACATATTATCATACCCCGAACTCAGTCACAGGTCAGACTACGACGAAAATAATAATAGTTAGCAGTCCAGGGGCGGCTCGTGTATAGGTGCACAGGTGCACGCGCACCCCAAATATCTGCGCGAACTAAAGCCAATCTCGTAATATTCCCAATAAATCGTTGGATTGTTTGCATGGATATTTTGGCCGCCCAGAGCAAGGTATATTCGGCAAAAGTCATTCTGCAGTAAGTGCTGCCACTGGAGGATGACACTCTGAGTGTGCACACATTTTGACGTGGTTTTAACACGGAAAGGCCGGCAGAACAAGCCTCAGGTTGTCTTTTGTTATACAACGTCTGGTATAGCTGGGTTTTGTGCACGTGCACAAGGGTTCCGTTACTTCCATTGAAACGCCTTGGTATTGTGCTCGCGCCATTCATTCACCCCCACACTCCGGTCACTGTCAGTAGCCAGTGAAAGTTGTTCGCGACAGGGTTGGTGAAGTGAGATCAACAGCAGTTTTCAAGTGAGCGAAAAGTGTTAAAATTATTATCGTGCCGTGAAGTGAAAATTACTATAATATGACTTCGTTAATTAGCGATCTAAAAATAAACAGTTTTTTAAAACGATTCGATGTGATGTTTGAGGCGCGTGTCGGAGGAGAAAGAGAGACATTATTCGGGTATGTGATATTTTAATCAAGCATATAATAATAAGTTTTTGGATGGTTTTCTATAATTAACAATTACATATAGGGGAGTTTTTCCCGACCAATAAATTCGAAAAATATACTCTAAAGTCGTTTTCCGGGTACTTCAGACCATTAATGTCTGAAAAAAATTTCGCCTCCGGCGGCTGGGGCTGGGCCCCAGACCCCTTTGTTTCCCGCAGAATGACTTCGAAATTATGTGCACCCCCACAATAATAACTCACGAGCCGCCCCTGGTTAGCACACAACTTACTTAATTTTTCCTAACTCGATGTTTTAGTACTTTAAAAATATGGCGAGCGAGCTAGCAAAATGACGAGTTTCGGTTGGCGTTTTTTCGTTTAGAAAAATTTAATTGTTGCGAGAACATTAGCTACACGGTAAGCGCTGCAAAATCATAGTTGCTCATACTCATTCAGATTGATATTAATTGCATGTATAAACATGTATTCTGTCTTTCGCGTGTAGAGGCAATGTTAATATTATCATTACGAGCTTAAATTAAAATAAAAAACTCAATTTAAGAAATATGAAGCAGTACTACATTGTCGGCTTCGAGGTTTTCAGTCAATGTGTCTCCATTTATATTGTAAGCCTATTCAGATTTCCGACACCTCTCGTGCAATTATTTGTTACAATGGTTGTACCCTAAGGTACAAAATCACCACGAGCATCAATGCCTTCTCGTAGTGGTAATTTAAAAAACAATCTTTCCTGTGAAACAAAAGAAGTGTACTGATTTAATTATAGATCCTCGGCCATGCAGCGAGATTGTAAAGCAGGACCAAACCAAGCAAAGTGTGAGTGAGAAACTGAGAAGACGCCTTGGTGGTCGTCCAATACGTCACACTCGCAGGTAACACGAGGGCATAGCACGCCCAACCGCAGACAATACGATAATAGCATGTTAATATTCAGGTGGCGCCGGGGAAATGCACCAGCCACACTTCACCTAACCGGAAACGTATGCGTGTGGATTGCCATTTTGCTTCGTAGAACTCGCAACATGAGAATTAATGTTACGCTGAATAATCGCATGACCATACTCCGAAAAGGTTTCTAATACGCGAAAAAAAATTCCCCTGTCAATATAAATTATTAACCAATCATAACATGCCAATGGAAACTAAATTAAAAATGGACATAATATCAAAATTTAATGACCTCGTGTGAACTATTTTATTCATAAAGTGATTTGTATGACGTAGATCCTACATATATACGTGGTAGGTGTAAGATAGTTAGCCAATTCCCCTACCCTCCAGCCGGTACAAAACCCTGTCTGGGCTCAGGGTATTCCTCTGCCGATCGTAGACGGCGAAAAAGGCAAAATCCATATCACAAAAATCATCAGCCACGGACGGGAGGATTTTACTCCCCTAAACTAGGATTTTACTCCCCTAAACTAGAGGCGAGCTCTGACCGACGACATGTCGATACTACCCCGCTTTCCACTCCTTGCCCGTGGCTGGGATCCGTCAGCACGGGTATGTCATCCCCACATCACCTAGGCTAGAATGGCGCATAATGACATGGTTAGCGCGCCCGTACAACAAATAAACCATACTGTCTTCAAACAATGCAAGTATAGATAGGTATAGTTTGAAAACAAGTTAAATCGGGAGAATTTAGAACAAAATAATAACAATGTACAGACATATTACATGCCTAGCCCTAGTTACATAACAGAAGAACAATTAGGTCTACAATACATACCATGAGAAGAACCGTGATTTTTTTGTTTTTACGAAGGTTACGAAGGTGATTTATATTGTTCAGATCAGTTATCCCCTTCGAAAGTTCAAGTCAATAATTTCGACTTCAGATCTTAACAGGGAGTAAAATTTCGTAATGAAACGTGCAAATGAATATTCATGTTTTCAATTTGAATGTTTTTAAAGTCAATAAGGTCACTCAATGGGGTGATAGAACTTCCATTTTCATTCAAGTGATAAATAGTAATACGAGTCGCAAAGTCCCAATAGGAAGAGAAAAGTTGCTGTATTTTGTAATCTACAGCTAACAATGTTCCTAAAAATGATGTATAGCACTCGTTGACGAAATAGGATGAATTGTGATGATGGCTTCGTTATTTTATTAATACAAGCAAATTAAACTATCTTTAATCATAAATAGTTCTTAATTTAATTTTAATTGACTAAATAACGGCAATTATAGATAAGAAAATATTGATCATAATTCATAATACACAATCTGTAACGCACTATCAGCTCACAAAGAAAACTCTCAAAATGTTTTAAATGCACTATAGTGTTTGCACATACAACTATGTTAAACTTACGATTCACTTATTAACTTTTTATAAGATCAAATAAAATCAAAAAAACGAAACAAAATTCAATTTCGTTTGTAGAATATACATCAGCAAGAAAGAATATTTTAACTCGGGGCAGGCCATCAGTCCACGACTATCCGAGCTTTAATCTTCACAGAATACCATTACATATTCAAATACTTAATAAGGTATTTACTTATTTACGTGCTTTTCACAAGAATGATGCAATAGCAGAAGCCGAGATTATCTCCGGCAAGTGTTTGACGATGCATCTTGACACCAGCCGGCAGAGTCTCACGTAATCGTCCTTAAAGGAAAGGAATGAGGACGTCTTCAACTTGAAGTGAAAATCTGCATATTCATCAGTCGACGACGGTGGCGCGCTCGCGACGTTTCGGCGTGAAATAAAACTATAAAACAAAAGAAGGGGCAGGGAGATTCGCGGCACAAGAAGTGAGTGTCACTCGGGATAAAATTGAGACTGCGTCACCCCTTCCCCCCCCTAACTTTGAGGGGGTCCCCGTTCTTACGCACAGATACCATATATCACCTAGTATTCCTGTGGGTTATTTATTTAAAATAGCTCAGATATAACTCATGTTTATAACTTTCATAAGGAATTCTTTCCCTTTTTCGGGGGAAATGATATTGCAAAAATTCTTCACGTCTATTATAGGCTTTGTTTTATCACGTGATAGGACGCAGATGCAGCGGTGGAATTTTAGCTTGATTAAAAATAAAAAGTACCCTGTTTAGAGAGTTAAGCGGTGGGGTTGAAACTTTCTCAGGGACAGTGATTTCACAGGCAGGAAATGGAAACAGACAATGAGAATCGTGGCGCAGAATTCAAATACCCGCGTTAGTTTCGCAGTGAGCGGAATTATTGCGAGGAAAACTGGCGCACGAAGCGATTTCGAACACAATTGTTACGTTTCTAGCATTTGGGGGTTGGTGGTGATAACATTCTTGTAAAGCGTTTGGGTTTTATTTGTTTCACTTGGAATTTTGATCTCTGGAGTGCCTATCGCAAGGAATTTCCATGCAGGTTACACTTCATGCCGGATACTCTTGCATCTTATAATGCCTGCGAGTAGGGTGGTTGAAGGCGGTTCCCCATCACAACCAAACTCAATGTTTCGATTCCAACCAGATTCCTGAAAGTATCGGGTTGTCTTCTACTTTATTCATTGATGAGCACCAACCAGACGCAAATGTTTAGTACTTTTTCGTAAATTATTACTATGTAGCCATACAAGCTGAAAAGAACGCATACATTACACTACAATTCCAATGAAAATACTATTAGAGACATAGTGCGAATAATACATGTTGTATAATATTCTGAAATAAGCTTGCTCACTTGTATTAATAATATACATTTAACCTGCGTTCAGTCTGTATCGACATACACAACACGCAACAATGCCTGCTAAACTGTAGCTCTTGAAATTAGCAGTTCAGTAGAGTAATACCACACATTAAAGAACCGAGTTAGGGCAACGTAAAACCCACGGCTTCAAATGACTTAATCAATATTCAACCTTAAACATAAAATTACTTGAGCTCTCTGGTTTAAGATTAGGGTGGGGTAAACCACTTCAATTTCGCTAAGTGTTTTGGTTACCGTTTAATGCCCCGTATTAAATCTTTACGAACTTCAAGCCAACTGGCCATGGAAAGGTTAAAGGGACCGACGATTAATGTGCAGACAACTCTGTGGGAGAAGGGCTGAATGCAAAAGGGGGAAATCAAAACAAACAAAAGAGTGTTTATTGCTAATGAACCGTTCAAGAGCACGCTTTAAACGCCAAAGTTCGCATTTGTATTGACAATTTCATCTACAAATAAAACAATAACGGGAAAGTTCTAGTAATTCTATCGCATGAACAACAAATAAATAATAGTTGCTCGATGCTAGATGAGGATTTTCAATAATATAATAATAATTCGCACAAACAAAACAGCTAGGTAAAATTTCAGGGAACCTAAAAAATGTGTCAAATAATTAAATAGTACATCACAAACAACAGCTGTTGCGAAATGTTTTTGATAAAACCCTTTCTTATAAATGATTGTTATAACAACGTTTTTCAATGAGTGTTATTCATTTAAACACTATGTGTGATAACACTATTATTAGTCCAACTTTCAAAATATAATCTTACATGAACAAAGGATAAAATTATCTGAAAACAATCATAGAAAAAAGGCAAAACAGATTCAAATCGCTCATCCATCAACGCGGCTGTCAAAAGTGTTTGCGAAGCCCTAGTAGCGATAAAGGCGTAAGTGTATAGGCTATACTCACGCAACTGCATCAGTGGGATTACTGATTAGTGGTCCGTTTTAAGATCAGGGCGACAACTTACCTGAAATCACGAGAAAAACAAAATGTTATAAAATATCTACAAATCAATTCAACAACTTATAACGGAGACAAGGGTAACTTAAATACATTTAACATAACAAAACAATTGGAAAAAATTTAATCCACAAATCAATAGTTTTCAAAGGACAAACGACATAGAACATGGCTTACAAAATGTTTCTAAACATATTATTACAAGCTATAAGCTGTTGCATAAAGACCAACAACATGCATTGAAACCCTACACGACATGCAAAGTGGCAGCAGCAGTGTGTAAAATGTTCCTCGCTTCCTCTTGCAGAGTAGAAGCAATTTCCGCCTCTTCACGAATCAGGTAGAAGCATTTTTACGATGACATCATCGATGAACCTTATTCTGAATCGGCTCTAAACCGCGTCGTTTATGCAGGTTGTTGGTTATTGAGCGGTAAAAGCGAGGCTCGCTAAAGATCACCGAACCTAAAGCGAAACAGAACTTGCAGCTCGGAAATGGGAAGCCATAAACAAAGCGATGAATCCATACACTGAATACTAAATGTGGGCCTACCCTCTCGCTATTTGACGCACGCCCAACGCTGGGGAGAGTACATTCCCTGAAGAGACCAACTCCAAAATGGTCCTAACTTACTAACTAATATATCTTAGAGAGGATTCCCGTCCAAGGCACATTAAATATAGTAATAATAATAATAATAATAATAGTAGGCCTAGTGAACAGTATAAATAAATAGTAAAAATATAGTAATAAAAGTGGTATTAGCTTGCGAAAATGATTTATACTTTTATGAGTACTTTTTTTTAAAATTATGTGTGAGTGGGTAGACGAAAATCTAAATACAAATATAAGTATTTATTCTTGTAGTATAGCTGTACCGACAGTAGACACTACTGTGAGCTGGGCACTAGCATGCGCGCTCCTTTTGGCGGAGTTTATTCTCTGCTTTAGGGGTGTTTCGTAGATACAGTATTGGCTCAGTTCACATCAGAAAGCCGTGAGGAAGACATCTCGCCAATCAGCTTACGGTCGGGAGATCGATATGACTTCGCCGCCCCGCACCGCTACTTTGCGCGCCTACGCTCATCAGCTGCATTCAAGTCGACATGGACACGACCGTTTTGGCCAGGGTGTTGAGAATCCAGGACAAGGTTGGATAAAAATGTAAGCCTAAGGGTTGAGCCTACAAATTTGGTTCATGTAACATCAACTGTTACAAAGGCCCAAGTTTGAGAAATACAATGGCAGAAAGTACCTACAGGACTGAGACAGATTGCCAAAATATGTCACATACTAGAATTTAATACGTTTTTTTAAAGTGTTTCAAAAATAAATTATATAAAAATCCGGCGTTGCCTTTGTCCTAGAGGCAACATTTATTGCAATTTCGAAATCGTTGATGACATTTAAGTCCGGAAAGGGATCAACTTTCCGGGATTATGATTTGGAGAAAAAATTATTTCATGTATGACTTAATTTTGGAAACAGACTTTTGCGAAATTATGTGGGTGACAATCGAAAAAACTACCGATAATTGTGACAACACACATAAATTAACTCAGCAATGATTAATACTAAATGAATAGCTGACAATATTACATTCAAGCACTCGCACATTTTTCAAAAGTAGGACCACTTTACTATTGAAATTTTGATACCCATTGAATCATTACCCATTTAAATCTCGTTTGTTAGAAAACAACGAAGTGCTTGAACAGTAGGCCTGTCTTCATCCCACCTCGGGGTAAGTGACGCGCGATTCATGCATGACATTGTGTGCACGGATACTGTATATAATATATCGCGCGTGTGTGTAAACTTGATTAAAACGAGTCCTCCACGCGTATGCAGAAGTTGACAGCTTGCCGCATTCCTCATTTCAAATAAAAGTGTTTCTGCCTAACAAATGTCACACCGAGATTATATATGACGTGCTGCTACTGAACGAATCTCGGCAATTGCCTTTATGCAGTTTTTATTCAGGTACAGTCTGTGTAGACGTATAGAGCGCTAGTGTACCAGCACCACAAAGGTCCTATAGCTATAACGGACGAGTCCAAGTTGACGTGAATGCAGGGGTGGTGAGCGTATACGCGGGTACCTCGAGTGATCGGCGGAGAAAAGGGGAAAGTGCGGGGCGGCGAGGTCATCCTAGCTTAGAACAGTGACATTCATTATACGAAGCACAGCAAAAAAACTTATTATTGAGATCTGATAAACAAAGAAAAACATAAATAAAACTTTGTATAAAATTAGCAACTATTGGTAGCTCCGGGTTAATCGTTCGGTAAAATAAAAGTTTCTTATCATAGTTAATATTATCTTGACGATAAGCATTTCAATCGCACAAAATAAAAATATGAAAATTGACTACTGTTTAAACAGTTAGAATGCTTGTAGATCAGTTTCATACTTTATACCGGTATCATTGCATTGTGCGCATATTAAATAGTGTGTGGGACACTGATTACTTCATATGTTTTGTATTATTTGAGTCTGGAATACGAAAACATTGGAAACTACTTTATTGGTCGTCTCATGGATTCAGACATCTCGTACTCAAGACATTAGATAAAACATGTTATGCAACTTATAAAGTGGAAGTGTGAAAAATTAATAATATAATTTGTAATTGCTTAATTGCGCTTGTTATACGTGCGCTTTCTGGACTGGCCACTCACAAAATTTACTAATTAATAATATGAATACACTGAATAATTAATTATACATTCATACAATTTCAACTATTTTACGTCAATCAAATTCCATCACCAAATTACATTAATTACGGAATAATTTCATCAAATCAAACATGCATATTATATGCATCGAGGCGGTAAATGTTTCCACACTCTTTTTTTTATACTGAACAACTCGATTAACAAAAACTAATTACTGATAGAAACATCTGATCAAACTAATGACATTTTAAAAATGGAAATGAATAAAACGAGAAAATAACTTTTATGAGATTGTTCGAATTGATTGACAATAGGGCCCAAAAATAAATGCAAATATTGATTGGGTAACTGGAAGATTGAACGGCGAATGTTTAAAAAAGTTGCCGGTTAAAGTGGGATTACTGATAAAAAAAAAGTGTTTTATGCATGAGTTATCAAGTATCATCATTGTTATAGGAAGACCTTGCAGCTTTATAAATATAGTTCTAGGTCGGACGCTATGCACCCCTTGCCCAACCCATCCTTCAGTGTGTCACTTCTCACGATAAAAAGCAAACATTACCTAAGATTGACATGCGTTTTTTCGTTGACATAACTCACCAACCAGAAAATTACTAATAGTTTTTGGGACCGGATGCGGGGCTAGTTGAATCAAAAAAAGGGAATTTCTATATGCCTAGCACCTCCACCAAACATATTGATAATAACGACAAGATTCACTCCATTCCCGTACCGTGCTTGTTTCACTTATAAATGGGTTGGTTGTTGATATATAGGGATGCGTTGTTCTACAGTTTACAAAAACCAAGCTCATTCTAACGTTTATTCAAAGCAATACAATTTAAACCATGGAAAGGTGATTCTCTCTGTTAAACGTCCATAATCCCGTCACCTCCAGTCTAGAGACAGCGAAGATATATTTCCGCGTGGCTTCCGCTATGAAAATGTCACGCACCTTTCTGGATGGCGCAATTTCCTGTAGATAGTGCACCGCGTGTTAATATTTCAGCCGTCCATTATGAGTGCACTGCTTTCTCTTGCCTTGCCTTGCGCCCGGGCGGGGACGGATATTCACTCACGCGATGGGGAATAAATTAACTAAACACACTGTCTCCTCACCTCATTTCCTACGCCCCTATACGCAAGTGCTGCATGCGTAGGCTACTTGTTGTAAGTCGGAACATCCATCATGCTGTTAAATAACGGCACGTTGTATCACAGTTTATGAATTTAGGACTTAACTCTGTTCTTGTTTTTAAATTGAAGTAATATTTCGACTTCGAAAGTCTTCCTTAAACTTGAACAAAGAAAACCAACAACATCCAAACACGATATTTAAAAATGAAAATAAAATAAGATATTATATAATTGTATGAACGTAGCTAGCGAAGTGAAGATTCCATTTCACTACACTGGAGAAAAAAATCCTGATTGTTTTTTTTCTTTCTTTCTTTCTTTCTTTTTTTTGTATTTTTGTCTGTCTGTTAACACGATTCCGGCTAAACCGATACCCCGATTGCAATGAAATTTTATATAGGCCTTCGAAATCTCTGAACTAAGAACTGCCACGTTTTTGAGCGCAATCAAAAAATTATTTCTCATGAAAATCGCAATTTTACGATTTTTTTCGATTTTAAAAAATTTCTTCGACTTATAACCCCTACATGCTTTATCCGATAGTTATGATTTGTTTACAGAACCTTAATTTTATGAATTGATATATTCGTGTGAAATTTGAGCGTAATCAAATAATTATTTCTCATGAAAATCGCAATTTTATGATTTTTTCCTTTTTGGATGAGCGTAGCGAGCGTAGCGAGCGAAGCGAAGATTCCATTTCACTACACTGGAGAAAAAAATCCGGAATGTTTTTTTTTTTTTTTTTCTTTTTTTTTTTTTTTTTTTTTTTTTTATTTTTGTGTGTTTGTTAACACGATTCCGGCTAAATTGATACTCCGATTGCGATGAAATTTTATGGAGGCCTTCGAAATCTCTGAACTTAGAACTGCCACGTTTTTGAGCGCAATCGGGAAAATTTTTCTTATAAAAAACGCAATTTTACGATTTTTTTCGATTTTAAAAAAAAATTCTTCGACTTATAACACTTACATGCTTTATCCGATTGTAATGATTTTTTAACAGAACCTGAATTTTATGAATTAAGATATTCGTGTGAAATTTGAGCTTAATCGAAACATTATTTCTCATGAAAATCGAAAATTTTACGGGTTTTTTTCTTTTTTAAAACAATTCTTTGACATATAACACCTACATGCTTTATCCTATTGTAATGATTTTTTTATAGAACCTTAATTTCATGAATTAATATACTCGTGTAAAATTTGAGCGCAATTGAATAATTATTTCTTATGAAAATTGCAATTTTACGATTTTTTTCTTTTTTAAAATTACGTAAAAATTACGATTTATTAAAAAAATTAAGTTAATTTTTAATTTAATTTAATTTAATTTTAAAAAAATCTTCGAATAAGTAATGATTTTTTCACAGAACAACAGAAAATCCGCGTAACTCAATGCAGCTCAATGCACCAATTACGCTCATCCAACAACGCGGCGGGACTTAAGCGTTTTCCTAGTTTTAAATTACGATTAATAAAAAAAAATTAGTTAATTTTTTATTTAATTTGAATTAATTTAAAAAAAATTCAACAAAGTTCTGATTTTTTCACAGAACAACAGAAAATCCGCATAACACATGGCAGCTCAATGCACCAATTACGCTCATCCAACAACGCGGCGGGACTTAAGCGTTTTCCTAGTTGTATGAAAAGTAATGTTTCGTGGTAAAACTGCGTACGTGATTTAATAGGATGAGCGTAGCGAGCGTAGCGAGCGAAGCGAAGATTCCATTTCACTTCACTGGAGAAAAAAATCCGGAATGTTTTTTTTTTCCTTTTTCTTTTTTTTTTGTATTTTTGTGTGTTTGTTAACACGATTCCGGCTAAACCGATACTCCAATTACGATGAAATTTTATGGAGGCCTTCGAAATCTCTGAACTTAGAACTGCCACGTTTTTGAGCGCAATCGGGAAATTTTTTCTTATAAAAAACTCAATTTTACGATTTTTTTCGATTTTTTTAAAAATTTCTTCGACTTATAACACCTACACGCTTTATCCGATTGTAATGATTTTTTCACAGAACCTTAATTTTATAAATTAAGATATTCGTGTGAAATTTGAGCGTAATCGAAAAATTATTTTCTCATGAAAATCGAAATTTTACGGGTTTTTTCTTTTTTAAAACAATTCTTTGACTTATAACACCTACATGCTTTATCCTATTGTAATGATTTTTTTACAGAACCTTAATTTCGTCAATTTATATACTCGTGTTAAATTTGAGCGCAATCGAATAATTATTTCTTATGAAAATTGCAATTTTACGATTTTTTATTTTTTTTAAATTACGATTTACTAAAAAAATTAAGTTATTTTTTATTTTATGTAATTTAATTTTAAAAAAATTTCGACTAAGCAATAATTTTTTCACAGAACAACAGAAAATCCGCGTTACACATGGCAGCTCAATGCACCAATTACGCTCATCCAACAACGCGGCGGGACTTAAGCGTTTTCCTAGTAATAAAATAATATTTTATTACCAAAGTTTTAAAGTGCATCACCTATAGATTTAATAAGGTATAAAACAAACTGGAATTATAAAAAAGAACAAGATGATTGGATGAGCGTAGCGAGCGAAGCGAAGATTCCATTTCACTACACTGGAGAAAAAAATCCGGAATATTTTTTTTTTTTTCTTTTTTCTGTATTTTTGGCTGTTTGTTAACACGATTCCGGCTAAACCAATACTCCAATTGCGATGAAATTTTATGGGGGCCTTCGAAATCTCTGAACTTAGAACTGCCACGTTTTGAGACAATCGATCAAATTATTTCTCATAAAAATCGCAAATTTACGATTTTTTTCGATTTTAAAAAATTCTTCACTTATAACATCTACATGCTTAATCCGATTTTAATGATTTTTTTACAGAACCTTAATTTTATGAATTAAGATATTCGTGTGAAATTTGAGAACAATCGAAAAATTATTTCTCATGAAAATCGAAATTTTACGGGTTTTTTCATTTTTTTAACAATTCTTTCACTTATAACACCTACATGCTTTATCCTATTGTAATGATTTTTTTACAGAACCTTAATTTTATAAATTATTATATTCGTGTAAAATTTGAGCGCAATCGAATAATTATTTGTTATGAAAATAGCAATTTTACGATTTTTTTCTTTTTTTAAAATTACGATTAAGAAAAAATAAAAGAATAAAGTTAATTTTTTATTTAATTTAATTTAATTTAAAAAAAATCGACTTAGTAATAATTTGTTCACAAAACAACAGAAAATCTGCATAACACATGGCAGGTCAATGCACCAATTACGCTCATCCAACAACGCGGCGGGACTTAAGGCTATTCCAGAGCACTCTTACCGATATTTTGAAAGTCAAAGGAAAATGGCTTAAAGTTGGTTGGATGAAAGATGAACTTTAATAAAAAAGAAGAAAAAAATAACTTTTTTTTTTTGGACGGGACAAAAGCTCCATTTTGGCCATTATATGCAAATTTTGAGTCAGTAAGGAAACACCTGTTCTAGGTGCAATACTTAATTTAAAGCTTTGATTTTTTTTTTTTTCAACACACCTTTGTCTCGGCTTTGAGTATAAGGGAAAATAATTTTCCGAAATAACGTTTGAACTACGATTTTTCTTTCGTCTACCGGTTCAAAACTCTTATTTGTGCCATGTGACAAAAAAAATCGTACATCAAACGTTATTTCAGAAAATTATTTTTCCTTATACTCAAAGCCGAGACAAAGGTGTGTTGAAAAAAAAAAATCAAAGCTTTAAATTAAGTATTGCACCTAGAACTGACCTAACCTGAAGCACTCAAAATTTGCAAATAATTGCCAAAATGGAGTTTTTTTTCTGTCCAAAAAAAAGTTATTTTTTTCTTCTTTTTTATTTACGTTCATTTTTCATCCAACCAACTTTAAGCTATTTTCCTTTGACTTTCAAAATATCGGTAAGAGTGCTCTGGAATAGCCTTAAGCGTTTTCCTAGTAATTAAAACACAGTCATGGAAAACAGATCCCGGTGACAGACTATGACCACTGAATGTTAAACAAATCTTCCACACATTATGTTTGGTAGAATAGACAGAGAAGTGCCAGAAAAGTGTCACCACCGGAGGTTGAAACCGGGACCTATGCTGTCCAGGAAGATGCCCTTATCAACTCAGCTGATTAAATTAGGTCTGCACAGTGTTCAATCTCCGGAGGAGGCACTTTTTTCATTTAAATCTCTCCATCATAACAGTGTCAACTTTATGGTAGTCGTGCCGTATAAAACCATTAAATTAAACATTTTATTTTTACTTTATACTTTCATCATATTTTTCTGGCAGAAATTGTTCATGGTCATTTTATAATGGTATCTTTATGGTTTTTGGATTGTTGTTAGTTTTTGTTCTACTCCAGTTCGAGAAACACTTTCGAAGAATTGCCGAAATATTATTTCAATTTTAAAACAAGAACAGAGTAAAGCCCTAAAACATAATTTAGCTAACAAATACCTGTTCAACTAGTTTCCAATACTTAACTTTAATGCATGATGGTTTCTTAATTGATTTCAGCCATTAGAACGAACCACGCTGTGAATATTGCCGGCACTTGAGCGCGGAAGAAATTAAAAAAGCGTAAGTCGTTAAAAGAAAAAAACGAAGTCGTTAACAGAAGAGCATTATCTCGAGAATATAAAATCGTTCAATGAGGCTTACAGCAGACATCTTTTAATTTATTATCTAAATCCATTTGCACTCCTCCCTTTCGTTTGCAGCATGGAAATCTTAATTTATTACCCAGGTTAAAAACAGCCGGCATGTCATCTGAACACACCGATAGTTCTTTATGTGTCTGGTCTCGAGAGGTTTCCAATCCCAATTGAATATATTAGTATTATTAATAACTAATTTAAACCAATAATACCTTGGCTGGAATTGCTTTGTTTCATTCTGAATGTAAATCATTCTTTGACTCCTACTGGAATTAATTAAAAAGACAACTGAGACTAACTTCCATTAGAAATCTGCAGTCCGTGCACAACGCATCACATTATGCGATTGCGACGTCCTCAAGCGAATATGAAAATAAGCTAGACACAAATAACCAAGTCAAGAAAACTTTTGTGAGACAGATTAATACTTTACAGGTGGCTGAAAATACAAATATAAGTTTTCTTGTGTCTCAAGGGTGGAGGAGTTTGTCATTCAGGGCAATTTTCTTTGTCCACAATTCAACAAATCCCTAAAAACCGAGGAAAACATTTTACGAACAGACAATAGCGAAGAATTTCTTCCTCCTCGATCCAAATAAAAGAAGGAGGGGGTGTCAGCTACATTGTCCAATCCTCCGGAGAGAAAAAATCCTTTAATTGAATTCCCCATGATAGATCACTACTATCTCTCCAACTCTCTCGCACTCGTAGCATCGTGCATCCTCCCTCTCGCCTGCACCCACAGCACCCAGCCCAGCGAGGGTCGTGCCGTAAGAAATCAAACCCTCTTTAACATTTTATAAGAGTCGTTTTTTACGTTTCCTTACAAATTAAAAGTTCCCCTACCGGATTTCGGCGTGTTTGTACACGACATTGGAAAGATTTGTCTTAATTGAAGCGAGGATGTGACCTGGCATACAAAACTGGCTGGCCCCATAAGAAAACTCCTGGTTAGCTCAATAAAACGCATTTGCATACAACATTCTTAAATGCGAGGCATTATCTGCCTCTGTCCGAGATGAATTCTAAAACCAACCCCCAACACCGCCATACACGGGAAGAGCCCCATGGCTCGAACCTTATGCTGACAGCCATTGCAAAACTAAGGGGCTCAAAACGTAAGTCTAAAAGCACTCGAGAAAGAAGCGACAGCCCATGTTTTAACTCAATGGTTGAATTAAATAGACATTGCATACAACAATTTTGAACATAAACTGCAGTAATACCATCCTAAACAGAGGATTTAAAGTATGTTGACTATATGTAACGTAATACATGTAAGTGCAAGAGCAACAAATACGCAAGCCAATACTAAAAGGACTAACCAATGATTAAGTCGTGTGGACTGAGGAAGATCTAGGCGTCCCGAAAGTCTCCAGACAACAATATAATATTATGACTGGTGCATGATGTAAATCAATACGCACAAATTTACCCACATCGTAAGATTAGTAACTTATAAGCTCTGACCAATCGTAAACAAGTAATTTTATGAAGAGTCTATACTCGAGAGAGTTCACTAACTTGTCTAGAGACGCACAGACGGAAGACCCACAAATTATATAACAGCAAGTAAACAACACGTGTAAAATATACAGTTATACGCCAAACTTCATTTAGATATAAAGCCCTGCAGGAAACAACCCGGATGCAAAGTTTCAGTAATAACAAGCAAACTATATGTTTAATCAAATCAATAAAGTTCGCGTATAGGAACCAATAGAAATATACTTCCTTATGGCTGGTTTAAACTTTAAAGTGTAATGACTGAGTGCCAGCACACAAATAATGCTGCTCGATCAATAACGAAAATGTAAAGCAATTTGTGTTGTGTACATGCGAGCGTCGGATTAAAGCCAGTTATGTTCAGCCTGTTTGTAATATAGCAATGAACTCACGCACGTAAACGATTAAGTAAAGTGACGTTTGAGCTCTAGGGGTCTCTTGGACTCCGTTCTCATATGATGCAATTTCAAACCTGATACCTGCATGTTCTTATGTCAAAAACGTATCCATATCTACAGTTTCAACATTTATAATTTAAATCATGTTAATTGTTAGGGCCTATATATAGAAAGAAAAGAAAGCTAGGCCTACACGGGTTGGAAACTCATCAAGGTGTTGTTGATTTGCGATGGTGTTTGTTTCTTCGACGTGTTACAACTGAACTAGGTGCTAGTGACCTTTGCTCATGGCGCATTTGAAACAAGCACATTCTAATAGGTAGTATTCCCTAACGACAATACGCTGTAAATGTCAGCGACCGGCCATTAAATTGCTTAAAGAAGGGTGACAAGCAAATGTTCACGGCACTGTTTGGTTATTACTGGATTTGTTCACAAATGTGTAGCCTACCCATTCGAAACCAATTAATATTCTAGACCATTACGTTTAACGTTTAGTGCTAAAGCATAATTTCAGGACGTTTACATAATGTTTCCTGGCACAAAACATGTTATGCGTCAGAAAGTTGGCAGTTGGCACAGTTGGATACACACTTGCCACTATAGTAAGATGTGGGTTTAAATCGAGGATGCGTTCTTATATTTAAGATCTTTACAAGTTCAATAAATACACATTATTTCCTACATAATTAATTGTTAACCTTACATGGTTGAATTTTAAAACACTAAATTAGAACCGATTATATAACCCTTATTCTATAGTTAGTGTTGTTTTAGGGTACTCAACAGTAGAGTTATCACGACTGACCAACCATTGTAAAACTATACCTTGGCCTAAAGGAAAATCTATCGTGAACACCCTATATCAGAGAAAATAATATACGTTACAGTTCCGAAAGTTATCGAGATATCAATCGCTATTAGGCAGTTGGCGTCAATTTTGTGTATCGCCTCTGAGTCCGAAGACGATTGATATCTCTATAACGATCCTTACAGAATGTGACATATTACATTGCTATAGTCAATTTTAAGGATCGTCAATAATCATTTCAGATTAGTCTTTTAAATTATTACTTTGACATGCTGAGACATTGTTATCGAGTCAATAATCGTCGGAAAAACGGGGTCTTACATTTTGATGATTGATTTATCATTTGCAGTTCAGTGAACCTTTAAGAGTTATTATTTGTTTACTTCTGTTTCCATACCAACTGTGCAAAGATTCACACATTCTGGCCATTAGTTAACAGTATGCAAACTACACTGAAATACCCATAAGTTCTTAGTTCCTGACTGAACCAGCGCGTTCCCAGAGTGGCGCATAATGACCAAGCGGTTGGCGCGCCCTTAATATAGACTAAAGCTCTGTAGGTCACCCCTTCCATCTCAATGAGTCGCGTTCGTGTCTACGCCATGTTATCGGTATCGACTATGACGTGACGTCAGTTCATTCAACCTGCACCAGCCAGGCAAACAAACAAACAAACAAACAAACGCACAACAATGCGATCATGCGTCCTGCACTACACGTCAAGACTTCCGCTCGTGCCACTGATCATAACAACTTCCGGTTTTAGAAATACCATTCACAAAGGAACTACTTCCGTATTAAGGCAAACACAACGAGTAACAAAATGGTTGCTGACAATTATTATAATGTGTATTAGCAATTCTAGTTCACAATCTCACTTTCTTTCGAAAATTTGCTACATACTCTGAATATAAAATGTAATAACAATTATAAATAATTGAGTACAAGATTATATGATGGAAATAGAAGACGGATGATGAGATGTTTCGAAGAGAAATTTATAACCAGATATAATGTCAAGTACTCTATCACATCGCGTCATACTCATAATTATTATAAATCCTATGCTAATATCAAGAAAATATCTTATATTCTGCGCTTATAAGATTTTCAACGTTTGCATAATGGAAAATCATCGTTCTGCTTCTGTTCAAGTTTAATTTGGATTCCACTCCTCTTTATCCTTTGTTATATTTACACGGCGTTTGAAGCTAGAGTTAGAATTATAATTTATTTCAAGATATTAACCTAAGAATGAATAACAAACGAATCGATATTAAATTTCTACCACCGTCTGGATTATAGCCGAAAAACACCGTCTTTACAATATAATTTTAATCGTTTTTTAAGGGAGGGGAGGAGATATTTTGAACGAAAACAGATAAAACGATTTGATAAAGTTACAGGGTTGTAAAGCATTAACAGGTTCTGGGTTCGAACCTTGGTCAGACTCAAGGCAAATAATTACAAAAATAAAAAAGTGTATTTTCATAGTATTATTAATTAATTTGTGTATAACACAATGAAATGTCAATGTAAATGTAATGTGTAAATATATGTAGAAACGTGATCAAATTTCCAAAATAACAATCTTATGCCCCTCCTGCGCGTAACACAAGTATTCACACTTCGACAGCCTCGCAATGAACTCCTGAATTACACGCCCGAGTATAACCGACTCCTAATTTATGTATCGAGGTTAATTGTTAACAATTCGTTAGTGCACACAACTCAGTGCATGATGGTGTGAGCGAATTAGTTCAGATGGTCTGGGTCAACAAAAGGATAACGTAATAATAATGTATATCATGGGTGGCTCGGCTCTCGCGGTCTCGTCATCATAATTTAGTGGCGAAACATGACTATACATCATCATATACATCATGTATACATCATTAGTGAAGGCCCAACAGTTATATGACAATACACGGATAGCTCAGTGCACGCGCGGCTCGACACCAGGGAAGTCCCCGTTCATTGTCCTCAATCGGTAATCCTAACTGAAGAATGTTCCAATTGTACATGGTGAAAATGAGGCAACCTTCGCATTTCTTGAGCCCAAACGCGGTTAACTGACTGTGACAATTATGTTCATAGTGGTGTATATTCCCCCCTGATATTTATTGGGGAAATTTCTGGCTAGGATCTTGAAATGGATGATTGTAGGTTGTAAAAAAGTATAACAACATAATTCTGAGCCAAGTATTTGTGATACAAAAAGTCACATGTTTTGCTTCAAAAGAGGTGAATTGGTGATGGGAAATATTAATTATAATTTAAGTTCAAATTACGACAATTTCGTGTTAACTATAAACACCTTTCTCGATTTATATTTGAGTGCAGATATTTACTAGCTACCAGCAGCTTCAGCCTGCAGAATCCGCCATACACACCAGTAACCTTTCTAAGCAACCATTACATTTTCATTATAGTGCTGTTAATTTTTTTAATTAGCACATGAAGTTCCACATTTTTAGTGCAATTTTGATCAACCATAAAACAAAGGAGAACATAACATCTTAGTAAATTCATTAAATAATGAAACCGCTCTAAAAGGGTCCTAGATTCTACCTAATTCCCCTGAATCGATAACTTTTTGTCCCTGCATCCACACCGTATGAGTCACCTGCATACGAACCGTATGATAACTTCCTAAGCTAGACGCGTCTAAGCTTCCGCATAATAATTTAATTCTCCAATAAATTGTTGGACGTTTTCTTAATCACCAGGCAACTCCCTCCCTATTAAACCGCATTGTACATGCTCAGAAGGTAGGAAGGTTGATGCAATAATTACCTGCGCGTCGGCTGATGAAGGGGGCGTGTCGCTCTTATGACGAGGTCGCGTGAGTGTATGAGGATGACTGGGCGGGAGTTATGAAACAGCTTTACCACAGACAGGGAAGTGGAAAGCTGCTTGCTCGCTGTCAAAATAAAATAATTGCAAATAGGTAGCTTATATTGACGGTCTTAGCAAGGAGTATCTTGCCACCGAAAGCAGCGGAGTGACTGACACATTGACCTCTCGGTGACGGTACTATTCTTATTACCTAGTTGATTTATGTGGAAACCTAACTTCGCAATAATAAAAACAATTCGATGTTTCAGAAATAATGAGAATAGTCACAAAACGCCCAGAGTCTAGTCTGCACTTTGCGTTGTTGTGTTTGAGGCGATAAGCAGGCAAGTATAAACAAAGGTAAAGGAAAGCAACTCAAGGTTCGCAACAGAAACGCACTAAGTTATAAGCAAAATAATATACAACAAACATAAATGTCACGTTTTCAAACGCGCTTACTTCTACACCCAGCGTCAGAAGTAAATCAAGAGTATGGAAGATACTTCTCTTACCATTATCGACTTTCCTCGTGAATATTCTGTTCGTTCTGGTGTCGTTATATTCACAAAGCTAACGGGGAAAAATGGCGGACCTATTTTATTATTGCATTTGGCTTGAATACACTAATGGATTCACCAAACAATGCATAACCTTAGCGCAGGCTTATTCCTGGTGTAAAAATAAATTAGGGGCAGTTTCTCTGTTACATAAAGGGCAAGCCGTCCACTCCTTGCGCATCCGCTGTGCTAGCTTAGTGTGACTTTAAATGTGTCTTTTAGAACAAATCCCAGATTTGCCGAGTGAATGTCGATGGTGTCAGTGAAAGATTATCCTTAATTTTTACTTCTCGCCGGGTGTAGACACTGTAAATATAGTTACATGTGTAACAGAGGTAATATTCTGTTCTTCGTATAACTTGTTTTGACAATCCCTAATCCTAATCCTAATCCTTCTAATGTCATCAATTTTAATGATTATATGATCCTAAACAAAATAAAAGTGTACTAAATACAATACCTAACACAATCAAATGAATTATTATTGTATTTGTGAACATAGCAACAACCTTGGCGTACATGATTTGGCAGTGTAGCTATACCAACTATAATGTTTGGCTAATGTTGTATAAATTAAAGTACACACCACACACCCACGGACGGTGTCCACATTGGTGTTCGTATAGATGCCGTGGCGCCTCAGGGCAAATCAAAACACTGTATTCACAGCTTGTTTAGCCACGCACTAGGTTGTTTATGAATTTGTTTGAAACTAGGCGGGATATAAGTTTTGATGTCCAAAGAAAATGATGAGAAAATCAAACGACTGCATCACACATCACACAAAATGCACAGCTTGGCAGTGAAAATAAACCATACTATTTATCCGAGTGATATATTCTTCTCGGAATGAACAATGTGAAGTCAGGATGAGGGGTTTCAGGTTATAATGGTTCAAGCGTTTCTGGTACAAGTACCTACTTCGGCTTGGACGTCATGTGGAGATTTTCATCTCCATTCACCACCCAACGTTGATTATCATCGTTTCCCACATATGAGACAAGCAAGTACGTCAAGTACGTCTGCATGATCATATGAGCAGGATCAGGCAACTAGGGTATAATCTGTGGAGAAGTCAGCGGTACGACACATTGTAATAACACATCTAAACTATGTTTAAACTAAACTTATTCTACGTGAGTTTCATACATTTATAAAACTATGCCTTTATATACCTTTTAGCACCACTTGAAAGTACACAACTTCGAGAAAAAACCGCAAATTGATTGAGATTGGAACAGTCTGTCTATAAAAAGACTTTAAGACCATAAAAGCTACAAAGTAAATAGCATTAAACCGAACTCACATCCCGCCGAAACCTCAGGATTTGAACAACCTCTAAATCGAATCACCGGGATATAAAAGCGCATCGTTCCCAAAGTCAACTCCTAATGACGAGCTGATTTGATCATTGTGTGCGTCTTATCTACCAGGTTCAATTGATCGCTTGACGTCACTAGCGCTTTTACATCCAGGTGGTTTGATCGTAAACTAAAGTAAAACGAGGACCTTTATTGAACGAGTGAGCGTAGCGAACGTATGTGATCTCCATTCGACCTAAACGGCCCTAATGGTTTTTCTGCGTACGTGTGTGTGTGTGTGTACGTTGAAAATCAGCCGAATCGCTGAACAGATTGCGCTGAAATTTTAAACGGACATCCGGAACGAGTTTATTGAGAACTGCTACTAAATCAGCAAGATTCATTGCGATTTAAATCTACAAGAAATAATAAACTGAAAATAGACTTCCAATGTTTAGAAATTATTTTAACGACAATGTTTTAGATTTTGAAAAGATATTTTTGTGTTGTTATTCGCCTGGCCGTGAAATGCCGTGCCCATGCAAGGTCTGTCGAATGTTGCACGTCAAGGTACCCCCAAATTCCGCTCGTAGATTGAGTAAACCTTGCAATATTTTCACGTATTTCGTACTGGCTATGTTTACCATAGTAGGCCCTATTGCCACAGATGATGGACTACACTGCGTTATATGCATTTCAAAACATGTTTAATTATTTTTAAAATACAATCTAGAAATTACAAAATCTTTCCCGACCAGGGGATTGAACCCACTTCTTTCACATTTCGGCTACAAGGGCGCCTTAGCCAACTAGACTAGGGAAACGCCAAAGTCGTAGTTAGACGAGTGAGCGAGTCATGTGGTGAGTACCCGGGAACATTTGCATTTAAGTTTGATTATATTCGTATAAATAATAGTTTTTTTTAAGTTTAGTTGGTATACGGGGACGGGCGCGTCAACTGTAAGGTCATAATGCGCCTCTCTAGCCTATGATAGGCTAGGTAGGCCTAAGGTAGGGGGAAGAAAAGTAATGTAATCGGGTACAATGATATAGATCTTGAAAAGATATTTTTTGTTTGTTATTCGCCTGGCCGTGAAATGCCGTGCCCATGCAAGGTCTGTCGAATGTTGCACGTCAAGGTACCCCCGAATTCCGCTCGTAGATTGAGTAAACCTTGCAATATTTTCACGTATTTCGTACTGGCTATGTTTACCATAGTAGGCCCTATTGCCACAGATGATGGACTTCACTGCGTTATATGCATTTCAAAACATGTTTAATTATTTTTTAAATACAATCTAGAAATTACAAAATCTTTCCCGGCCAGAGGATTGAACCTACTTCTTTCACATTTCGGCTACAAGGGCGCCTTAGCCAACAAGACTAGGGAAACGCCAAAGTCGTAGTTAGACGAGTGAGCGAGTCATGTGGTGAGTTTGATAATTATATTCGTATAAATAATAGTTTTTTCAAGTTTAGTTGGCATACGGGGAAGGGCGCGTCAACTGTAAGGTCATAATGCGCCTCTCTAGCCTATGATAGGCTAGGTAGGCCTAAGGTAGGGGGAAGAAAAGTAATGTAATCGGGTACTCAACACATGGATCACTCACTCGTTTAACAACGACTTTGGCGTTTCCCTAGTCCTAGTCAACAATGGCAGGGAGACCATTCCTTGAACATTTAATTTTTTTGTATTTTCGTGACGTTATATTGGAAAACGGACTAAAATAAACATCAACTCCACAGTCGAATAATTTTGTCAAACTTGACTTGAAATAAAAATAGAAATGCGTGCACTTCTGTAGTATCCGTACGAATTTGAATGGATTTTGTCGTTTTTTCTAACTTACCGATAGTCCAAACAACATCATACAAAAATCTCTTGTACAATATGAAAAGTCAGATGGTAGGTCTACTATCTAAAAATTGTATTTATGTTTTGAATGTGTTATGTTGATATTATTTTTATTTAAGTAATATAATAAATCATTCGTACAACGATAATATTATCGGTTTTTGTAAGTGATAGCACAATACATTTAATGACATCATTAACACGATTCGGCCGATAAATCAAGGAAGACAGTGGCATTTAGCTGAAAAATGCCTTATTTAAAAAGGGCCATGTCCGGAAAATGATATTTACAAAACTATGATTAAATATTTAAAACGAGGTTTCCTCCTTACGCGTAGCATTCCTCGCATTGGGGGGATTCGTATATTGAACGTGTTTCTAGGGCATTTCAGACTTGGACGGCAAGACATTGCTACCAACCACTAGAACAGAGAACTCTGATTCTCGCTTCCACTTTATGAAGATTGTCTCCCATTGAGCGCGTGGTGGGGAACCACACAGTGTCACCACGTTAGCGGCAAGAAGGCCATTCCAACCACACACTCGACCAGTTTAATCTCGCGTAGAGGCAGCCAACCTACCAACAACACCGACTTCACTCACGATACTTTCAACTTTATGGATTCAATAACCAGGTCATTATAAAAGATGTACAAAGATATGAGCAATATTCTTGTGTTTCCGATGCTTCAAGAAGCAACAGTAACGAGCCGGCGGCAGCTGTTACAAGCAATAGCATCCGCCGTTGCTTCAGACGGACTCAACTAATGAACAATTTATCAAGTGAATATTTCTCAATGGACAGAAGGGATGTTGATCCAAGAGGCTTACGATGTCAAAAGACTGAAAACGAGTTTCTATAGACTATGAAACCAGTTCGAAAATACAGTAATATCAAGTCCATATAAACAACAAGAAACAAGAGGGAGAAGTGCAGTCCTAATAGGTGTCGTAACAACCAGGTGCAAAATTAGGGCCAACCAAATGATAGCAAAATATAAATACTATATCAGTAAATCCAAATTAAAGTAAATCATTAAAATATGAGAGATGGGTCTATCATTAACAGTGGAAAAATATACATATAAATAATAATACAAAACAATATGCAATTGGGTTGTACAAACTTAGATTGTTTTACTTCAAACCGAACTAAAAATATCAGAGAGGTTTTCGATAGAACTTCAAATTTCAATAAAATTTCGAACCGAACTTAAAACGAACTTGGGCGTAACTTAAGGGATGATTATCGAAAAAACGTTAAGCCTGGACAACTCATAAATCTATAAAGGTTTAAACGTGTGTGGTTTAAATTGGGTTTTGATTGATCGCCATTGACGTTTCGAAAAAACTGTTAAAATATGATTTGCCCTAAAAAATATTGAAAATATTGCTAACTCTATGGAATTCTAATTTAATTGAGTTGTGTCAAATCTGGACCGCCTCTCCAACAAGCAGTCATGTGAATGTAATCTTGTATCCGAGCACATGAGTTATTTTAAGTCTGGACCGGCACCTCCACCAAGAAAGTTTGTAAATTGTGGACCGGCACCTCCACCATCCAAAATTATTATTTTTTATTTTGTATACGATAATTGGGTTTCCTACCCTTTTTTGACAGTCGGATACTCAATCAGACCCAAAATTTTGCGTACACGCACACCACTAAAACTTTTTTTCGAACAATAACTTTTTTCAGACTCAAGCTTGGTTTGAACTTTTTTTAAGTTCGAATTCGGATCCAAATTTTTCGCACTACCCTAATAAACAGCTGCCTCTCCCTTTTGTGTAGATGCCTTAAATAGATGTTCATGTAGTTAGTTAATAGAAAATACCGTTTTACGTACCAAAAACGTGTGTCTGTTGACCACTTATGTGTCAGCAAAAGCTTACAACAAATTCAGACTATAATATCTATACCCAAAGAAATGTATTATCCTTAATCTAGTTTGAAGAATGTGTTTTTTTTTTTTTTTTTTAAATCTATGTTATAAACAGCAAAACTATTTAAAAAATGGACGATTGCATATTTGAAGAAATGAAGCTGTTACTTCGCGTTAAAACTCCGGGAAGTTTTGAGAGAAAGAAAAATAGGCACAAGCTGCTATAAAGAACGCGCTGTTTTTTATAGCCGTGGAATATTATATGTCGCCAGCATTTCGACATTTCTCTCTTTCGTGTAAATGTCCATTAAGGGAAACACGCTTGATACAAACGGGCGGGGGTGGGGGTGGATAGAGTGGGGATCTTTACAGTCAAACACCACCACGGAATCGCAGCTAGAGAGCAATATACTTTTATTACTATCACGACCTTCTACCACATACGACCACATACGGCTATATGAAAACATTCCACCTAAGAATTAAATGCTTCCCGTTGTCTAACTTAACAATTTTGTTTATTCTCTAATTTACATGATGATCAATAATATTATCCACGTTAATTGATTAATGTGAGTGCCACGCATTATAAAGGCCAGTGAAATATAACGCTTTAATAAATTCAATTAACCGTATGTTTAGAATGTCACTGACGGTTGCCGCAGGGAGTAACCTGTCTCCCTTTACATTTCACTCACAAATCGTATGCCGAACAACAATAACATGCGTGGCTTCTGCTATTTGTAACATTATATGTTTCAAAAGTGACTGGCTAGGGTTTGTGCTAATTACCTGAGATTTACGGTTAACAACATCCTTACCAGAAACGCAATGTTGTGAAAACGCTCAAGAACGAGCCTATAACACATCGAAATGACTGAAATAAATGGATGAGCGTAGCGAGCGAAGCGAAGATTCCATTTCACTACACTGGAGAAAAAAATCCGGAATGTTTTTCTTTTTCTTTTGTGTGTTTGTCCACACGATTCCGGCTAAACCGATACTCCAATTGCGATGAAATTTTATGGAGGCGTTCGAAATCTCTGAACTTAGAACTGCCACGTTTTTGAGCGCAATCGAAAAATTATTTCTCATTAAAATCGCAATTTTACGCTTTTTTCGTTTAAAAAAAATTCTTCGACTTATAACACTACATGCTTTATCCGATTGTAATGATATTTTCACAGAACCTCAATGTTATGAATTTATACATTTGTGTAAAATTTGAGTGCAATCGAAAAATAATATCTCATGAAAATAGCAAATTTAAACATTTTTTTGTTTAAAAAATCATACGCTCATCCAACAACGCGCCTGAAAAAGCGTTAGCGAAGCTTCCTAATTACATATTTAAGTAAACAGCATCTGGAAATATAAAATAACAGATTTGCGAGCTTGGAAACGAGTTCGTTTCCATCAGACTCGCTTAATTGACGTTAATGCTATTTACTATATTAACCACTTTCCATGTATGGAAACACTGGCGTACTAACAAGTCGTCACTACCGTCATATCGTAATTCCTACTCATGAAACGAAACCTATTTTCGAATCCCAACCATTTAATCATATTTTATCACCAAAGTTACCATGAGAAAGTAAATGTTGTTCTTTCGTTGCTAATAAACTTAAAAATATAATTCCCACATGGAAGTTTTTATTAATATTTTATACAGGCCCATTAAACAAGAGCAAAATTATACATTATAGTATATAACAACACGGTATATACGCATGGGAATGCCCACACTAATAAAATACGTGTGCAAATGTAGAGTTGAAAACTAACATTTATTACCCAAACCCTAATGACATGCGCGTTTAGATGTACGCCTACCAACGTTTCAAAACAGAATTTGTTTAAGTGTGTTTATTTAACACTAGGGTATTCACGGTAGCCTTTTAGTCTGAAGAGACTAATAAAAGAGTGCGCGGCTCGTGAAAATAACATAGCAAAGAGACAGTTATGCAAATAATTTCAAGAAGAAAATGAATAGTCGTTAATCATTTGGAGGCTGGCTGTCGGCACCTAACGTTAAACGACAAGAAGAGTCGAAGTAAAACTAGTTGGTGAAGAGAGACGCTGATGGTGGTGGTGACTTGAGACGGACTCGATGATTGATCATCAAACCAGAGTCAGTGACACTCGTGGAAAACAATATGTAAATGATACTACACACAGCCTGCATAACGCATACATACTTTTTAGGCCTATTTACCATTCGATTAAAGGGGCTATTACCCCAAAAAATTATCTTTTACCTCATAATCTATAGCATAAACTACACTAAATTGACCGTTAAAAAATAATATCTTGGAACTGTGATTTTACACGAATTTTTCAATTTTTTTTATCCAGAAATTTGCAAAAATTGGCGTTTTGGGATTTTTTTTATAAATCGGCTTTAACCTGCCTCTGTTTTGTTTCACATAGATACTAGAGCATCGTAACAATCGAAAATGGCCCTTTATAACATCGTGTCTTGAAACTGTGCACAAATGTACTCAGAAACACGCAAAAATAATATGCATTCCAAAATCACACCTCTTCTTGGTTATCAGCATATTTTGACCGAACCACTTGTCCAAATTACAAAACAAAATAAAGAGAATTGACAGAAAAGGCTGTAGAGTACGTCAATAACGGCCAATATATTTTTGGATCAAAATCCTACAAGGTCACTGGGCATAAAGATCGTCCCCACGTAATTTCTTATGGGATATTTTTTGCCGATGGGACCTAGCAAGTTAGCAACTATAGTTAGCCGGAATTATTTTTTTTAGTTTTGAGGGTGAATACCCCTTTAAACAAATTATATCCAATTTTCACAGTTTCAAAACTAGTTTTTTGTTTGTGAAGCAAATTTAACACATACCAATTTGGTTTGAATTATGTTTGTTATACCTTTTTTAATAAAGTTGTAGCTAGAGCAGATAATAGCTCTCCTCGTACAAAATGTAGCACAAACAAACTACTACTTATGAAATGTTACACAAGGATATTTTGTTATCCATGATAAATTACGACAGACCCATAAAATATTAAGTTTATGTTGTTCACATAATAATGTATTTCAAATGTGTTCATTACGATAACGATTTTGAAAACTATTTTAGTGCTATCAATATAACATTTTATTGCTGACCTGACGACTGGAGTTCTTCATATAAAAACAACTGGAACATAACGTAATAAACTTTACCGTCCAAACTAAAATTAATATTTATTTATTTCTAAAGCAATCGTGTGAATGTAGGTGGAACCTAAAACGAATAATTCTTTGGAAATTTTAAAATTTTAACTAATTGCTACGTGCGTAAAAAATAGTAACATGATCACTAAATGCGGAGTAGAATATTAACTAAGCACATAATAATAAAGTGTCTTGTTTCACCTAAATAACCTTCACATAAGCAGGTCAAGGTGGAAAACAAATAACTACAAAATTAGATAGAGGACCACTCAAACAAAGCGCACAACTAAATCAAACAAAATAAATCAAGCGCCATTTACATTAATCCACGGATTGGTTGCTGAGCACGCGCAAAAGTGATGCGAGCCGAGGAAATGAGTTTGCGAACGAAACAGATCCAACATCCAGACACTTCACTTTTGATTAAGACTAAATTGGTTGGGTTCAGTTTTACGATGCTGCCAATAAAAACAGCCGCGGGAATAATTGGTGCGTGACAACATTGATATTCCGCGCTCGTGTTGCGGCCGACGAGAAGATGGACAAGAGACAAGACCCAGGATTGCGCGGGGGCGGAGTGACCGAACTCAGGGCCCAGGGGGCGCGACAAGGTCCGGTGAATTCCTAGCTAACGCTACTGCGCACTCTGTATTGGCTAGTGACGGAACGTTATTCATAAATAAGCCTCAGATACAAACCATCATACAGCACTTTTAAAACGTTCCTACGCACCTGAGTTCAATCTCCCTGGTCGGGAAAGATTTTGTAATTTCTGGATTGTATTTTTAAAATTATTGAACATGTTTTGAAATGCATATAACACAATGCAGTCTATCATCTGTGACAATACTACGGAAAACATAGCAAGTACGAAATACGTGTAAAGATTGCAAGGTTTACTCAATCTCCCAGCTCTATTTGGGAGTACTTTAAGCGTGAAAGATTCAATATACCTTGGTCACTGCATAAAACTTTCACAGCCAGGACAAAAAGCAAACATATTTTTTTCCAAAACTAAAACCATTGTCGTTTTTATAATTTCTACACAACACATTGGCAGCCTATTTTTCAATTTATTATGGTATAAAAACTTAATATAAAATTTAAAATTATATTTTTGTCATGTTGTATGTGGCAACATGCAGTATTATCTAGGCCTACACATTGACTGCATATCTTTCTATGTAGGTCAGGAAAATGTTCATGAAAATTCCCATCACTTGTCTTGGCACCCCAGACTCTAGACTATAAGTTTATATACGTTTTATCGATACGCTACATACAACATTTATTCCCGGGTCATGTAGCTATTGAAGCCTAAGTATAATATACAAGAATGTTTTCGCTTCAGATATTCGTATCTGCTTGTAGCGTACCGTCATTTAATTCCCATAACCTCTCTGTATATAGTGCACCTAAATAAAACAATGCAATCAAAGTGGGTCCTCTCTTTGAAATGTCTGCAGACGACACTCAAGTGTAATACACAAAGCGGAGCAGCAGCTCAGAATACGAAATGCTGGAAACTAGGACATCCGACTATACGGGATAGCGAGGAATCTCGTAATAGCAATTCCCCCTGTCAATAGACGAAGTCAGAGTGGAAGTCGCAAAGAACCAAAGTAGCTCTCGTCGACTTCGTTTCAGCGATTCCAATCTATTATTATTATTATTATTATTTTATTTTAGAAATTGTACAGATAATCGAATATAAAGATGTACAACTCATAGAAAGTTAGAAAGGCCATGAGGCCCCAGTCACAAAGTGTCTAACTTACTACTTAGTTATACGTCTTAAAACCACACTATAAATACAATAGAAATAAATTAACAAATAACAAAATTAGATGGTAAAAGGTGACAAATGACAGTAAACAATAGCTAGTAAAGGTCTGTGAACAATGATGTATGTTACAAATATATAAATGAGATAGTGAAAGGTGAATAAATATGTGTGAACAATTGACAGGACAATCTATGACTCACACACACGGTTGAAGCGCCCTTTTGAATTGAAAAAATGGTAAAATCCTTTCTATCATCATGCAACAAACCAAATTAGTATTAGAGCAGAACGAGACTCTCCCCCCCCCCCTCCCCCAACTATAATCGAAAACTTATAAATTACACAATTCTTGTTCGAATCCGAGTCATCCCTTTGGTTCTGGTGAGAGTGATTGCGAAGAGCAAGAGCGGAAAGACGGAAGTTCCCATGATTGCACCCATGCAGACACAGTGCTGACATTGTACTAAAAATACCCCATCTCGCTTGTCGCCTGATGCATTCCACTGCCCGTGTAATCGCTCGTGACGGGCATTCTGTGCGGCGGCGGTGCGTGCCACCATGCATGTATACTAGGGTTGTGCGAACCCACTATTTTTACTTCGAACTCAAACTAGAACTTTCATTATTTTGAAAATCGAACTTCGAACTTCACAAAAATTTCGAACCCAACCGAACTCGAAATCAACTGAAAGGTATATCAAACCGTCATATTGGTAAAATAGTGATAAGTCTGGACCGGCACCTCCACCAAAAAAGTATGTATATTCTGGACCGGCACCTCCACCATCTAATTGTTTTGTCTATAAATTTGTACCTGTAAACTGAGAACCATTTCTTGACTTGTCAAACAATGTGACCGCACACCACCACAAATTAGTAAAAACATTTTTTTTTCGAACTTCGAACTTTTTTTCGAACTTGAACTTACAAAAAGTTCGAGTTCTAGTTCGAATTGTCACGTGGTAGATGTACGATGTTTACGTGATCTAGCCACAAGTCAGGGTTAGCAACAACACGGATTATTTACACACAGAAAACATCCCATTGAAATTAGACCCTATTGAGTATACATTCGTAAAATTGTAACGTGTAGGCCTATTTAGTATTTTTACACTAAGGTTGACTAAGTGGTTCAGCCTTCAAAATACTTCCAACCTAGTATAATTTGTTTTCAGTGTTTACTCGAAATATAATCAGAATACGACTTCTGATTGATACGTGGTATTTTTTATGGCACTGCCTTTTAACAAGGATGTTGTAGTTGCAGAATATTTTGAGTGAACAAGCGGTAAGGGGGAAGTGGCTAGCCCCAACATTTTTTGAAGATTATTCATGACCCGACACCACCATTATTTTGGATGCGAGAACAAACGTTGACCTTTCGTGGTAAGCGCTACCCGGCACCGCCACCAAAACCTTTTTATACGCTGTTGTACAGCCCTCAAACGGATTTCTTACAAGTCTTAACAGTAAAACTATTATACAATACTATTAACACAAGTTCATTGTTTGTTGATAAACAAACCAGGCCCACTAAAAAGTAATATTTGTCGAACGTCCTCTGCCAATGTATCAATGTTTGTTTTTACAAGGATTTTTATAACCTTTACTTTTAAAACTTGTAGGCATCCACTAACATTGTGTAACATCAATTCAGGTTTCTTGTACAAACATGATGCCCAACACAAAAACAATACGGCACCTAGAGCGACGCTTGCTAAATATGAAAATAGCTAACAATAATTGCAACGATTAAATTAAAACGACATAAAATTACTTTGTATCATATTTTGGGGTTACTGCATGATGTAGTGGGCAAGTAACAATTAGTGAAGAAAGGTACTACAGTACTTGTAAATTAAACGCCATTGAATTTAATTAAGATATAAGGTCGTAACTGATGAACCTAGAGCGTCTCAACTCTCAACTATACATAGTTACGTGTCACAATCTTGATCCCCAAAACTAATTGCACGTTTGTTCTCATAGCTTGTTAATTTCTCCTTCCATTAATTATAAGAATCTTTCTCTTTCCCCATTAATAAATCGGTGATTGACGGTTAATCTTTAAAGTTAATTGAGTGTTTCAAAACAAAGTGGCGTGTGTCCTAGATGCAGCTACTGCACGCAGCTCCTGACACTCAATTAACACGGTGAGAACTACCTATAGATACAAGAGAGGGGGAGGGTTGGTATCGTTGCCTGACAGTTAAAACATTGCATAACGCATAAACACGTACAGTATAATCCCACTCGCAATTGACAAGATGATCTTTATGAAATTTACTAATACACGTATAGATGCCCTATCTTGCCCATGTTATTTGTCTTAAAAAACTCTAGCAAAAAATCTGACTGATAAACGAATAAAGATAGGCCTAGTGAGTTAAACTTTACACGCAAGGATCTTAATTAAGTTTACATCTATGCTTGTGTGCCCTCTAGAAAGTTATTTATACAGTTTCCTAAAAAATACACCAATTATACGCAAAATATTGTCAAAACTGCAATTTTGTTAAAATCTGTATCAAAACGCATTCAAAATAACTTAAAATTGAATAGCGTACTTGTATAGATGTATAACTTTCCTTTAAAATCCAGCGTTTATCTTTATACTTGAGTCTGCTCTCTATTAGTTTCCCGTTAGGGCAATGTTTTGTGCCCAATTCTGGCAGGGAAGTGCCCTCTTAAAATAGATGCTTAAAGTTTTAAAACGCTAAAATGAGTAGTTTTTTGGTGTGAAGTTAAGCGAAACTTAAGTGTCTAGTGCAAACAATGTTTGAAACTAGGAACAATAGCTCGTTCCTAACTATAAATTAAACTTTTAATTAATTTTAATTGAATACAAATGTCGCAGTTTTTCATTCGAAGTGCAAAGCAGGAAACTGCATTACGGTTTTAAAATGTAATAGGGGTGGAATTCCGAACATGCACTATCAAGTGTTACTAATGGCGTTTATAGTGCGCACCGAATCACCACTTGTCTTTTCATTGGTTCATTGGTAGTCTTGTTAATAAGGTGGAGGTCGACAACAATGACATCCTACAGTCGCCGAGTGCATGCCAATGGAGAACGCCAATACACAAATTTAAAAACTAATTTGTTTGGCCAGATAAAAATTTAATACGCACAACCCAAATAAAAATACTATTCAATATTAAAACTTAAAATAGTTTCAAACTAATATAATATAATATATTATATAACAATTGGCATATATATGCGACAAAAAATGGACTAGACCTTCCAATATTTTAATTATTTCAACGCATAGCCAGCCTACAGAGGCATATTTTATTTTAGACTTTGCAATGCAAGGCGTTAACTTGTTCACGCATAACGAACGCATAATGTACATTCTTGAAACCATGAGCAGAAAGTGTAAGTGCAAATTGTTATATAATATAATATACTTTATAATATACTTTAGGCATAGTGGAGAGTTTATACAAAAGTTAAAAACTAGACCAATAACCATTGTTATGTTGCATTGTAGTATAAATCTATTCCCAAACCGTGTTTACATAGAAACAGGATAAATTATTTTAGAACTTGTCTTCAGGTGGAGAAGCTATATAATTTCCATGCGAGGAACTGACAATAAACCCCTGATAACACCTGCAGAAGACGATGAAACAGGTGAGCCGATATTGGAATTTTCTTATTCAAATACACAGCAGCTACATAAGGGATAGGGTATTCAAAGCTTTATGGATATTTAGGTCCGGCCATAACAAAAATATTGTAAATACAAACCCCAGTTTCACCACCAGCAGTTATGTAGGGCACAGAAATATAATAGTATACATTATTGATGGGCGCATCAGAGATTTCATTGACAAAATCAGTTTGGTTTCCTCTCGCCTTGTGGTATAGCCACAAACCTAATTTTCTAGAAGTCAACGTAAGCCACGTTACTGTAGGCGAGCCACTTCAAATGTAGGTTCTAGTATAAGTATATTATGTAGAAGCCTAAACATATACGCTCTTAGTTTTAGTACACGTTTATTGGCAATCTCCCAATGTCAGCTGTTTGTACAAACAAACAAAAGCAAACAATGCATCCCATAGCATTCTCTGCTTTCCGATGTCGAATAAAAATAGCAACATATAATTCTGATTATAGGAACGAAAAGAGATTACCAATTATTTCATTTTCACGTAAAAAAAAATTATCGATACGACTTGCAAAAATATACCAAACTTCCCACGGTAGAAATATATTGTTTTTCCTGTGGAGAAAATAAAATTATTTATAACAATTAGAAAAAAAACACTTACCCATCGTCAAAAGATGCTGTGGTAGTCCTTTTCGTCGATGATTGCAGCAGAAGCGACGTGTATTGTGTAATCAACATGACGTAACGAAACACTGGGGGTTTGTTTTTGCTTGACACTAACTTCACTTCGACAGCGCTCACAAATACTCCACACGCATCATGGCCGTGTTATACAAGACAAACAAACCGTAACGTACGTCCCATGCAGTAGCGGTGTGAAATGAGATACGAACAGTGTTTGAAATAGCCACTTAGGAACGGGGACGTCACAATGCTATTTCCTCGGCGCAAATGCCTCGTTGAACTTGGCAGAGAGTGCGAGAGTTCCAACAAGCCACGACCGACATCGTTCACCGTGGTCAGGTCGGGGCAGGACGGAAATATCTAGTGACGACACAATTCACTTCTATGACGTATTACTAGAAACAGACAGAAATAGGAGCCTAAAATATGCACTTTTGCTTCAAATTATTATTATCGGTGCGACTCTATTCATTTAATTTTATGTGTTGCGACTTGCGATTTAAAAAAAAGTATATAGTATGAACCTAGTATAAATTGTTCATACAACGGGCCGCGAAAACCTACAACAATCTATATATATATATATATTTCCCATTATGTAATAGTTATTTTGTGTATCGTCGATAATTTTCCTACATGGATTTACATTGCATTTAATTTATATTGGGTTGTCGTCATCGTAATTGACGCTTTCCTAACTAGGTTTACACCTTAAAACACGGCTAGTTGTCCAAGGCATCATACTCGCATGACGAGAAACATGATACATGATCTGCACCTAAAATATTGTAATACTATGCAGTTGCAGCAATTGATCGAGTTAATTTATAGTTTACTAGGAAAGTTTCTAATCGAAATGTTGAAAGTATTCAAGGTAACACCTATACGGCTCGAATCACTATCAAGCGAACTAGAATGTTTTCGGTGTGAAATCAACACAATCCAAACAAAAGCCACTATTTACATTATCCCAGCTAACATGCCTCGTGTGTGTTGGTGGTGACTGGTGATAAGCAGGAGGTAACGAACTTGTCGGTATTTTTATATTCTTATCAACGACAAGTGTTTCTAGAGCGTCTCTTATGTCTTGCAACACTCTCGTTATATTTAGATGTGAACTGCACTTTACAAAAGCCATATTATACGCGTTACTTCCGGCTCATCCAGTTACACTGCCATCATGTAAGAAATAGTATCTTTACATTTGATCTGCAAACGGTGAAAGATAGCACGAATAAATAGCACTTCTACAAAACAGCGAATGCATTATGAAGATGAGCAAGTTGCTTATCTCGGTCGAAAAAAACAATTCGAGTACAAAGTAGGTCAGTGCACTTAAATTAATTACGTTATTAATAATTTAACTAGCATAGATGAATAACAAACGCGATACTAAATGCAGACTTCAAATGAGGTATGCTCACACTGTATTAAACATCGTTTTATATATTTTTTTAAATTTTAAAATAATTTCACATTTCTTCTTTCATTATTGTAAAATTATAATAAATTATTATTTTCACAATCTGATTGAAACAAAGCTTTGTCGCAATGCGAGTGTAGGCGAGCGACTACTCTTCAGTCCCCAGGTAACCGGCCTAGGTATAATCCCTCCGGCAATGTGATATCTCAGTTGATGCTGAGTCCTCTAAGCCGGAGAGTGGAACGGAGGTGTTTAATGTTTCAATTAGTTTAATTGCAATAGGTTGAAAGTTGGGCCTGGTTGAACTTGGTTTAAAGCTTGCCCCCGCACTCCATTAAATCCATTACGGAATAGGAAATTAACGTTGTAAACTGTGTGGACGGAAGACCGTCATCAAAGCACACACTATAGAATGTCCTCCACACAGAACATAACCACACACTGAAACGTGAACCAGTTCGGTTGTACATAGAGCAAGAACCGTTCTTGCAACGCGAACATCTTAGTTGATTATTTAAATTTTAGTGAGTTTTTTGTTTTTGTTTAACCAAATACAAGAAAACGCTTCGTGGCATATTGCACTGTATGCTGCAGTAGGAAGTTCAAATTTTCATTATTTCAATTTAAAATCAAACTTACAAGTACAATAATGTAAACCTCATACGTTCAAAAACATATAAAAGAATGCAAAAGAAAACAACGTAAGAAACGTAACGTAACGTAAGAAATGTGTTTTCTTGTGTGAGGGCAGCATGACTGATAGGTTTTTATAGCATGGGCCTAATATAGATTTGTCATCCCAATTTTTTCCCATTGTATTTTAATTTTTGGTGCGATGGGGTACAAAATGACCTATCCGGTTGCAGTGCCCAAAAATAAAATCGACGTATTACAAAATCATATTAACATATCCACCAATGCGGTATACTTTGCTTTTGGCAATTCAGGAATGGTAAAAGTCTAGATGAGTTCCGGCTCTGAAGGGCAGACGGGAGGCAATAGTAGTATTACAACTCTCACTTACGCAAGGCTTGGTTACACATGCAGGCGCACAGACACGGTAATTACACTACACAGCCTAGCCTAGTCTGCCTAGGTTGCTAATCAATGCAATTATCATCTCGCTACAGCCGACGTGAAGATGCTACACTGGTGGTCACTGACCCCTGAGATAATAGGACTCGCAGTCCGGTCCCTTCCAAGAATAACACGTTGGTAAAGAAACCTAGGATACAACATATCGCAGTAGGCCTACACTAATCTGAATTGTACAGTACTGATTTTCTGCGTTTGAATAAAATGTTGGGGATAATTAACTAACTAAATTAATACATTTGGGAAATAGTGGCTACTGGCTTACAAGAAGAACTCAATTATAGGCCTACTCTGAGCTATGGTCAAGTTGAGAATTTGTAGAATAATTTGTATGTTATGGTTGTTATAGTTTCTAACTTATTTTGAATACTCAACCTAAGAGCTTACGATAATATTTTTTAAATTAAAACCTATATTTTTTAGAAAAGTGAAGAAGGAAAGTACTAGTAGGAACAATTACGTGCAAATCAATATTCAACTATTTACTAAAATGTAGGACAGTAGGACGCCACCTTATTATAATCAAATCGTATGATGCATGCCTTGAATGCATAAAATCATATTGAGGTACCGTGGCCGTGCTCTAAAAAGGGCTTGGTTACCCTGGCCGACCTGTACCGTCATGGCACAAGTAAACTAAAAAACAAACTATAAGCACCGGTCACCTTGTCCATGAACTGCAACAACGGTCAACCCTTGAAAACGCCTATGTTAATAACCTGCATACACAATTTTAATTGCTATGCATTGTTTTGCGAGAGATCTTTACTCCCATGGTAAGAAAATAATATATATTATTACGAAGACGATTGTTACAATGGTCAAGAGCGAGATAATGAGCTTAATCTTGTGTGTGATTACGTGTTTTAGCTGGGGTTGGCGACACAAGCTTAGACTCGCATGTGTACACACACGCCCCCCCCCCCCCATTCACCTCGAGCAAGGCGTCAAGTACATGTGTGCGCGGCGGGGAGGATGACTGATGAGGGCGTCTCGACGCCGCCAGCGCTAATACTCTAATCCTGTAATCGTCCACTGATGAGCAGCTATTAATTATTTAGCGTTTCGGCGCCTGCTAAAAACGATTCATGTGTTGCGATACACGGCGATCTGAACGCAGAAGGCGACTTCAACGTGTGTGTGCGTGAATGTATTTAGCGGACTTGCAATGCAGGGAGGGTCAGACTTTGAGTTTGAGCCTTTCAAATTGCCTAAGTACCCTACACAAAACTGCCAGGTAGACCTACTATGTTGTAGAATGAAGATCAAACAATATATTTATTGTGAATAATCGACCATAAAATTTGCACGACAAAGGTCAATTTTGTAAATTTTTCACAAAATAGAAAAAGGCAAAAATCAAACAAATTTTGTACCGTTTACCAACAGTCAGTTTTAGATAAGCGTGTGACATGTCGATATAGGATGGTCTGTCATTGTCGCTTCCGTAGTATTTGTGCAAAGCTTCAAACAACTGCTGTGATGAAAGTCAGCCGAGCGTACAGAAAGGTCACGTGTTACAGCAACAACAGGTGAGGGTATCTGCATCATGTTTGTATCTGTCTACGACAAATCGCGCGTTCATCAAGGTCCGAAACATTGTCCAAGATCAGAAACAAAGTTTCGTGGGAGACCATCGGCAATTAATTCTTCAATTCTGCCCAATAGTTTGCTAATGTGCTACAGTTTTCGTTTTTCCAGTCGCTCAATTGCTGCTCAAACGATTGTCTGTAAATGATCCCCTTTATCCCTAGACACCGGCGTATCATCTTTACCCCAAACCCCCTTTATCGGGCAAGCGCCCCTCGATGCCCAATCAGCTGTTCGGCCCCATTAGACACTTGAAGGAGGCACAACCTAATTGTTAACTCTTCCGAACCCTTGGATTCATTACGCAATAATAAAAATTAATGTAACGTATACATGCTGTATATTTTTCACGTTATATAGCTTACAATTTAAAATGATGATGATGATTTTTATTTTACACAAGGCCTGCATTTTTACAATTTAATGTGTTGAAAACCAGGGTATTTTAGACCAACTGCCCGGGGGTTTGAGTCCCGTCAAGGGCGATTTTTTCAAAAATTATCTTCATTTTTTTAAAACTATTTACTATATCATAAAGAAAGCTCGGAATTAAGCTAACTAAAAGAAATGTGAATCAGAAATCAAAGTATAGCAGCATGGTGCGAATTGACGGGGGGGTCGGTGGGATTACCCCCCCCCCCCCCCCCCTCTGGTAATTCACCCCGGCTCTTTTTTTATGAAAGGTCCCTCCGGGGATGGAAAAATCCCCCCCTTTGGGTTTCCCATCTTATCTCATAACATATCAAGTGATTTATCTCGAAATTTTTTAAAAAATAATGCGTAAATTTTACAAAATTCCCTTCAAAATAATTCCCAGATCGTTTTTAATGCCACCGAGGGCAATAATACCCCCAAATTTTTTTCCTCAGACGCTTCTTAGGCCATTTCGAGGGCAATATACTCCCAAAAAAATTTTCCCCCTCCGGCGCGGGGCTTCCCCCCAGACCCCTAGCAGTCCCACAAATACTAGAGGGCCCTACTAACCATCAATTCGCACCCTGGTTTACCCAAATTTTTAAAATCTCTCCCAAGAAAAAGGAATTTTATCGGTCAGCAAGACTCCTGTTTGTTATCTTTGTTCATCTCATCTGTTGTCATAATATAAAAATTAATTTATCTTAGTCCACATGAACTGAACTGTAGAAGATATGACACCCAAAATACCTTTAGTGAACAAGGTGTTAAAATCCACACCACTGACGCCACATAATAATTCACGCGTTGAGAATATATTTAGATCTAATTAACTGATTCAATCAAGATATTTCTTTCTAATGGTAAACGATCGAGATTTAGTCAATTCACTTACAAGTTTTTTAGTCCTAACGCAAACAAAGTACACATTATATGGACAGGCCTGGGTTCAATCCCCGGTGCGGTATAAAAACACTCGTATACGGTACGTGCTAAGCCAAGGTATCACATGCACACGTAATAGTCGACGTGACCGCGGCGCGTAGGAATAAAAACACTCACTCGCGCAGTCGCCTGACTGGTTCACAGCTCGGCTGGCACTCGACTGAGTCAGTTGACTGACTGACTGGCCGGCCTAACTAACCTGATCTCCTACACACGACGCGGTACTAGCAGGCTCAAGAACATCACGTAAGTGTGTATGTATGTGTGGACACGCGAAGACACCAAGTTAGATAGACGACTTATTATTTGTATCACCTCAGTACCTCGACTACCTTTTATCATCAAGACTTTCAATACAAATTAGAGACAAAAATAGTTGATCAGTATTTTTACGCTTTAGAGATGTGTAAAAATAGTATTGGGAGTTGGGACTCAGAATTTAGCATTCTCGTATTCAATTTAGAGTCAATTTACCATTACCAAACAAATATTTTCTCCCCCCACCCCACACAACAATCTTATGGCGTTGTCTAACTAAACCAACAAAGAATTTATGTTATTCCATTCCATACAAAATGTAAGAGTTGAAATATTTTTAAAAGCCAAAGGTAAATCCAATTTTTTAGTAAAAATAGCGTTTTGTATAGCGTATTCAGAAATCAAGTTTACAATGAATTAGCATCTGAAGAACTAAACGGCAATTTCACACATCTAACTTACCTACACAGTGAGGTAAGGTAATGTTATGAACGCGAGGTCATGCAAGGAGCAGGGGATATAAAATCGCTCCAGCACTGTTTACAAAATATATTTTTATGTCCGAAATTATCGTATTTTGCAGATAATTCATTAAAATTAAAATCAGTTGAATATTACGGCAATCTTCTTTTTGTCAGTTTTTAAAAACAGTTCTGATACTATTTTGAAAAAATTTGTTTTTAAAAAAAAGTTTTGTACGATAGAAGAATTTAGAGAACAAAAAAAATTTTAATTTTTCTTTGACACTGAGTTTAGTCTTGCCCCCCCCCCCCCAAAAAAAAAAAGTCCCTGAACGAATGTGCTCATGCCCAGTCCCAGAAAAATTTCGGCCAGGTACATTACCGGTGAGGGGATGAGAATCGATCCTATATTACCTTTCAAATATAATTGCCTCATACGTATTAAATTTAAACTATATCCGTGGCTCTAGTGTGTGTGGCTTGTTCTCTCAGCATCAGCAGATCGGTAGTAGAGAAGGGGTATCCTTTTTATTCCAATCAAAAGGGCACAAATTAGAAAAAGGGTACCCATAAGATGATTAAAAAAAACTAACCATTGTATTGTTATTAATAGTTAAATGAAACTCTTAATTTAGTGTAACGTAAATAATAGACCAATTTAGGGAAGACAATTCCTGCAATTGTGGCCACTTATTGTCTGGCGGGTATCGTGGGTACAAACCTAAACGCGATAATTGATAATAATACTTTAAGTTGCAAATTGTTTTGCTAATTAGCGTTTATAATGTGAGAGAATGAATGAATAGAAACAGACGAATTGTTTTGTTTTAATGTATGTAAATCGGTAATCGGAGCTTTCCAATTCATCCATCCTATTTCGTATCACAAAATATTATCACACGGTATAATAGGAAAATAACCCGTCATTGAACTTTGCACTATGTTGTCTCAAGGACGAAAAAAAGAATTTAACCCCTCGAAAGAAAAGTGTCTCATTTTCTCTTTTTTGTATTTTTTCAAAACCCTTTTGTGGGAAAAAATTTTTCGCAGGCGGCCTTTTTTAAGGGTTTCCAATTTAAGGGAAAATTGCGACATTTTTTCCTATGGGTAGGATGGGGGTTTCACGATTGATCTTTTTTTAATTTCTGTTTGAATTTTTGTATGGTGAGAACATGAATAATAATGAAAAAATGGCGCACATTGTTCCAAAATATACTCATTTCATATTCATTTTGTAAATGATCTGGCTATGGGCCAAATGAAACAGCAGTACGTTTCATGTTTATCCTCCGCGGATGGTTGTGTTTTAAGGGAGCGGTAGAGGGGAGGGGGCGCAGTTCCAAGTTTTAATTTAATTTTAAATACATATCAAAACAAAAAGTTAATTGCCCCACAAAGAAGTTCTGCGCCAACATAAATATAAAATCTGCATGAACGACACTTTCATATAAAAAAAAACAAAGCGGCGACACAACCATATAAAACTTTCGATTTCTGTCTGCGTACATTCCGTATGTCGGGGAATCTAACGACTGTTCGTCATGCAAGCCTGCCCACACAACACAAGCTAGCCTATTAGCATATTCAACAAGTGTTTTTGCGAATGTTAGTAAACACAGGTGACGTCATCACATCAGACTCGCTAGGCGGACCAACTACTTCAGTCAGACTGGCCAGAGGGATAAAAAAACTACGCTCAACTCACACTCCCACTCGCACTCGCGGGGATTTTCCGCCCGGTATAAAAACAAACCCCACAAAAACTTTCCCGGTCCAGACCTAACGGCCGGGAAGACGGGGGCTTCGGTTCAGAAACAAATAACAATAAATTAATTAGAAAGAGTTTCGGAACCGGAAATAGAACAGAAGAAGGCTGTGGCTGTCTGTAACAATACGCCCACCACTTGAGATTACTCAGTGGCGTAGGAACATTTTTTTTAGTGGGGGGGTCACACTAAAGTTGTCAGGTTAGGGGGCAAACCGGGTCTGGGCAAAAACCCCAGCCCCGGGGGCTATTTCGCCCTAGGCGAATTTTTTTTAAAAAAGGGGCTCTTTATGGGGCCTAAAAAACGTTTTTCAGGCGACTTTTAATAGAAAAAGGGTTACATTTAAGCTAATATTGCATTGAAAATTTTATAATTGACTAAATCGGTCGCAGTCTGCTTGGGAGTGAAAACCACACACAAAAAAAAATGAATATTAGTCTAAAAAACATATGGTATGTCAGCTCGAAATCAGTCTCTTATAAATCTTTCTAAAAAATGTTTAAAAAAATCTTCCTTTTTTTTTGCAAGCCAAATGTAGATTTTAGATTTTTTTCTTTTTTGGACTGTAAATCCCAAAATTTACCCAACAAACTAACCCGGCTTGACCCCCCCCCCAGTGGGGGGGTCAAGCCAACAAGTGGGGGGGGAGTTTCCCCCCATCCCCCCCCGTTCCTACGCCCCTGAGATTACTTTATACGCTAGATGAGATCCCTGTTCTTACAAGTAAAACTGACCACCTGCAGTAGGCTACAGAACAAGGTTGGATATTTTATTGTCTAAATCTAAAACAATCAGCATGTGTATTATTTATATTTATTTTAATACATACACTCGAATGTCTGGAAAATTAATAATAAATACATCGCAATGCATCGTTCCCGATTGGTTTTAAATATTCTAGGCGCATCAAACTAGTACAAAATGAAGGATATAGATAATAGATCTCAGCGTCCGGCATTTGTTCAAATGGGAAAGGTAAGCGATTCTGCAATTCGGGCTTACAATCTCGAGTAATTTGAATTTTGAGTTTAATTTAGCGGTGAACATAAAATATTGCTCACGAAAGTTTTTCATTAAAAAAAACGGATTTTTCTTCGTAAGGGTCAATGTAAAATTCCTGTATCTCCGAAACGAGATTATTTCCTGCACTATAAAATTTAAGCGAATGTTTAAACTAAATGTGATCCGATCGCGTTGAGACACGAAGGAGTATCTTGTTGCTTATTCTAGTAATCATGTTGCATGTTGTTAGGAGATTGAACCTCTTCGTTTTTACTTTTCCTTGAAACATTGAGCAATACACAAAAAGCTTGCGTTTGTTCACATCCTCGAAAATACAATTATCAGGAGTTTAAAATCCACTCGAAGAGAGCCATAAATCATGTTATTAATAACAAATTGTAGGTTTTGAAGAAGGTGGGGTCTATTTAGTATATGGCCTTGAATTGCACCTTCCTGTCTTTTATAAGTGCCACTAAAACTGTTTCGTCTCTTGTATAAGAAAATATAATATCTATATACAATCAACAGTTCGTTAAACCAGTTTTGGGTGCAAGCGCCTGCAACTTGCTCAGAGTGATTAATGAGCTAGGTTCGATAAACATTTAAAACTTCGTTCAAAGACTACTTCAAATAAGTCGTATTTTGTTTTGAGATTTTTTTTTTAATTAGTAAGACATTTTGTGATATACTTCCGAGTGATGATAGTGAATAGTGACGTAGACATCGTGTTATTCTCCAAGTGATTGCGAATAACGTTGTAGTATTGGCATTCACATCACGACGCACGTGGGCACATGAAAACGACGCTTCCTTCCGCAAAGACCCTGTATACGCACTTTCCTAGAAGTGCATCACACAACAATGATTATTTTTATTATTATTTATTTTCACTAAAGCTTAGTAGGAAGGTTGGCAGAAAAGGGCAGTATCCCCCAAAGCACAAGGTGTCTGCAGCCTCTACACAACAAATTGTGATAATAAACAAGCTTATAAAACTTTAGAATATAGAAACATAAACAACATAAACAAAAACATAAGAAATAGAAGAGACAAATTAACAAAACAAACAATTCAATGAATTCATTAATATCAAAAAGCAATCTAATGTAGAAGACTTAATAGCTCTCTTGAAAGGCGACATGCCAAGTCCTTGTATTTCTTCAGATAGGGAGTAGTTCCAAATTCTGGCAGTTCGGCAGTAGAACCACTTATGTACGCGCTGGTTCGGGCAAATGGTGGCGTGATGGACTGGGCCTGGTGGACGTCTTGAATCCCAAAGGGTTCCAAGACACCCGATGGAATGGGTCGAGGTCACACAAGCCAGTCAACATCTTTTTGAAGAACAAACGTCCACTTGCTTCATGAGTTGTTCAATTGTGATAAGGCGACATTGACCACGACGTTTTAGAGGCACTAGGCTCTTTGTAACCCATAATATGTCTGGGGGAAACGATTTTGAATTCTTTCCAACTTGAACATATTTGTCCTTTGTTGTTGGATGCCACGCTGGTAGGCCATGAGTGATAATTGGCCTAACCAGCGCTAAGTATGCGGTGCGAAGGGTTTTTGGCTTGCCACCCTTTAGAGAGCGCGATACAAATCCTAAGTTTTAGACGCTCTGTTTCGCACATACTCCAATGTAGATTCCACCGCAGATCACAAGTAACAATTATTCCAAGTAGTTTGACCTTTTGGCAAACACGGTATTATATCTCCATTTATGCTATACACGATTTTTATGTGCCCGGTTCTTGATCGCGTGATTCGAAGTAACTGTGATTTTGCTAACATTAAGTGACATTTGGTTGTTTTCACACCAAACTTGGATACTTTTTTAGGTCATCTTGTAGAGCCTTTGCGTCTTCTGAAGTAGATATATTTCTGTACAGAGTTGTATCGTCAGCATATTTATTGGAAGATACTGGACGTAACAACATCTGGTAGGTCTATCATAAATATGGTAAAAAACAAAGGACCAAGTACAGATCCCTGCGGAACTCCAGAAGTAACGTCAATTAATGATGATGAGGCTCCATCATGCACTACACGTTGAGACCTGCCCTTTAAAAATGATGTAATCCAATTAAAAAGCTCACTTTGAATTCCATAATTGTGTAGCTTATGAAGAAGTCTCTCGTGTGGCACACTGTCAAATGCCTTACTCCAGTCCAATGCAATGCAGTCAATTTGCCTTGTCTTTCCTTGGTCAAGCGTATGCTGCCAGTCATCAATAGCCTTAGTCAAAATAGTTGTGCATGATCGACGAGGTAAAAAACCCCTGCTGGTTAGGCGGTATCAGATGTTCACTTCCAAGTGCGTTTTAAATGGCTGAAGTAACTAGACGCTCCCTTACCTTGCAAACCGTACTGGTAAGTGATATTGGCCTGTAGTTAGATACATCTGACCTATTCTTCGATTTGTAGACAGGCACAACGTTAGCTCTTTCCAATCGTTAGGAACAAACTCCGGACTCGTTTGACAAGTTAAACAGTGCAGTGAGGATGGAGCAAGCGAAGAAGCACACTGGTGAAGAATTGTAGTAGGGATTCCATCAGGGCCACTAGCCGCACCAGGACGAGTGTTTGGAAGTACTTGTCTCACCTCGTTGACTGAGAAAGAGAGTTTTGTAAGAGGCTTTTGAACTGACGGATTTCCTAGAAATTTTCGTACAGTTTTGTCGATAATGGAGTAAAGTTTTCTTGGAAATTTGAGTTAAATGCATTGGCAATTTCCTTTGCATCAGTTAAAAACTTTACCATTTGCTGAGAAGTGAGAAGGAGCTGCACTGCCACTCTTAGAACGAATAAATTTCCAGAGTCCTTTAGAATTGCCCCTAAGTTCCAAACATGTTGTTGCTGAGCATTTCGTATTGCTGTTTTCACTTGATTACGAAACTTTCTGTAAGAGCTCATAAATCATCAACTGGATCCTCTTCATTTGAAGAAGAGTTGCACGCTTTTTAATCAATTCAGGAAGATCCGAAGTAATCCCTGGTGCCGGCGTTGACCTTCATTATTACTTTTGGAATTGCACTTTCAACACAAATCCAAAACACGAACACAACTTTCCACTCGATTAACGTCATGCGCTGAGTTATATTGTAAAGGCGATCTATCGAAAAGATTCTAAGTAGCAGCCAATCAGCCTTTTTAGTTTCCATACAGATTTGTTATGGATTTGGTTCTAGGAAAAGTGAATTTTAGATTAGCGCTACTGCCAAATTGTCCACTCACACCTGGGGAATAAACTCGTTCTTTAATAATATTTGGGTCATGCACAGCAATAGGTCAATGATAGATCGCGAAGTATTGTTACTCGAGTAGGTTCCCCGGGGATGTTTGCGTGAAAAAAGGGGCTCGTGGAACGCAGATAAATAAGATTTGGCAGTACATCGTTAGGAATAGGGCTACAGAAACAAGTTATATCAGATTAAAATCCCACACCCAAAAATATTGCGTATACTTGGTACTAACTTGTCAAAACGGCATAAAGATTTTTGATTAGTCCTTGTCTAGTCTGCCAGTCGAATTAGGCGGCCTGTAAGCAGACCCAAGTAACAGTTTTTTATTTCCGCATGTTATCTCCACCCAATGAAATTTTGCATTAAGTGGGAGATAGTTCCAGGTACGTGCACCGGCTTAACTAAAGGTTGTGCTGCTAGAGAACTCACTCCTGATCGGGCATCTCGGTCCTTTTCCTAAATCCCCTAAAGACGTGGGCAAAATTTCCGGAACTCGTACACTTCATCGAGCCAAAGTTTCACGACGAATAACTGAGGGGTAAGCGCTTCAATCCAAGGGAGAATTATGGAGAGCGTTTCGATGTTTAAGAATACGAGGTTTAAAGATATAATTGTATACCAGAATTATTGATCCAAAAATCGCTTATTGGTTTCTTGGTTAGTTGAAGCGCATTCAGCATGAAAAATGAATCATTAAACTGGGCACTGTGCACTCCCAGCACATCCAATCTGTGTACCATTTTACTTTACGCGCCTGTGCAAGGATGGCAGTATTTTACGCAAAGTATTGGGAACGGTCTGTACATTCGATGGCCGCGTGCAGTTTCCTTATAGCCACACCAACACCATACACGGGGCGTGTGTACTACAAGCTAGTCATTCAGCTCGGCGCGCGCAATTGGTAGTATCTGGATTCTTGCTGGACACCTCAAGATGCCGAAAGGTACTCCTGCTAATTTGGCTTCGAAACTGCTTCTCTTTACTTTGCTACTATACCGTGTACACTTGGCTGTAATGATAGACTGTGAAGTGTGAACAATTGTTCACGATAATGCAATCTCAATGGTAGAGGAATCTTCTAGCAATTCACATCCAAATGGCGATTGGCAATTCATCAACATAATGAAAGTCAATCGCATTACATTTGATCAGTAATCGCTAAGAAACAAAATTATCATGTGGTTTTATAGCAGGAGAAAAAGTAACTGCCCCACACCAATTTTACCAATCACAGGGAATAATGGATAAGTGGCAGCTATTTTGAGAATTATTTACACTAAACATATATTATCTTGCCAAATTTGGCATATATTTTGTTTCTCGATTTGGTTAGTCGGGGAACACTCCCGTAGGTCGAATAGTTGAAAATCAATTTTGCTACGTTTATACGGGACAAAACATAGTAGCAATGACTGGCATGTTGTTTAAGATTATATATATAAAATATATAAATATGAAGCGTTTTTCTAACTGAACATTAGACGTCGTACGTGAAAGTTCGCTATCCTCCAATCCGATAGAAATATCCATGTGATTGAATTAAAAAATTGACATTTATTTAATAAATTATCGGTCGGTCTTGTTTTCTAAAACGAAAGACAGAGGTACGAGATACGTGCTTGCCTTGCCCTGCCTTTTGAAAGAAGGGTATTTTTCTAATCATGAACGTACTTCAGTATCATATTGGATCCTCAAGTCGTGCACGGCGCAGGCGCAGTTGAGTTGGTTCATGCTCGCAGTAGCTGAGTGCAAGGTGAAGCACTTTCCACTAGGAAGTTCCCCACATAACCTTCAATCACCCGCCAGACTGTTTCACAGTGCGATTAGCAACATGTCCAACGTGTGCACAAGTAGGTAGGCATTCAATTTATAAAAAGTCCAAAGTAAACTTGACAAATGTAATTTGTGATCTCTCCTCATTTATTATATTTTTGGTACCGTAGCTATAGTTTGTGATCAAATCAAGATAATAGATATATTATAATTTGTGCAGTTGAATATTATTGTCCTGTGTAAATCAATGTTTAATTAACATTTACAGAATTAAAAAAACAAGTTGGGTGTGTATATAACTGCCATCTTGAAGTTACCTTCGCCTGGTTTGGATCAATACAATACAATACAATACAATACAATACAATACAATACAATACAATACAATACAATACAATACAATACAATACAATACAATACAATACAATACAATACAATCTGTTTTATTTCCAAAACTTAAATACAGTGTAATTTGCTTTGACCCTTGTCACGCATGGGTATGTGATCCATCCATCCCTAGCATATCACACAATGCACATCGTAGGCTATATAATACTAACCTTGAAAATAATGCAAAAAACGATTTCTTCAAAATTATTGTATTTAGTACAAATGTTCAACAAATATGTTTCCCACTGAATTCTTTGGGAATTGCGGTGTGCAATTTCTAATTTATTGATGCAAAATTAGGCCACGAACAGTGACAAAGTGACTTACGTAGTAAAATTCTCCATATTATATATTGAGTTCGAGAACATGTAGTTTCAGCACGCAGGTAATAAATTCACGGAACAAAACGTTGGCCGATAGGTGTCGTTCAAGGTAATCAAGTCAGTACAACGTATACACCTGTTCAAGCAAACAATGCAAGAGTTTTCCATTGCACTATCTGTGTTACATATATCTAGGCTTCAACGAGCCGGATATGCCAAATAATACCTATCTATGGCCGGCTAACCTGCACGTCTGGCCATTGTCAACACGTGCGTCGGAGAATTATACCACTCGAGTCAAACGAGATTGCATAACGCGTTATTGAGGCGATAATAATTGTAATTATATTGATTGTAGGGTTCGTTCTTGCACTGTTGTATTTTGTCGTCAATCAAGTTGTAACCTATAATAAGCCACTGGCGATCGAGGCAAAACATAATTATCATAGACGACAAAAGGACAAATTATTAGGTCGTGTTTCTTGGTTAGAGAGCAAGTTTGCAAAATGAAATTGCTAAAGTTAATTTCATATGTGATTTCGGACGTGTCCGATGATTAGCAAACACGCTTTGGAGCTTTGTAACTGTATACTTGAGAACGAGATAATGTGCAGGATGTCTGTAGACACGAGCACATAGCCCAGTGCCAGAGCAAGGAACACTGCATCCCGGATTGTAAACATGTTTTCTTTACCATTTAATTAATTTTGTTTCCTTTGTGGAAGATCTATGAACAATAAATTGGCTGGTTCTGATCAGCATGGGCTCCTCCTCCCCATATTCCCTAGAGTAGAGTGGTGCATAATGACCCAACGGTTGACGCGTCCTTAATCCAAATAAAGCAAAACACTTCTATGGAACAAATGTGAATTTCTTTTCGCGTATTAGTTTATTTCAAGCCAACATTTAATAAATAACTTTAACATTACACGCCTTATACAACGAATGTCTGATTATTGTTATTTTCGCTTGTTAATGATTTTGTTTATTGGGGGCACCACACATGCAAGTTTTGATAACATTTTCTGGAAACTCTTAAATATTTTAATAATAACTGCCAAGTTTCCTATAGTCTCGCTCTATTTCGCATTTTTAAATTAAATTTTGGGTACAATCGTAACTTTAACAACGCCATAGTAAATTAGTCAACCATTAGAATAATAATATGATGGATAACACTAGGAAAACGCTCAGTTGGACGCGTTGTTGAGCGAGCACCGGTACGTGCAACATGACCCGAGTACGACATTCCCATAAGGCCCACCACAAATATACTATTCCAACATCTTTGCATTGTACTAATTCACGTCATGCCTTCTAAAGTGTATCTTTGTATCTTCACTGCCTCCTTCATTTTTTAACATCATTTTTCGAATTATGATTACCAATAAGTCTTTAAGGTCTTAACCGATTTAGCTGAAAATTTGGAAAATAGGAGAGAATGTTGTACTTATTGACCCTACAAAATTTCATAACGATCGGAACATTTTTATTTTTTTATTTTTTTATTTTTTTATTTTTTATAATCAACGATTGGATTTTGTTCAAAAACTATACAGCAACCCGCCTAGGTGGTATTTACATGTGTAAAAAATTTCAGGTCGATCAGAGAAACGGTGCGACCTATATCGAAGCAGTAACAGAAAAAAAAAAACAAAAAAAAACAGACATTCGAGCCATAAGAGTCAAGTGGAGACGCTCGCTACGCTCGCTCAAAACAACTACAACACCGCGGTGGTGGCACCCGTCGTTGGAGGATGTCTCCAGCAGTACTTCTCCTTGGAGAGAAGGATCCTTCGCCGCATCGCGCGACTTCCTCAGATGACGCGGAATGGAGACGTGTATATCCAAACCGGTGTCGGTGGTATCAGCTCTCGACTCGACACCCTCGCAGGGACTTACGTGCAACGTCTTGACGCAGGAGGCAGGAGTGAGCTTCACGACCTCGTTTCGCGTCCTCGAGCCTTCAGACCTCTACCCCGCTTCAAGTACCCTTATCCTTTTGCCTTTCTCGTCGACTAACTCTATAAATGTCATGTTCTCTAATTGTCTTTGTTGTAATGTTAATCTGAACTGTAACACTGTAACACTGTAACACTGTAATCACTGTGTCAGGCTACAGAGGGCCACACTTGCCCTGCATTAGCCTTCCTGCTCTATGGGCAGTTAAATTTCATTAAAATGAACACTGCGGTATTCTCAAACGCCTGTATTGTTGTCTGGTTAAACAAACCTGAAGAAACAATGAAAACGAGAGCTCTAAAATTACAAAAACGCTCATCCTTCAACGCGACATAATCCGTGTTCGCAAAGTCATAATAAAATATAGATACGAGCGTCAATCTGTGACGAAAAGGGGTTATAGAAAGTTAAATGAAGCTAATATGAGTTGTATGTAGTAGGCCTAACTCTAGTTATGGGGTCAATTGAAAGGCGACATTGTAATCAGAATGCGCCGCACATGAGCAAACTAAACGAGCATTCATGATCGTATCTCACATGGCCTAATAACGTGTGGGGTGGGGTGTGCACAAAGTCGTCCGTGATTGCCGCCCAGCGGTGGTAACTAGGATAATAACACCGCGATGGATGAACATAGGCAGGAAGTAGCGATGACGAAGAAAGAAGTTGGCAACAAAGATACGCCCACATCCTGCATGTAAACAGCCTGAGGTCGAAACAGAATAATACATGGTTCAATACCTTGTGGGCCAGAAGGAAGATTGCTTCGCAACGGGTGGTACGATTGAGCTGATCGAGTTCAGACGCTATTTTTGATTTCGAGAAATCGAATGCACTTGAAGAACCAGATTCGTTCTTACTTGTGTATAACTTGAGATGGCACACAGAGTAAAACTGTACATAGGCTTCATCAACACACAATATCGGTACCGTTTGGACCAATAATTTAATTTTAATGTCTAAAATGCACGACGCAAAATTTGTCAAATTTTAATAATAGGTCAATTTGCGGTCTCAATAACCACAGAAAAAATAATGTACTGGGGGATATTCACAAATAAACTATGCTACAGTAGAACATGAAGTTGTTTTAAGATTTAAAATAAAATCCATTTCACTATTTTTAGAAATTGCATTGAATAGACAAATTGAGTAAACCCTGATTTAATTGCATTGGTATTAATCAACATTTGACTCAAATAACTCCATAATAAACGGCCTTTAGCTTATACTGCCAATAATAATAATATAATATAATAATGCTATATCTATTTATTTATTTTATTTATTTAATGTACATTCTATTCAGTGCAAAAAATGATTTCTTTAGTGCCGTGTGTATCGTAAGATGAAAAGTTTTCAGATATTATGTAGCTTGTGTTGTATTCTTGTATGCGTGTTGAGTGTATAATTAATTGTTAGTGGGTCACTCGTTATAAACAGGAGCAATCCTCGCCATGTTGATTGATCTGAGTGAGTTACACAATTGCTAGAAAGTCAGTTATGGGTCAATCAATAAATTGACACGTACGGAACAAATCAAACGTTTCATAACATGCGATTGGCTCAATTATTGTTACTCATTTATTCAGGAAAAACATGCTCTTTCAAAGATACATGTAAAAGGTCCAGTTTTCGAAGTCCAGTGTATTGCTTTACTTTACACACTATCTTATATTATAATGGCAAGGACGAGCTCCCAATTTCACAAATCACAGATTTATATTAATTCAAATAATATATTTTATTACAAGTTAAAGAGTTTCTTATACAAAATACTTAGATCAAACCGGTCATTGCGGAAAACGTATAGTGAATTCAAATTCAATTGCATAATCATGCGATAAGGTCCACCACGGAAAATGTTCCTTTTACGAGATATCGCAATTTCTTCATCAAAACCGTCAATCAATTACAATTTGCAAATCCTGTACAACTTCGTTTTTTGCTTATTCAATACTACCGCCCTCAAGTTTGTTGTTGAACACTTGTACGAGTGTGCCTACGTGAGCATGCAATCTTGACCGCGGGAATGCAATAATTATTATACTTTCTCTCTAATGACTCATACGAGCGTAATGGTCAAAGCAAGCGGACTGCATGCGTAACGAAGTCAGGTCACACACAATCAAGCACGGACCAACTTTAGAACGCATTGTCTGAATACATTGGAGTACTTGATTACGCACGTGTGCGGGGGGCCACGAGGTTATTCGCGTGTACCAACGCTGCTTAGGAATACTTTTGTCTCGCCGTAGGTTGAGGTTGACAGGTATAGTACCATGCCACCACCATCGGTAATGACATTAAACAAACGATTAGAAAAAATATATTAATTTATCAATCAATCAATCAATCAAATCAATCAATCAGCATCCGACGTATATACAACTTTTCAAAGTTATCAATAAAGCATACATTGACAGCCCTACGGTCATCGAGTTTCAAAATTTGTCTGAAAAAATCACGAATATAGTCAATTTTGGACATTTTAACTAAACCGAAATTTGTGAAAAACTAGTTTATTTTTCATAAATTATTTAAAAACAAAATTTAGACATGTGTAACTGCAGAGCCCTATATTTCCACTTTCGTGGCAATATGTTAAAAATTTCAAACACATGTGGTGTCAGTCGGCCGAGCGAACAGCAATTTAACAAAAACGCATGTCCTATACTATACTATCCTAACTCATCTCCCAAGAATTGGCTGTCATTATCAAAATATATATTTTAAAGCAAAGACGGCGGCTGAGAGATAGACCAGGCCATGTCAAAGTGCAAGTATAAGAAGTAACTAGGAAACGCTCAGTTGGACGCGTTGATAAGCGAGCACGTGCTATAGCTAGACCCACATTGCACATTTTTTTAAATTTTAAAATTTGCGACGTTCGCTGTCCACAGGGCCATGTTTCCAAACTTATTTATTATTGCCAAGGTATTTGGGTAAACTTGTGTGTAAACCTTTGCTTTGTGGATAAAATCCACCGCCATCTAGAGGACCTTGACTCCTTGGGAAAAATATTTAAACTCTTTGGTGACAAATAATAGACTGCTTCCTCGAAAGTATTTTGATTACTTCTAGGTGGCAGTGCATAAGAAACTTCGCGCGTCTTTTCGTTGCCATGGCAACGTTACTTTTGTTATATAATGTAATTAATTTCCATTTACACTACTTATTATCAGATCAAAATAAAATTAACATATTCGTGACCGGACGGACATTCTAAATGATTTGGCCACCTCAGATTTTGTCACCGTTTAGTTTTTAAAAAAAACTTTCGATTAACTTTAAAGTAACTTTTTAACTTTTTGAACGATTTTGCCACAAAGCTAATGGCATTCAATTGAGAACGAAGCTTGCGGATGGTCAAAATGTCAACTCGATCCGAGCCTCCGTTCGAACGTTATGGCGAGACATACAAACAAACAAACAAACAAAAAACAAAAAAACGAAAACAAAACCAGTGACTATTTTTTCCGGCAGGGTCAAATGGAAACGCTCGCTTCGCTCGCTTAATAACGCAACCCGTTAGAGACTCGTAGGTACTATATATATATACGTACTTCATGGTGTGGTGGAAACACATTTGTAATTAAACTGCGAACACTTTCAAGTAGCGTTGACGGATGAGCTTTTTTCCACAGCATTTTTCACAGCGATTATTAATAAACCCTGCGTCCCCGAGAATCAACACAGCGATTGCTTGCCCTCAGTTAGTCGTAACAAGATAACAGTCTATCTGAAGGATCAATTATACACGGGTGTTCTTCACGCTTATAAAACACGTATCTATACGGACTAGAACCACGTGGGATTCCATGGTTGTGTGGATACAGGTTTGTGACCAGTCATCAACATCCCACTAATAATTGTGTAGCAAAGCATCATGGTGGGCAGTGAACCTTCGTCAGTGTTGGCGGACTTATACAATCAAATACCATGTTGCATTTAATACAAACAAAAGCCGTGTCGAGTGTTTAAAATTGTAACATAATTGTGTGGATGGATATTCATGTCAATTACGTCAGTAATTTTAACATGCTTAGATTGGAGGGCTATACAATCAAATAGAAGTGCATCATTATTCAGGAAGTATTTGGACCAATATACATTGTGGACATCAAACGAAATTCTCCACTCAAACTACGTTATGGAAGGGCCTTTAGCCATGCAACCTCGACTCCAAACTTGCAATTCAGGCAGGTCTAGAGGCATGCTAACAAAATAAAAACATCTAATTATTTACTGAAAATCATTAAAATTAGGCAGAGGGATTTATAGCCATACAATATATAATGATTATTGTAATAATAATTAAAAGTTAATTAATAATTTAATTAAAATGCAATAGTGCCATTCGTGATAATTCGCTTAGGTCTCTCCTAAGACGGGTCAGGTTCTTCTGCGCCGGCGCGAGGTGGAATGCTGGAATGCTTATTGCAAGTTCGAACAATGGAAAAGTAGTGAGTGCATATACATACTTTGATCTCTTCTAGAAAGCAAAGTAACAGATGCTCGAATACTAACAGATTTAATTATTTTGAATTCCAGTAGCAACAGAAGATAGTTATGCCACCTGGACTACATCCTGTGCTAACCATACAGTGCTGAGGAAACTAGAATGAGGATATTCATAGCAACAATCACACACTGGTACAACACGAACACGCAACGTTTGTTGATGAAAATTGATTCTCAGGGGTGGAAGAATGCAAGTATTCCGTTCGTTACCTGACAACAAACTTCGAACGGAACTACGTGGAACGAAAAATAATTTAGCCACGACGCAAAACGCAGTTCATTGAGACTTAAAAAAACACACAATTACAACAAACATTGCGTTTTGTAACAACAACCCATGTTTTTCATCAAATAGCATGTTAGATATTGCGTATTGCACCAGCAGAAATTTTGTATAATGATATCTTGATGTTGTGACGCTTCTGCAATTTAGATTTTTTTTTATTTGTCGATGGACATATTGCGTTTTGCGTCGTGGCTTCTTGCATTGCATTCTGATAGACGGGACGCAATAATCTTCATTTTCAGGGAGGAGGGGGGTGGCGGGATAGGATCAAGAAACAGAGAAAATATACAGGTAGGCCCACACACTTTAATTAATGTGGTAACCACGTTAGAGGATTATGGGCACGGTATCATATGAAATGTGTATGTATGTGGTATGGTAGGAGAAATTAATAGAAATTTGCAAACATTGTGGTGTTAGGTTTTCACCAATATTTCATATTTTATTTTCAGTTAATTTTTTTCCATTCCACTCATAATTTTATGATGGCATTTCAATATACTTTTCACGAGTTAATTCGCGTTGTGGGGTATGATATGTCGCAATTGATTTTTCAATTGTTTTAGTACACATTCGTGAATTCATGAAAATTAATTTCGAGAAGGTATAAAAAAAACAAGCCAAATTAGTTATTATCATCCATCAAATACCACAGTTTCTTGTACACCAGTTTCCACGTACGCCGTTCTTTTTCTCGGTATTCACAATCCACCCGAGGATAGGACTAGGAAATCTTTCTTCAGTCGAGTGTCTGGCAGCCGGCCATGAGTCAGACACACGCCAGCATTGATATTAAACCCCTATAGTAGGCTAGATTAGCAGTCTCCTATACCTCCGCACAGGCGCGAGCGTAGCAAATTGAAGACTCAACCGGCCCATTTCAAGATGGCGATTTGGTGTTTTAATTTATGCTTTTTTAAAGCAATAAAGTATTTTACTGGATTGTTTGATATGGTTTTAGCTTGTGCAGCATGGTATTAAACAAAAGAAACAATACGAAGTGATTGCATAAGGGAATTTAGTAATCATTTGGTGTTAAAGGCTAGTATGCTTACCTGTCAACCTGGCGGCAATCTTGAGAACTATTTGGCCACAAATCGCTCCCATTTGATTAACATGTAAACTGTCATTTTAAGATGGCTTCTAATTGTACCGGAAGTGGACCACCGACTGCTGGTCTAGCCAATTATATAGGATGTCTATGCACGCCAGTCACATCCACAGCCATCTAGAACGTACAAGTGGCCTAGTCGGATGTCACCGCCTGCTGTATATGATACACTGTCTGTCACCCTGGCGCTAGAGGTGAAAGCGAAACATATGATGTCTCCTGGGATGTGTGGAAACAATGCACTCATGAAGGTAGGTTGATGCGGGCATGGAGTTGGATGATAAGGAGGTCTAGCTCAAATTGAACAGCACGTCCACGATCGTGTTTGTTTGTTTGAGCCTATTCGCCATTTTGATTGTTATAACCACTACTTGCAGGTTAAACTTTGCTACTATGAACTGTGGTAGGCCCTAGGTTGCCTTGGTTACCAAAGTAAACAGTCAAAATGTCTGCCAATTTGAAGTGCTAACTTGTACACCGCCGACCACACACCTGCGCCTCCAGTACGCCAGTACTATTTATAACTCCATGATGCGCGGTTGATGGCAATCTACACCAAGCGTATCCATCAGTAAAGTATGGCATTGAGTATGGCAGAGTTCAACAAGTGCAAAGCCATAACACTCTTGTTCTGCAGCTGCAGGGAAAGGAAAAGTTAAGTTTTGTGGAAATAGTATTTGGTTGGAATTATATTTTTTATCCGCCATTCTGCACAGAGAAGTAAAACCTTACAAAGTAAAGTTAAAGTTCAGTGTGTCTCTCGTCTAGTTGCTTGTATTACAAAAGATCCATGGATATATTAACCTTCAGTCTGAGTGCAATAACATTGTTTTGAGCTTGCTGGCATATTAGTGCATTTTTAACAAATAGTGACTTGATTTTGTAACGAAACTTACAAGTATAGGGGATGTTATTAAACACGACAAAGTTTCACCCTTTCGATTAAGATCAAAACTTGACTTGAACTAAATAGTCTTAAGTTTAGTATTAGTTTGACTTTAGTCTGTTAATATTTGTGTAAATACTTGTTGAACTTCCTCAACTCTCTGGCAAACTGCTAAGTTGAATCAATCGCACTTTTCTTGTGTACACCCTTGAAGGGGTTGGTAACAAGATTGCGTTTAATAATGTACGATACCATTAATATCCTGCAAAGTAAATCCAGCGCAAAGCGTCGGTAAATGAAGTGATTACAAATGAGTTCAAGTGTTAATAAATGTTTTTACGTGATTTGCACTTAAAGTTAACCTTAATTAGAGACGAGACTTCCATATCACACGCAAGAGTGAATCGAACACTTCTACACTAATGAAGATATCAAATACATCGTTAAGGTTTGAGCAAGCTGTGTAATTGCATCAAGTTCGTCAAGGTTTAAAACGGTATTTTCTACGTCGTTAATAAAGTTTTGAATCTGTGTGAGGATGCTGTTTGGCGCAATCAACGAATCAAACAACTTACAATCATACTTTGCTCGTGTGGATGAAAAATGTTGTAAGTCAGTTAATATTAGTTTAATTATGAGGTATGTATAAGGTGTTGTGCTGTGAATGGACAACGTGAAACATAATTATGTGGGCGAGTTTGAGTTTGAATTTCAAACAATTCTGATTGACAAATTATTGTCAACGTTGAATTAATTGTAACCAAAGGGTCCAAGATGCTTCTTCATGATAATAAAACAGTCAGCACACGAGGCAGAACATTGAAGGTAGGAGTTGAGTAACGTATGTTTTGCATGGACCGAGTCTGAATTGCATATAGTCCGTATACGTCAAATGAGTGATTGTTAGATGTCCAAGCAAATTCACGTAAACATAAATAGAACCTACGTAAAATATTTAGCAGCGCCTACGAGTTCTGCAAACATCTCCAACTTCAATCCAGATTTGCTTTACCGTCACATCCAATGAAACTCCCTATCACACCACACGACAGTTACAAGATTTAGAAACCTCCAGAGCCCAGACTCGACAAACACGGCACGTCAGATATTTCAAAGTATTCCAAACTTTTTCCGACTGTCCATATTTCAAACAACTAACCACGCATGCACTCACGACCGCGAATATACCCGACATTCATGCACCTGTGCTTGCGGCTAGGAACCAGCCTAACTCCCACAGCGCGTGAGGAACGTGATGAAGTGTTTCTGTGCGTCATATTGTGCTAAATGTACTAAGAGGGGTAGCACCACCTACAGCAGCTGCCCCCCCCCCCCCCCCCCCTAGGAGAATCAGCAGAAACCACCTGCGACACGCATTTTATCCACGCATAAACATCGTGTTCTTAAAAAAGTTTATATCCAACATATTTATACACCGTTAAAGTAGGCCTCAAGTTTAACACTTAAATCTTTTTTAACGACACCAGATAAATTATTGCATTTTCACAGCCAGGTAGCACTAAGAAACGACTATTCGAACATAATTTGTGACAAAAAAAAACTAGGGATGCAACATCAAAACTGATATTGTATGTGAATTCTCAATGAAATGGTGGAGGTGCCGGGTCATGAAAACCTACTAATGTGAAATTAAGAAACTTATTTGTTACGAATGTAAAATAAATATGTGCACAGAGCTGCAAGTTATAAGACACACAAAGTAATAATAAACACAAAATATACACAAAACCAGACTTTGGTGGAGGTGCCAGTCCATTAAACATCGCCAAACTAAACTAAACCCTTCCGTATAGGCCTACTTCATACTTTATTTTTCCTGCGAGTGTAGAATCCATAGTTAGAGAAATATATTTTTCTAGTATGTCTATACAGTTTAATGCTTATCTTTTTCAACAACTTCAGATACATTCTTGCATTTTCACAGCCACGTAGCACTAAACACAACGACTATATAAACACAAATCACAATGCCTTAATATACAAAGTAAGAATGTGACATCAAACCTGTTATTGCATGTAAATTAACCAAGCTTGAGAAGATTGTTGCAAGTTCTCGTGGAAATGGTGGAGGTCCCGGGTCAGGAAAACTAACTTATGTGAAATTGAAATACACATAATGATGTAATGAACTGTACGTATTTCAACTAGGAAAACGCTAAAGTCCCGCCGCGTTGATGGATGAGCCGTTTTTTTTTGTAAGTTTTTTGTTTGCGTTTTTTTGCGTTTGTTTGCACTTTTTCTTTGCAAGTGCTTTTTGAATGCATTGTAGGTGATTGTTGTCAAGTTTCTATTGTTTCTTGCCAATTGGTATTATAAACCTCAAAAAATCATATTAAAACCTTTATTTCTGTGGATTCTGGGTCTGGCTAACTTTTTCAACTTTTTCTTTCAAAAGGTACTACATCACCATAACCTTAATGTCCATGTGAAATCTGAGCGTTGTAGCCCCACCAGTTTGGTCAGAATCGGCCCAAATGAGACGAAAATATTGCACTAAAAATTGAAAAACTTATATTAAAACCTTTATTTCTATAGATTCTGGCTAATTTTTTCAACTTTTTCTTTCAAAAGGTACTACATCACCATGACCTTAATGTCCATGTGAAATATGAACGTTGTAGCCCTACCCGTTTGGTCAGAATTGGACCAAATGTCACGAAAATATTGCATTAAAAATCGAAAAAAATCGTAAAAGTACGATATTCATGAGAAATATTTCTTCGATTGTACCCAAAAACAATACACCTCTAAGTTCAGAGAAAACGAAGGTCCCCTTCAATTTTCATCAAGATCGCATATGCCGTTTGCCCGGAATCGAGCGAACAAACAGACAGAAAAAAAAAAAAAAACACCCGAGCTAAATTTTTTGGGGGGTCAGTGAAATTGAAGTCTTCGCTTCACTCGCTACGCTCGCTACGCTCATCCAATGAGTGTTTTTGGACATAATACTTGTTACACTTTTTAAAATAATTAATAGCTGTTCTACTAGTTAAAAAATATATATTGATCTGTACGTAGTTGCAGGATAAGTTAAGAATAACGATAAACACTACCAACACTTGTTTGGTGGAGGTGCCGGTCCCAAGAAACATTTCCAAACTGAACTAAAAAACTTTACATCCTTCATTTTCATTCTTTATTTTCTCTTCTCTACAGAATCCATTACACCCCTCACATTACCCTCAACCGCCCATCAGTGCGCCCTTAATGACGCAAATTATGTCCGGGCACGTTATATCCTCGGTAATTCCATTGCGCTCAATGATGCACTCGCGTACTCCATCTAAGTGAGACATTAACGTGCTACACCTGGGCCTAAGGGGGCGGAGGGGGCCGTGGTTGTCGTTACCACACGTACACAGGGGCTGTAATAGCAGGAGTGAACGGGAGCCAAAACTGATATAAATCGTGCGCCACTTGAGATAATACCTTTGATGACAACGTAGTAAGTAAGGGTCCTACCCACTTTAATATCACCGGGCTACAATATTAACTAGATCAAAAACATAAAGCACCTGTGTTCTGATAAGGGGTCTTCTTCCCCTCCTCTCCTGGCTCAGCTCTGCGTCGTAAGATAAGGCGAGACGTATATTAGTCGGCCTCGAAAACCTATTTTTCTACTCGTGGACGGGATCATAACATTGATTGCATACGAAGCTATTATTGTTTCTCACCTTATCGTATGTTGCTTCATGCTTGATATTATTTCAGGTAAAAATGTACGCGAATTTTGAATAGAACAATAAAAATATACATTCAACACATAGCTTTAACATAGCATGCAATCTACGACATTATTTAAATTGTGAAATAATGAATACAAAAATAATTACGATACAAAAAAATTGAAATTAAAATAACCGGAAATTAACATTGTTTTATTGCAAATATTTATATCATTTCCAAAAAATGTGGATATGTTGTACGATAACTTGATGACGAAACAGACCTATAGGCATACTCCAAATAGTCCTAAAAAGCATGATTCTTATTAGTTGATAAGATAATTAATTATATTACTACAAGACCCAATAATCGGCCATCATGATCGCATTAGAGTAATCTTATCGACATAATGGTGCCACATTCTGAACACTAATAAGGAAGCAAACATGGCTTGACCTGTGAAGTGAAGCCTTACACAACAGACGTTATAGACATCACTCATAGAGACGAAGCTCTAGCATAGACGTACGTCACATGATCACGGGAGTTACTAAGAACCTCGGGCTGTAGGGTGTAACTGTGTCACTCTTGCATTACGTATTATAAAGATATCATCAATCATCAGAGTAAATAGTAGATAAATGCAATAAACTGTTGGTTGAAGTAGTATGCATGCCGGTAATGAGTATTTGTTGTGTGCTTACACAATCGAGTACTTGGTCGGTATACGGTGTAGCAATAATATTAATGGATCATCATTACTTTAGTGTGCAGGGGTTTGATAAATAAGTACAGACTGCTCTTGTCGGGCTGTGTACCGCGCTATAGGCAGCTTCAACCGATGTATGATTTTCTTTGCGTTGTCCTGATGTTTTACCACGATATATCTTTCTTCAAAAGTCTGTTCGTACCGCACAGTTGGCGTGCAGGTACGAATCGCCTGAATTCTATATACGTGGTTACGAATACCGAGTGAAATATATATTTGCACAGGTGCGAAACATAAATCCAGTAAAATCAATTCATTTCGTACTTTTTTTAAATTTGTTTTACTAATATACATTTTCTCTACGATGTGAAGCCAGTTGTCGTCGGTACAATTTGTCCATCAAATCAATTAATTCAAGGACAAAATAAAATCAATGAAAAGAAGGCATTGTTGTATTTTATTCCCAAAGCAAAATTTGATTCTCTTATTTTGTCTTTGAATTTAAGAAGTTGGCTTGAAAAATAGGACCGCCTAAAACAGACTTGGTAAATTTTTCTTTTCTAATTTATTAATTCAAGAACAAAATTAATGAAAAGGAGGCATTGTTTTTTATTTCCTTAGAAAAAATTTGATTCTCTGATGTCTATGAATTGAAGAAGTTGGTTTGAAAACTAGGACCGCCTAAAACAGGCTTAACCTTGATAATTTTTTCCTTTCTGAACATCTTGCACATGCACATGCACTACTTTCACAGAATTTGATAACTAATGTGAAGATACAAAATGAAAGTTATAAAATTCCGAGTACAGTAAGAAATTTGAATTAGGGAAGGACGTACAGAGAAATGTTGTGTGCACGTATGAAAATATGCGAGAACACAGGAACAACCGTCAACAAATTGTTGAAATGAGATTGCTGGAATCTACATCCGAGAACAATCTCCCATGAATCTCCCTCCGCTATTTCGATTCAAATTATCACTTCGCCACGCAGTAAGTAAGCACTTCCCTCATGCAAAGAGCTTTATGATTGAAGTCTACCACCCCCTCACCACATCACACCACCTCTAGGTATCTTAATAAGAGATAGTCAGTTCCATTCAGACGACGAGACGCTAAATTGGTGGCAAATTGGAGTGCGGTGACTCGATTAGAAGGGGTTACCTCCCCACCCCCCCTTCTGACGTCATCAGAAACCTCAGATTCACCCCTAGTCAGGTTCACTATGTATTTTCGTGGGATTTTTTTGGAGATTAGCAAAGTGCCATATTTTTGGAAAGCTTGAAACGTCAGGAATTCAAAAATCCATGTTTACATTTGCTCAGATGTTCATTTAGCCGCCATTTTGGATAATCAAAATGGCCGCCCGAAAATATTAATTAAACTATATCTCGGCTTCCAAGTGACATAGGAAGTTCATATAAAATGCTCTTACTATGTTTTAACACCAAAAATATTAAAATCAAAGTTAAAATTTGTAAATATGCAGCACGGCTGCCATTTTGAATTTAAACTATAGCTGACCCTAAAATACAAATGTCACTATAATTAAGCTTCCAATTGACATAGAGAGTTCATGTTAGTTGTTACTACAATGTATTTACACCAGCAATATATTATTAAATGTTTACATTTGCATAGATGCCTCTATGGTCGTTTTTTTGAACTTTAAAAATTGGCGACCAGAAATAAAACTTGCTTGATAGCTCGACATGTAATTGTCTAAGAACGTTGGTGAAAAAGGCTCTTAATTTGAGTTAATATCATAAATAACCATAAATCCCTACTAAAAATTGCTTACATGCCCATATCGCCGCCATTTTGGATTTTAAAATGACCACCGTCAAACGAGAATTTCATGATATCTCGGCTTCCAAGTGACATAGAAGGTTAATGTAAAATTCTTCTTCTATGTTATAACATCAGGAAGATGAAATTTATATTTAAATTTGCAGACAAGTCAATTGTGTTGCTATGGCCGCCATTTTGGATTTTAAAATGGCGTCCGATACGTAAGAATAACGTAAATCTCTCTTTGTACGTTTTAAAATCTGGAATATATTAATCTACGCCTGCATCTACATAGATTCCTCTGAAGCTGGCACTTTGAATTAAAAATGGCCTCCCTTTATCATCAAAATTTTAAAGAACAAGCATATGTTTCAACATCAAGAAAAGGAATCTTGAAGTTTACATATTTTGCACAGTTCATTTAAAGTGATGATTTCATTTTGTCGGACTACTGGAATTTACAAATGATTGGATTAATATAAAATACTAGTTAGTAGTAGTAGTAGTAGTAGTAGTAGTATGTAGTAGTAGTAGTAGTATAGTAGTAGTAGTAGTAGTAGTTAGTAGTAGTAGTAGTAGTAGTAGTAGTAGTAGTATTAGTAGTATAGTAGTATAGTAGTAGTAGTATATATTGTTAGTAGTAGTGTAGTATTTTAGTAGTTTAGTGGTTGTTGAATTTATTTGTAGCACAAAAGTAAGGAGAATGAAATGTAAGGTACTGATCGCAGTATTTTTACAGTCATACTTTTCAGAAGTTAAAAGCTATGAATTATATTTTAAGTATATGTGAAATTATGAAATTATTTGCATTGAGAAAACATTATCTTCTTTATCTTCATTACACTAGACCTCATCTTCATCACTGTCACTGTCAGCAATAACAATGCTGCCGTCATCGTCATTTTCGCATTCGGTGTCCCACAATCAAAGTTCTGTACATGGTAAGTTATTCTTTCTCTACATGAACATCTTGCGTGGAGCAATTGGTTTTGCATTGGCATCTGACCAACTCGATGATAGCCTGTGGTGCTGAAGAACATTTGTAGTAACTGATGGCAGCATCTCCATCTGTATCCTTACAGTAACTGAATTTTGAGGGGTCAATAAGCTGTTGCTGCATGACTGTGGCTTGACACCATACCTGGCTTTGTATCTGCACGCGCTTGATGTGTTCTTCGAGTGCAAAAAATGTAGGTGGTAACTTGTTGCTTTCTCATTCTGCGAGTTGTTTGCAGAACAGATGTCAACTTAGATCAGGTATGCTTCTGATGTAGAGACTTTTCGGACAGTACATTGAGCAAACAAAGTTTCCCAGTTCGTCTTTCACCTCCTACTGAAGATCACCTTCCATGGACGGTTTCATCAGCGTTCAAGTACAGTTGAAACCATTTGGTGTAACCTATTCCTGAGAACTTCCCAACGTTGTCCGCTTCAGTGAACGCGTGGAATATAGGTATAAAGCTTGCGCTTTGTCCGTGCCTAAAGCTCTCCTGATTGGTTCTATGTCCACCATACCGGATACCATCGAGTGTAGCGTTTTTTGCACAGCTTGTCATAGTTTGCGAGAGCCAGAACCAAAATATCTGTATCAGGAGTGAAGAAGATCAGGTCGTTGATATCAAATTCGGAATCCGGTCGTGGAAACTTTGTGCAAGATTTCTTACTGTTTTGAGTATACCTACTTTTCCCGTCATTTTCTGGAGAAGAACCATTCCGTCAACAACGGTGATTCTCGGATTTGTTGATGAAAAGGGTCGTTGCACACTGGTTCCTGGAGTTTCTGTCTGCCCATTGCTTTCGTCAGTATTTGCCAACTTCTGAAGATATTGTATCAGCTTAGATTTGTCATTACGTGGAAACATTGACCCATCTGGAGCAAAAAGTGCTCTCGGAGTTAATGTAAACTCAAAGTTACCAACATCATTCTTTTGGTCAATATATCTCTGTTGGATCAGCTCAAAACCATCAGGTGATCATATAGATTTTTGGTATATCGCAGTCGCAGGTCAACTGTCTAGTTACAAAGCTTTATCAATTGCTGTTTTGCTTCCAGACATGTACATCTTGTTCTTTTTTTGACTGGGGCCCACAGGCTGACATCTCCATTGATGCGTTCAGGGACGTAGCTTTAATAAAGTTTCTAACCAGTTTCATCAGCATTCAAGATATTCTGAACACACTCTTGTGGTACACATGCATTTGTGATGAACTTGTACAACATGTCCCTTTATACACAGCAATAGGACAGACGTTGCTGCAAGTCGGTAATTGGGCCACTGTCTGCTCTTCGTAAACGATCCAATTTCTCTAAGCCCTATTCACATCATGTAGCACCAACCTAAATGATTTGTGCAAATGAAAAGATAAATTAATTTATTCTTATGTAAAAACTGCATGTTAAATCATCTATCAAAAAACAAATAAAAGCTAAAATTCAAGTTATTCCTACTATCGGACGCCATTTTAAAATCCAAAATGGCGGCCATAGCAACACAATTGACTTGTCTGCAAATTTAAATATAAATTTCATCTTCCTGATGTTATAACATAGAAGAAGAATCTAACATTTACCTTCTATGTCACTTGGAAGCCGAGATATCATGAAATTCTCGTTTGACGGTGGTCATTTTAAAATCCAAAATGGCGGCGATATGGGCATGTAAGCAATTTTTAGTAGGGATTTATGGTTATTTATGATATTAACTCAAATTAAGAGCCTTTTTCACCAACGTTCTTAGACAATTACATGTCGAGCTATCAAGCAAGTTTTATTTCTGGTCGCCAATTTTTAAAGTTCAAAAAAACGACCATAGAGGCATCTATGCAAATGTAAACATTTAATAATATATTGCTGGTGTAAATACATTGTAGTAACAACTAACATGAACTATCTATGTCAATTGGAAGCTTAATTATAGTGACATTTGTATTTCAGGGTCAGCCATAGTTTAAATTCAAAATGGCAGCCGTGCTGCATATTTACAAATTTTAACTTTGATTTTAATATTCTTGGTGTTAAAACATAGTAAGAGCATTTTATATGAACTTTCTATGTCACTTGGAAGCCGAGATATAGTTAAATTAATATTTTCGGGCGGCCATTTTGATTAGCCAAAATGGCGGCCATACGAACATCTGAGCAAATGTAAACATGGATTTTTGAATTCCTGACGTTTCAAGCTTTCCAAAAATATGGCACTTTGCTAATCTCCAAAAAAATCCTACGAAAGTCGTTTTTACGACATAGTGAACCTGACTACCCCCCCTTCTTGTCTTGGGAGGATTACTAACTACGTGTTGATGAACTAGAAATGCACGTACACCAGTCCCCTGCTCGTTACGAACTATAGAAACTTGTGTGACATGCCCACGTGGAATCGAACATGTACTCACTCAATATAAACGTGGTTAAAATTCAAAATGTGTACACACATATTAAACATTACAAAATAATTTAAAAGAAGGCATCGATGCATATTACAGCATACCCGAAGGCATGTTGCTATACGGATCCGCTTACCTGGTTGGGAGATAGTTCAGTAGGCCTTTGCTGAACGTATTTAGCAATATGAAAAGCTATTTAGTACCAGAAAGTTGGTGGTTGTAAGAAAACGTGCATCTGGAAACATTTCTGGGGAATATTCCAAAGCATGCATTCGTTGTTTACTATTTTATTTAAGCTGTGAGAACTAGTGGTGCAGTTACTTCTAAGCGATCTTTTGGTGTAGTGAGAAATGGCATAATGTGATAACGAACCTGGTAGGTTAGGTGAATTTACCAAGCTTGCGAAGATTGTTGCAAGTTCTCAATGAAATGGTGGAGGTGCCTGGTCAGGAAGTTAAAATACAAACTTGTTTTGTGCTTAAAGCTACAGGTTGATCACAAAATACACAAATTAACAAACACTCGTTTGGTGGAGGTGCCGGTCCCAAGAAAAATTTCCAAACTAAACTGAAATGCTTATCTTTTTTACAACTTTAGATAAATTCTTCCATTTTTTTGCAAAATACGAACAGAAATCGTATATCAAATGTAAAAATGTGACATCAGAACTAATAATTTACGTAAATAAGAAAAGATAGCTAAAGTCTATCCATCTTTGAGGTACAAAGTGACCATCGGCGGACGAGACCGGGATCGGTCGTCCCGTCTATTGTCTGCATTTTTCCCTTTCCACCTTTTTTGGCGTGACCGAACTTGGGAGCGAACATGGGTTTGTTTCTACCTGCCTTCGCCCATTTCAAATCTATTGTGATAAAAATAATTTATTCAGCAAAATATTGTTTTTATAATTGCAAATATTTCATAACGTGGTTCAAATGTGTAGCTTGAGTTATGAAATGTGTTTTTTTCCCTAGTTTCTACGATCAAAACTGACTGAAATACATAAATATTATTATATTATTAAATAATATTATCAAAATATATGTTATAGAAGCATTATCCGTAACTCAGTCAGTTTTTATCGTAGAATTTTGTCCAAAAAATGAATTTCAAGACGCACGCTTAATATTTCAACAACGTTATTAAAAATATTTGCAATTAAACAAAAAATATCAATAAATAAAATAATACAGCAGGTATAAAACCCTCAGCTTCTAGGAAACTGAAATGCTAATTTATCTTTTAAACAACTCCAGATAAATTCTTGCATTTTCACTGTCAGGTAGCACTAGATTAAAACGACTATACCAATACAAATCATATGTCAAACGTAAGAATGTGACATCAAACCTAATAATTTATGTGAATAAGAAAAGCTTGCCAAGTTTGTAGCAAATTCACATGAAAATGGTGGAGGTGCCAGTCCCAAGAAAATTTTCCAAACTAAACTGAAATGCTTATTGATAAATTCTTGCTTTTTCTCTACCAGGTAGCACTAAGAATAACTACTATACCAACACAGATCATATATATATATATATATATATATGTTAAGTTATACTTTACGGAAATAATCACGCTTTATTGGATGTTTAAAACAAATATTTAATTAAAACTTCAACGTTTCAGAAGACTAGGCTTCCATTTTCAAGAAGAGTTGGTATAAAACAATAAAAACAAAACATCAGCAACACAATAAAAATATAAACAAACTTAACCGCCTTACAAAGGCAAACCAAATAGTAAGTACAAAAGCAAATCAGGTGCAGTGAAAACTTTTTAACCACATCACTGTGCTAAGCGCTTTGCTTGACTTCTAGTCACCCTTCTCACAGGCTGATTCTGTTCTTCAACTGATGTTGTAGAATTGCTGGAAATTGTAGGACTTAAATGTTGACTTCTTGTCAACATTCTTGTAGGAGGATTCTGGTCAACTGTTGGTACGACTCTTGGACCATGTGTATCCAGCGCAGAGTCTGGATTATCTGTTTTATGGTTTTCAGGCACCAATCTATTTGCCAAAACAGGCTTCCAAGACTGGGCCAGACGTTTGCCATCATCTCGCTTGTTCAAGTTATGAGGGCGTTTTTCAATTTCTACTGCCTCTCTGACGATACGGCTAGTCAGATGGCTGATCATGGCAAGAGACCTCATTCCTTCAAAGTCTATCGAATGACCCTTTTTCTTGACATGTTGCGCCAAAGCAGAAGTGGTTTCCAGCTTGTTGACTGCAAGCATGTGTTCTTGTAGGCGCATTGACATGTTTCGCCCTGTCTGGCCAATATAAGTCTGGGAACAGTCTGCACTCTGCACATGGGATCTCGTAGACGCCCCAACCCTCCAAAGGTATCTTATCTTTAGAACCACCAATCATTTTACCCAGGATCCTGTCTGTTGCAAAAACCGTATTGATGTTTTCTTGAGCTAGTATATGACCGATCCGGTCTGTTGTCCCTTTCACATATGGCAAATATGCATATATATAAATATATATATATATATATATATATATATATATATATCAAAAGAAAGTGTGTGACAACAAACTTAATAATTTAAGTAAATGAGAAGAGTTTGCTAAGTTTGGAGCAAATTCACATGAAAATGGTGGAGGTGCCGGGTCAAGGAAATGTGACGTTGAAATATAAAATACATTTAAACTTTATTTTACGAATTTAAAAGAGAGTTGTGCACAGAACTGCAGGCTAAGGTGTATAATTTGGTAGGCCTATGCCGAATTTATTTAGGATCCTAAGCGACCTGTTGGTGCGTAGTGAGAATGGACAAAAATATAACTATACGATTGTTAAATTGTTATGGAAGATTGTTAAATATAGTTTTTTTTGTTTATTTGGATTAAGGACGCGTCAACCGTTAGATCATAATGCACCATTCTAACCTAGGGGGGGGGGGGGGGAGGAGGGGCCCATGCTGGTCAGAACCAGCCACGGGTAAGGGGAGGAAAGGGGGTTCTCACGTCGCGGTCGTCATTGTCTTCGTCATCGTTCGTGGTGTCATTGTCGTCGTCGTCGTCGAGGGGTCGTCAAGGGAAGGGGGCAAGATCCCCGACGACGATTGCCAGAGCTCGCCTATATTTTCGTGGAGTTTCATTTCAATATTTTCATCTCGTTTTTACAATAAGCCACCTTCAACATTCGAATTCGAATTATTACACACTATAAACTTGAAATTCAAAACCGCGACGATATTTTCATAAAGTATAGTAGAGTAGAACGACACGGTATTCAAGGGTGCGTTATGGGAAATATTTATTAACCCTTATGTTCTTCCGTTTTGCCACCGAACGGCGCGTTTTGAGGCGCGAGCGCGCTTGAGTTATAGGCCCCGCGCGCGCGAAGGTTCAACATCGGACGACACCGTTGTCATATTTCAGCCCTTCCTCGTAGGCATCGTAAACAAAGACCGCCCGTGCAGGCAGAAACCAAGTGATATTCTGCAGGTTAAATATTCACTCAAAAAGATGGGGGGGTGGGTATCTTTGAGTAATTAAAAAACTTCAGGCTTGTGTGAGACGCGGATGAAATTGTTGTGACACTAGGGAATTTGAAAAGCCCCTGTTTTTAAATGACTTTTTTTGTTGACACGAATGACAAATTACCACCTCAAAAGTAAATTGTAAGAAGATTAAAAAAATCACAAGATCCACAGGTCCGCCTAAATCCTAGGGCATAATTATCTAGTTCTATAGGTATTAATAAGATTAATTTACGAGAATCGTTGTTTGAGTACGTCAGGCTAATAATTATTATCGTCTTAATCTAGGTGCCCGTAAGGGCGCCGCAGCCAAGCCATTGCGCGCTACACACTCAGGCACCTTATACAGCAAGCAAAGTTGGGACGATTTTGGGGTGTAGGCATGTGTTGTCAGGTACCTAAATCCACCCGATTTTGCACGAAATTTTTCATTTAAAAACAATAGTTGCAAATAAAATTTTGACACGCTTTGCAAGGATGCATGTCACAGGTCAAAGTGAATTTATGTGATTGCGAAAATGAAGCACATAAGCTTGGGATTTCTTTTAGATCGCAATACCTTTGATTGTGTATAAGGTTTGGCTGTATTTTTACAAGTTTTTTAGTTAATTTGTGGGAGATAAAATATTTCTTTAGTTATTTGTGGGATATAAAATATTTCTGAGTAAACAATGACGTATTTTGTCCATTAGCCAATACAATGAACTACGATATAACGCAGCAATATTCCGATTGGTAATGCGGCAATGCCAACTGAAAAGCTGCCTCTTTCTGGCTACAAGCGCCGGCAAGGGTAGCACGGTATACACGCAAGTTTGTCTAACAAGTTATGCATTTTCAATAGCATTTGCTAGTTGTTATATCACTTTAGACTGAAAAAATATGGCATCTAATGTGATTCCCACTCCTTGCCTCGTTCTATCTCCCTACAACCGTGTCGTCGCTATAATATGTTTAATACGTGAGCACGGCAGGGTAAACACTGGCCAGAGACGGGCTATATAGTTAGCGAGATTTGTCAACAGATGGCGGATCGATCGCAGCTTATTGGATTCACGGTCCGAGTCCCTCGCAGACAAGATCCGTTGTCCTCACTTTAAACTCAACTTCGAACACGACCGAGTGTATTTATTTACCAATTTTCATAAACCCCTCTTTCAATCTTGATTGACTTGACTTACCCCATCTTTGAACGTGTCATATTTTCCATTGACGCGAGACTGAATACTAAAATCAACCCTTATACACGACGCTTTTTCAATTTTCCGCCTTTTACAACAGACAAAAGACTAAAAGAGATTTACTCCTTTTTTTAAAAATCAAAAGTGAACGTTGAAGTGTCCTCACATTGAAAATATCTAAGCTTGTGTGTTTTCACACCATTAAACCTATTGTGATGTCGCAGCGGTATAGAACGGCCGGAAGACTAGAAGAAGCCTGGGGATTCCAGATGGAATTCCTTGAATGAGTGAATGAAGGGAACGTCAGAAAGCAGTCACCCCCTTCAGACAATGGCAGACGACGCACCCCCAAGACGATTAACAGCACTTCCATTTCCCACACCTGATCTAGGGGGCCCAGACGGGGGAGGAGGGGAATAAGGCTTACGCTAAGTAGACGTAAAATAGAAAGATGACGAAATCAAAAGAATGCAGGTCTACACACAACATAAACATCCAGAAGCGTAAAGGCACTATTGTCTGTATGGCTCAAGTTGTTCGGTTGGTATAGGTTTGGTATAGAAGATAAGTGATATGAATCGTTATGACAGAGTAAACCTCAGAAAAGAACATAGATAAGAATTATTGGTGATAAAAATATTATGCGAGTCCTTTGAGAGTACAGACTCTAGTGTGCTATCAATGTCACTCAATCACTGCTGAACAATAGAAGAACAATTAATATACCGTGGAGTAATACTACAGTAAACGCAGCATGCATGCTTACCTACATAGACCAGAAGCCTACAGTAGAATGTCTAAATGAGTGTATCACAGGTTCATCCAAATGAATCGATTCACATTTTGAACATCAAGGACTTACCTGGAAAGAAGAAACGTGTGTATTAGAAAACTCAAAATCTTCAGTGCATTAATATGCAATAAAAATAAAAAAAATCATGACATTCTTAAATACACTTGTCGAATTTGCCTTATGTCTTTTATTTGTTTTATAATCAATAACTATCGGTACACAATAATCATTAGGACTATTACAACGAGAAATGTGTGTGATGTCCTTAAAAAATTATAAAATACACAAAAACCATAAAAAAAATCAGCAGTAAAACACAACCATTGTACACAAACATCATTGAGTTTGGAACATTGCTAAACTTAATACCACCATCTTTAAGTTGGATTTAAGATCGTAACAATCCTTCATGGTAGCAAAATGTATGTCACAATATTATTTCGTTGCAAGGTATTTATTTCCTGCATAAAGCTGATAGTAAAAATTACTATTTACAATGCACACTAAATGTATTTATAGGCAAACAGGTGCATACACAGGAGGACACTGCTAACAGGAGGATTACTTCACAGAGCATGTCCCCTGTGAACGCAGTCATGTCCGCGCCTAGCCTAGAGCATCCTGCTGTAGTCTATCTAGGACATCGCCTGCTGCCCGGCCGCACTCCGCTCGCCCGTGTAGCGGCGGTTGCCTACACGAGCGCCCACAGGCGCACACCGCACACAAAGTGCGTTTCGTAATAAACGAAGGAAGTTCAGACATCGGGGACACTTTACCTCGGGCCGGGCTGGTTATTCTACAAGAAGCTCGATAAAGGTAGGTAAGTGAACACTTGTTTGGGACACGTTACGGGCTTTCAGAGAGATATGGGAAAACATTCAGGTGCTGATAGGCAGAACGACGGATCTACTGTGCATTGTACAACAAAACATCAAGTACCGGAGCAGTAAATTTAAGCTTACTGTAAACTAGGTACAGAATGCAAATGGATATTATGGCAGGCAAAACTGAATGCTTATGTCTCAGACGAATTATTTCCTCCAATATAATACACCAGTCAATTTTTCAAATCTTATTGTAATGCCCATGAAAAATAGTTTGAAAAATTTAGGACTTGTCGGTTAGAGGTCGTGAGAGTCGGTGTGTGTTCAGGTAGTAAACCGCTTCGGGTCGTATGAATAGGGAAACGAAGGTAGTTGTAATACTGCCGGTAAAAATGGATACCTAATTAATTTTATTTAGGACAAATCTTACATTATAATTTTACATTTTTATTCATTTCTTAATGGCATTTTGTACACAAACATTGTCTGGCCCGGCATCTCCAGCAATAAAGTATTTAATTCTTACTTTTAAAATTTTAGTTTCAGTTGTGTTTTTAAATAACTACGAATAAAAAGCCTATGCCTATATCAACTCAACCAAATTTACCTATTATAGCCTTAAACCTCAAGCTTTGATATTCTACATAC